>WNWU01000068.1:686732-702346 GCA_012654045.1 Ptyas mucosa
TCTCTGTCTCTGTCTCTGTCTCTGTCTCTGTCTCTGTCTCTGTCTCTATCTCCATATCTCTATCTATCTATCTATCTCTCTCTCTCTCTCTCTCTCTCTCTCTATCTACAATATCTATATATCTATATCTATATCTATCTCTCAATTTCTATCTAACTCTATCTATCTATCTATCTATCTATCTATCTATCTATCTA
Source organism: Ptyas mucosa (assembly GCA_012654045.1). Taxonomy (NCBI): domain Eukaryota; kingdom Metazoa; phylum Chordata; class Lepidosauria; order Squamata; family Colubridae; genus Ptyas; species Ptyas mucosa. The sequence goes on from WNWU01000068.1 coordinate 686,930, forward strand.
TCTCTATCTCTATCTCTCTATATCTATATCTATCTATCTATATCTATATCTACAGTATCTCTATCTCTATCTATCTATCTATCTCTATCTCTATCTCTATTTCTATCTATTTCTCTCTCTCTCTCTCTCTCTCTCTCTCTCTATCTATCTATCTATAAAGTGTTTTTTTATCGAAGCACCTGGTCTACCGTAATATATGGGAAGGAGCAGTGTTTTCCCAAAAATAAGACTCTCTCTTTTATTTTTTGAACCCTGAAATAAGCGCTTGGCCTTATTTTCAGGGAGGTCTTATTACTTTGGGGTGCATGGAGCAAGATGGGGCTCCTCTTGCCATCTTACCTGATTTCCAGCTCTGTCTCCCTAACCCTAACCAGAGGAAATGGCGGGGACCGGCTGCTCATGCATTTAAATATTTTTGTGGATGGCTTATTTTCAGGGAGGGCTTATTTTTTGGGTGGGGGGTTATTTTAGCATATGCACTCAAAAGCCCGATTGGGCTTATTATCAGGGATGTTTTATTTTCGGAGAAACAGGGTATATATTAATATTTATATATTAAACAAATCTTTGTTGGCAATCAGCAACAGATAGTTGGGTAACTTTATTATAATTGCTTAGTAACAAAACATCCATTAATGTTATTTTTATACAAATATACTCACTTCCAGTTATAATTCCAGTTTTGGCAGAATAGTCTTCTATTTTCCTTCCAAAAAATTATTCATGGATTCATTACCAAACCGGAGGTGTGCTTGTTCAGGTAGCATGTCAATTAGATTATACTCTTTTTCTCATTCTCCCCACAAAATAGTTATTTGGGGGGGCTCGTTCTAATCACGTTGAAGCTCAAGTCTGTGTATAGTTACTTTAAGAACCTGCTTACTAGGCAATTCTGATTCTGACTAATAACCTAAAGGCATAACTTAGCATGATTGCTATTTTCTTCTGTATCCCACTCCAAAAATGTACAAGAAAGTTCTTAATGCTAAGCACATGAAGAAAGCAGAATAAAAGAGAGATAGAGAGAGAGAGAAAATGAAGCCTAGTTGAATGTATCAAAATGAACTTCACTAAAGAAGGCGAACGGATAACACAAGCAAGCTATACTGCAAAACCAAAGCTTATATGCAACTTACTCATCACATCAGTGACCTCAATTTGTTCCAAGAGGTTGAGGGAAAGTATGAACTGGATTATGGTGCATAACAAGACTGTGAGATTGCTTAAGAGTACATGCTATTCAGCATGATTCATATTTGAGCAAAAGTCTGCAGAAAGATAAGCCAATCTCGTGCTCACAGGGTTATTGTTAAACAATATACAAAGATTGCAAATGTTTTACCTGAAATATTCAGAACTTGGGCTTGCCATGGAGAACTATTTAAATATGAGTTGAGAAGACTGGCTTCTTTGTTTTTTATCAATTTATTCAAAACAACTTGTCCCTTTTAATAATGTAATCAATACAGACAAAAGGCGAACAGAGGTAGATGTAAGTATTTTGTATTGACTCATCAGTACCCTACTGGGGTGAAATTCAGCAGGTTCTGACAGGTTCTGGAGAACCAGTAGTGGAAATTTTGATTAGTTTGGAGAACCGGCAAATACCACCTCTGGTTGGCCCCAGAATGGAGTGGGAATGGAGATTTTGCAATATGCTTCCCCCAGCAGTGGGGAGAGAATGGGGATTTTGCCGTATCCTTCCCCTGGAGTGGGGTGGGAATGGAGATTTTGCAGTAACCTTCCTCTGCCGCACCCACCAAGCCACGCCACACCCACCAAGCCATGCCCACAGAACCAGTAGTAAAAAAAAATTGGATTTCACCACTGGTACCTACATTACAATAACATGGTTAAAATCACCCTCAAATATAAAATCTAGCAAAAGCATTCATTAACCCTATAATGTATGCAGGAAAGCAACCAATGGCAAGCCTTACGCCTATGGGAGGCACAGATTGATAGAATTTATTGACATCATAAATTGACATTGATTCATTTCTTTAATTTGCTCTCTTCGTGAGTGCAGCTTTTAGTCTAACTTGGTCATGGTCGTTACTAAGTTTCGAGTCTAATGACAACTTTCAAATGGGATCGAAAGATCCCTTTTGAATGTATATGAATCCCTCTTTTCCAAAAGCATACCATAATATCTGATCCATGTCTCTAGGTAATGTAACTTTGATAAAATACAACTATAGCATTTGGTTTCCATGTAGCAATCTACATTCATTATCCCATCATCAGAATGCACATTTCTCAGGGTTTATAATGCAAGGATTAGGGGCAGGGGTGGGCTTCAAAGATTTTAGCAAAGATTTTGCTGGGTGGGCATGGCCATGGTGGGCATGGCTAGTTGGCCTCCTGAACCATGGCGGGGGGTGTTTTTGCCCTCCCCGGGCTCTGGAGGCTTTCCTTGAGCCTCCAGGAGGACAAAAAATGCCCTCCCCAGGCTCCAGAGGCCCTCTGGAGGCCAGAAACAGGCCCATTTCTTCCTGAACGTCCGGTAGGCCCATTTTTCGCCCTCTCCGGGCCTCCACGCATGCCCTGCATTTGCCTACATCCAAAACGGGCCATGTGGGGACTCCTGGGAGGGGAGGGGCAGGGTGGGCAGGGCCAGCCAGGAGTGGGATTTGCGGGGTTCTCTGAACTGAACAGAATCTTAGCTAGAGGTTCTCCCGAACCCCTGCGAACCCCCAGCATCCCACCCCTGATTAGGGGTAAAGTGAAGATATCAGAACTAAGCAATGCACTAGGGCTGCCGATTAGTAGTTTTGAAATTTAATAATTAATTAAATTGTGCAGGTTGCACCATGCTCCTGGCAGAAAAAATACAAGAGGACCTAAAGCTTGTCTTAAAACAGAAAAGAAAAGAAAAGAAAAGAAAAGAAAAGAAAAGAAAAGAAAAGAAAAGAAAAGAATGGATAAATTTGGGTTATGTCTTACTACAAAAAGACGATCCCAAGATTGTCTGAGACAATCCCAAAAAATAAAAAATCTTCCAAAACCCAAAACAAGTCAAGGGTTTTGTTTATGTCGGACACTTAAACAGAGAAGAAAACAGCTGATGAAATCAAGAAGCAAACAAATATTGTCAAGGAATCCCTTTTAAAGATGAAAGACTATTTTGACCTCAAGGTAAATGGATTGAAAAGTAAAAAATAAGAATAATCAATGTTACATCTGATCTACTCTTCTTTATAATTTCAAGACGTAGAAAATATCAAAAGAGGCTGAGAACAGGCTTTTCTAAAACTGGCTTTTAAGGCCAATCTTGAAAATCTCTTGGAGTCACACACAAAAATCAAATCTCGAAGCCCAAGAGAAACAAAACTTCATAAAAACTACCAGCCAAAGAAAACTTATTATTTCAGTCATATAGTCTGGGACAACTCAGAAGCAACAGATGACAAAGAGACTATTGAAGTAGCAGCAGATGTAGGTGGAGAACTCTCAGTTATAAAGAATGTGCAAGGGTGGCATCAGAGGTGGGATTCAGGTGGTTCGGACCGGATCAAGCGAACCGGATGTAAATTTTACGTCTGGTTCAGCAAACTGGTAGTTCTGATGACTGGTTGGCTCTGCCCACCCTACCCCGCCCATCCTAGGAGTCTCCATGCAGCCCGTTTTGGATCCCAGGTACATGGAGCCCAGGGAGGTGGAAAATTGGCTTATCAGAGGTTCATGGAGGGTGAAAATGGGCCTATTTCCTGCCTCCAGAGAGCCTCTGCACCCCAAGGAGGTGGAAAATGGGCCTCCCAGAGGCTCATGGAGGGCGAAAATGGGCCTATTTCCTGCCTCCAGAGAACTTCCGAAGCCCGGGAAGGTGGAAATCGGGCCTTGCACAGCCTGGTTTTGCTCCCAGGGGGCTGCAGGGAAGCCTAGCCTGTAAGGCTGAGACACCCAATCAATCTATTCGCTGCCTCCCAGCTGATCAGCGTGGTTAGTCTATTGCTGCCTCCCAGGTGATCAGCTGGGTCTTTGTTTGTTGCCCTGCACAGGAGAACGGAGCTGGGAAGCAGGTTAGTGGGGTGGGGAGGGAATGGGGATTTGGTAGTTTCCTTCCCCTGCCATGCCCACCAAGACACGCCCACCAAGCCTCGTCCAGAGAACCAGTAGTAAAAAAATTTGAATCCCAACACTGGGTGGTATGGTGTAGATTCAAGACATCAACCAGAGAAGGTGAGAGGAGAAAGGACCAAATGGAATCTCAAAAACCATGATAGGAACCTGTCTCAAAGATGCCTTTTTCAAAACGCAGCTGGTTTTTCCTCAAAGACGTTTCGCTTCTCATCCATGAAGCTTCTTCAGTTCTGACTGAAAGGTGGAGAATGGAAGAATTTATATTCCTTGCAGTCATTTGGTCATTAGCTTCCTTTCTGAGAGTGGTTGAGGCCACTTGGACATTTATCTGGGCCCTCGGGGTCACCTGAATAGTGCCAATGGGTGTGGAACATTCTTGGAACTGCTGAAAGGACTGTATTGTAAACAGGAGATAGGTAATGTCATAGCCGTCCCTCTGTATAATGGTCTCTGTAGATGGTCTCTTTGACCCCTCTTTCAAACCTTCAAAATAGTGTCCTTCATCTTTCAAATGCAGATGGACTACATAGGTTTGTTCTCCTATTGTTGTGCCAAGCCTTTGTGAAGTGGTTGTTTTGTTTCTCCAGTGTACGGATCTGCACATGTCTCACTGCATTGTACTTCAGATATCGCCTCAAAAAACTTTAAATTTCAGCGGTAAAGCTTCGGTCTTCCATAATATGTACCATGACCTAGATAACTGAGAATCTCCATAGACATTTATGATAGGAACTTGTAGTTGTCATTGATTTTTTTTTATTAGCAGTGATATTATTAGTATTATTACTGTCCCGGGTCATCTTGGAGACTAAATCTAATGAAACAAAAAAAAATCATTATAACAGAACCATTTTTGAATATTTTCTTCCTGGGCTTTTTTTGCAGCTTCATTTGAGCCCTTGTTTATAAATTATGCTACTAATGAGCTGTTTTCCTAACTGTTTTCCAACAGACTTAGCCTCCTCACAATCCCTCACAGATATGTTGTTCCAATTGTAACCAGGTGACATTCTCAATTCTTTAAAATAAAGTTAAAATATACATAAAGTCAAACAAGCAATAAACAACTCACAATTCTATGCCAAAGATAATAAAGCAAATAATTCAAACGCAACACTACAATCTGAGAGGAATTCTACTATATTCATAACTCATCTATCTCTAAGGCCGGCCTGCTGAAAAAGCTAGGTTTTTATTGCCTTTCTATCGGCCAATAAGAACTACGTCAATATCAGAGGAATGTTGTTTCAAAAAAGAGAAGAGGATCTGAGATCCTTCAAGGTGACATTCCCTGAATAGAGACGTCTAAAGGGAATCTCTGCTATCTGATTTTATTAGAAAATATAAGCAGCTGGGGAATATCAAGGTGATAAGCATGTAAGATTTCACAGGTCACAGTGAGCAATTCGAATTGCACTAGAATCAAGCTGCTAAGCAGTGTAACTCTCGGAGTAAATTGTGTTGTATGTTAAAATCATGGCATGTCTATAACAACTTGAGCTGTAGAGATTCTCAGTCATCCAGGTCATGGTTGTCCCAAAGGTGCTTTTTCAGGAGCCAACTGGACTTTCTTTGAAGCTTCTTCAAGAACCTTCTTCAAATCTGACTGGTTCCTTCCGTTCTTCACCATCCAGTCAGAGCTGAAGAAGCTTCTTGGATGAAAAGTGAAACGCGCATGCACACCAGACGTCTGCTCTTCCAGTTTCTGGCGCTCCTGTGTGCGTGAAAACCAGCTGGCCATGTTGTGGTCTGCCAGCAGCCTAAGGAGCTGACAGCGGAGTCAGACAGTGATGAGACTGAGGAAGAACATGGGCCAGTCCTGGAGGCTGGGGAAGGCCTGGATGAGGGCTCTGCATTAGAGGCAGAGATGGGGCCAAGGCCATCAAGGAATGGTGTGCAGACTCCGGAGCCTCCAGAGGTTGACAGTAGAGAGGCAGAGGAATAGCAGGAGCATGTTCCTAGTGCACGTATGAGAAGAGCTGCCAGAAGGCAAGAGCAGCTAAAGCAAAGAGGATGACTCAGGAGTAGGGCCAAGAGATGATTGGCCCCTCCCATAAGGTTTAAAAGACCAGCAATGACTCTTGGGCTCTTTGTCGGAAAACAATGTTGATCGTCTTGCTGCACTTATCTCTTGTCGGCGTCTTCTGCTTTTGAACTTTTGCCAAGAGAAGCCTTTGGCTGTTTGCCTAATTATACCAAGGTTGGTGATTAGACTGAAGAATTTGTGTTATGAAGAGTTTGTTTTAATTTAGTTTGGATTACGCCGAGAATGAGTTAATTCTCAGCTGTTCTAATAAAGTCTGTTTGTTTTGGAACTGTTTGCATAGATTACTAGCTACTTGGCCCTGGGTCACAACAATTACATCCGGGCGGGTAGGCTGGCCCACCCACAGTCACCGCTACCAGTTCGGCCAAATCGGTCTGAATCAGCTGAGTCAGAAAGAAGGAAATATAGGACTGGATAGGGCAGGGGCGGGGTGACCAGAGCCAGCTGATCGTCGGAACTACCGGTTCGCCCAAACTAGTCCGAACTAGCAGCAGCCCACCACTGCATAGGACAATAATGAATTGCCAACCAGACATGGAACTGACTGTCCAGGCCAGGATGCTGCTATGACCCCCAAGAGAAGCAAGAGCAGAATGAGATTGGCCCTGGAGCCCAACTTCACAAACAAGCTTTCGTGGACCAAGTTATCAGAAGCCATCAAGAGTTTCCCAGATGACAAAAGCCATCCTTTTTTCCCGCTAAGCCTGCATTCACAGATAATGCCAAGGACCCCCATACCCCCCCCCCCCCCCGCCCAGGCCAGGCTCAAAGAAGAAACTGTAGAATAGCAGCATTTTATTATGAGTTAGATTGCATGCTTGCGCTAGCCAAGAGCTGACAGCACAAAAGACAAAGCATAAATCAATACGGAGAAGAAAAAAAAGGAACATTACAAATTGAAAAACAAACACCGGCACAATATTGAAAAAAGATCAAATATACTAGTCAATGCAGAAATGAGCTAAAAGGAAGATACTATAAAAGACTTTCTCCTTCCAAGAGACTGAATGAATATTATATATATATATATATATATATATATATATGATGCTCAAGAAGGAGAAGGTCATCATGTGTAAATGGTTTTCATATTCTAAGTACTGGATTGTCATTGTGTCTCTTTTATTGAGGGAAGTGGAAAAGCAGGCACATTTATTTAGGAGACAAAGTAATTGTTCATTTAATTGTTCACGTTCTAGTGAAGTTAGCCCTCACATGAGTAAGTGAATGAGTGAGTGAAGAGACAATAAGATCTCTCTTCATGGCCACCTCCCTCATCACATCCTACTTTTCATGCTCCAAAGCAGACGTGGGATTCAGCCAGTTTGGACCATTTCTGGTGAACCGGTAGTGGCGACCTGCCTCCCAGGCGCAATCCTGTTCTATATCGTTGGTTTGGGTTTTGATTCCTCACGCATGCGCGGATGGTGTGTGTGAGAGAATTGCCGTGTTATTTGACATTGCATGCATGTGCCAACGGTGCGTGAGAGCGAATTGCCATGTTTTATGGATGATGCGCGCGCACCAGAGGTGGGTTTCAGGAGGTTCTGACCAGTTCTGGAGAACCGGTAGCAGAAATTTTGAGTAGTTCAGAGAACGGTTGGTAAAAATTCTGACTGACCCTGTCACGCCCACCAAATGACCCTGCCATTTCCTCCCAATCAGTCCTAGCTGATCGGGTGGAAATGGAGATTTTACAGTATCCTTCCCCTGGAATGGGGTGGGAATGGAGATTTTACAGTATCCTTCCCCTGCCACGCCCACCAAGCCATGCCCTGCCCACCAAGCCCATAGAGAAAAGGGAATCAAGCATGAGAGGACAGGAAGTAATGGGTAGAAGATCCAACCTAGAACTAAGGAGAAATTTCCTGACAGAACAATTTAAATTTAAGAAAGTTTCCGCAAATGAAGCAAACATCCTCCCCAGCAGTGGGTTTCACATATTCTTGCCACCGGTTTGCCTTCTGTGCATGCACCCGGCCTTCCATGCATGTGCTTTGCTCGTGTGTGCATTTTCTTTGCATGCGCCTGGCCTCAAAAACATGGTTAAATAGGACAGCATTACTGTTGTGGTTCACCAGCAGCCTCTGGAGCTGGCAGCGGAGTCAGACAGCGATGAGGCTGAGGAAGAACGTGGGCCAGTCCTGGAGGCTGGGGAAGGCCCAGATGAGGGCTCTGCGTTAGAGGCAGAGATGGGGCCAGGGCCATCGGGGAGTGATGTGCGGACTCAGGCGCCTCCAGAGGCTGAAAGTAGAGAGGCAGAGGAACAGGAGGAGCCTGTTCCTAGTGCACTTATGAGTAGAGCTTGTTGATAGACTTAATCTTGTCTTGCTGCACTTATCTCTGGTCAGTGTCTTCTGCTTCTGAACCTTTGCCAAGAGAAGCCTTTGGCAGTTTGCCTAATTATACCAAGGTTGGTGATTAGACTGAATAATTTGTGTTATGAAGAGTTTGTTTTAATTTAGTTTCGACTACGCTGAGAATGAGTTAATTCTCAGCTGTTCTAATAAAGTCTGTTTGTTTGTTTGTTTGTTTGTTTGTTTTTAATTTGATTTATATGCCGCCCTTCTCCGGAAACTCAGGGCGGCTTACAATGCATTAAGCAATAGCCTTCATACTTTTGTATATTTATACAAAGTCAGCTTACTGCCCCCACAAACTGGGTCCTCAATTTACCTACCTTAGAAAGGATGGAAGGCTGAGTCAACCTCGAGCCTGGTGAGATTCGAACCTGCAATAATTGCAGGCAGCTGGTGTTAATAACAGGGTGCTTTAGACCACTGTACTACCAAGGCTCAGTTTTGGAACTGTTTGCGTTGATTACTACCTATTTGGGCCTGGGTCACAACAATTACATCTGGGCAGGTAGTCTGGCCCACCCACAGTCGCCGGTACCAGTTCGGCCAAATCAGTCTGAACCGGCTGAATACCATCTTTGATCCTCCCCATACAAAGCCTCACATTTCCCTGAGCAGAGGTCTGGAGCAAAACCTCGGCTGACATTCCTCTCTGGCTAGAAGGTTTTGTCATGATCAAATATGCTCTCTAGTAATGCAGAGCAGCTTTTAATGCCTGCCAAACACACACACACACACACACACACACACACACACACACACACACCTCTTCAACTCCTCTTGCCTTAGAGGAAACTGACACAACAACCGTCTTGTAACAGCTTTTTTTTTTTTTTTTGCCTCCAAGGCATAACTGAGATTCACAACACCTGCAAGAATTTTCCACCAAACAGAAAGCTTTTGATCCCGGCAGCTAAATTCTTATGGACTGATGAACACTGAAGGCATTCAAGATAGAAATCAGAAGAACCAGACAATAAAAATAAATAAAAACCCTTCCTGGTGCATTTTTCATACACTGTTTCCCCCAAAATAAGACATCCCCTGATAATAAGCTTTTGCGCGCATGGCAATAAGGCCAAGCGCTTATTTCAGGGTTCAAAAAAATAAAATAAAATAAGACAGGTGGTTCGGAGAACCGGTAGCAAAAATCCCTGCCCCCCCCCCCCCAACCATGGTCACCTGAGTCGCACGATCATTAGAGGCTTTTTTTTTTTTACTTTTAAAAGCATTTTTTCTACAACCTCTTCCGACGAAAAACTGCTTTTAAAAGTAAAAAAAAAAAGCCTCTGATGATCGCGCAGCTCAGCTGGGATCGTCAGAGGCTTTTCAAAGCATTATTTTCTGCAACCTCTTGGCCGAAGAGGTGGTTAAAAAAAATGCTTTGAAAAGTCTCTGACGATCCCAGCTGAGTTGCCTGATCACCAGAGGCTTTTCAAAGCACTAGAAAAAATGCTTTGAAAAGTTTTTTTTTTTAAAAAAAAGTTGGCCACACCCACCGAGTCACATTACCCCACCACCACCAAGCCACACCCACAGAACCGGTAGTAACGCATTTTATATTTCACCCCTGATTCTACCTCACCCTCGTCTGAAATTCTGGGGTTCTGAACTTCATTTGGGGGTTATTGTCATCCTCAGTAAAAAAAATAAAAAAAAAAGAATGATAAAAAATGATTGTTTTGCACTAACATATTTTAACATTTATTCATCTCCACTGAGGTTAAAGGCAGATATGACTCAATGCCTGGGTGAGGCTTGAAAATTACTATTTCAGTACCAGCAAATCCACTTTGGAAGTTAAGACCCAAAGTGTTAAATCAGCCGAGAAGACAATGTAGATTTACTTCAAGCAAGGCAGCTGCTGAAAGATAATGCTGTTTTGTGCGCGCATCTTTGCTTTTTAATTACATATGAATCAAACAATGAATGAATGTGTATGCATATGAAGGGTTGAAAGTATCTAATGATCCGATTGCAAATTCCTTCTACAGAAGTTGGTTACAAGCTTTGGGCAAAAAGCTCTGGATCTTGTTTTAAGTTCTACGTGCAAATACCATAGGATTTTAGAAGCAAATTTGAATTGGGTTTTATGGGGGCTATTCTAGAACCATAAAATAAAAGAATCGGAAGGGACCTTGGAAATCTTCTAGTCAGTGGTGAAATCCAATTATTTTTTTTTTTACTACCAGGTCTGTGGGCGTGGCTTGGTGGGGGTGGCAGGGGAAGGATACTGCAAAATCTCCATTTTCACCCCATTCCAGGGGAAGGATACTGCAAAATCCCCATTCCCTCCCCACTCCTGGGGGAAGGATATTGCAAAATCTCTATTCCCACCCCACTCTGGAGCCAGCCAGAGGTGGTATTTTCTGGTTCTCCAAACTGCTCAAAATTTCCGCTACCGGTTCTCCAGAACCTGCTGGATTTCACCCCTGCTTCTAGTCCAACTTCCTGCTCGAGCATGAGACTCTACTCGTATGGTTGTCCAGTCTCTTCTTAAAAGCCTCCAACGATGGAGGACTCACAACTTCTGAAGGCAAGCCGTTCCACTGGTTAATTCAAGGTGTTAGTCATCACCTTTAAAGCACTCCATGGCTTAGGACCTGGGTACCTACGAGACCGTCTTTTGCCACCAATAGCCTCCCACCAACCAGTTCGTTCTCACAGGGAGGGACTACTCAGGGTACCGTCAGTCAAATCATGCCGACTGGCGACTCCCAGGGGGAGGGCCTTCTCTGTGAGGGCTCCAACCCTTTGGAATGAACTGCCCCCGGAGATACGGAATATCCCTGACCTCCGTGCTTTCTGCTGTGCCCTCAAGACCCTGATGTTCCAACAGGCAGGGCTAAACATGAACATGTGAATGATCTTTTAAAATGTACACCGCCTTGAGTCCTACGGGAGAAAGGCGGTATATAAATATAATAAACAAATAAATAAATAAATTGTTCTCACTGTTTAGGAAATTTCTCCTTAGTTCTAGGTTGGCTTTAAAGTCAGAAATATTTTTGTTAGCTATATAGCACCAGAAAAATATGATAAAGGGAACATATATTTAATGTTACATGTTTTGACGGCAGCGAGAATTGTATTTGCACAACACTGGAAAAATGAGGGAACTCCTACAGATGAAAATATAATTTTTTTAAAAAATTAAGTTTTGCAGAAATGGAAAGGTTAACATTAAAGATTAAGGACAAAGAAGATACGGAATATTTCTCAACATGGGATTTGTTTAACCAATGGTTAGATAATAGAGCTAGAAATTAGAAGTTGGAAGAATATCACTATATACAAATAAATAATATTATTACTATTATTATTATGTATGACTAAATTGACCCAGACAGTATACTGTTTACTAAGCACTTATGTATGTTAAAAGAAAATGCATAAATACAATTTTTTAAAAAGCCTCCAATGCAGTAGTAATTTTCACTTACCTTTGCTACCGGTTCGGAACAGTGAGCTTGTGTGTGCGCATGCTTGCTTCACTCGCGTGTGGCGCTTCTGCGCATGCGCAGAGCATCCGTGATGACATCCGGGCAGGTGGGAGGAGTCTCCCACCGCCATCACTACCAGTTCAGGCGAACCGGTAGAACTACTGCTCCAATGACTTTAGAATAACTTCCAAAGGCAAGCCAATACACTGATTATTTGTTCTCATTGTCAGAAAATTGTTTCTGGAAAGAACCCTTTTGATAAAAATGTTTTTCCCCAGGGTAGGTTTTTTTTTAGTTACAGTTATTTAGATATTAATGTGCAAGCATGAACAACTAACAAACACTGAATAGATATTACCTTCCCTAACCCTAAACAATAAGCCTTCCATACTTTTTTTTAAAAAAAAAATTCAACAGCAAGGACCAATAAAATTTCCATTTCACTTAACTTTCTAAAAACTTTCTCTTTTCATCTCATCCAAGAAGATAGACTATAGATATGAACAAACTTGCAAAGCATTCCTGGCCTGCTCTCGAGTTGCCCTAGGCCAGGGGGAATGGGAAACTGGTGAAACTGCACAGCAGCCAAAGACAAATGCACTTTCCACGCTTATCTCTCTCAAGGCTGTATCCCAGGGTTACCTACAGCAGCTGGAGGGGAGTGACCTCTACAACCCGCGAAATTGCTCCATTGGCGAATGTGATTGATGACATACCCTGGAGGGAGGGGGAAAACAGGGTCAAAATTGGAGCGTAAATTACGTAGGGTCAGAGCTGGCTTCACTTAGGAATGTGCCAACATGAAGCTCCTAATAAATAACTGGATTTCTTTTAAAGCTTGGCTCGAGACTCATGATTTAATTAGGGCATCCGTTGGAACCCTGACACAGTACTCCCACTTCTCTGCCTTCCTGTCCCACTGAATCCTAGGGAGCAACAGGACACTTGGAGACATCCATGTCAATGGAAAGCAGTGCAAGATCAGAAGACATGGAGAGTCCTCCTGGCCCATAGAATCACCAAGAGTTGGACGCAACTGAATATCATTATGCGCCATGGTAGCATAGTGGTTAGAGTGCAGTACTGCAGGCTACTTCTGCTAACTGCCAGCTGCCTGCAATTTGAGCAGTTCAAATCTCACCAGGCTCAAACTTGACTCAGTCTTTCCATCCTTCTGAGGTGAGTAAAATGAGGACCCAAATTGTTGGGGGCGATATGCTGACTCCGTAAGCCTCTTAAAGAGGGCTGTAAAGCACTGTAAAGTGGTATAAAAGTCTAAGTGCTATTGCTATTGCTATCATCGTGATGTCAGTAGAAATCATCATCATCATCAAGTCAGTGTGAAACATCTCCAAATATCTCACGCTCTTCACACTGTCTACCCAGAATGGTTTCAAGCAATAGAAATCCATGGACATTATCCTTTGAAATAATGCTCCCAAAATTGTCTAATGCAAAACCAGTCCAAAGGATCTTGGTAATCCACGGGGATCATTAAGAAATCCCCATATTCATCATAACAATGACTGCCCCGTATTTCACAACATCCACCGCAAGCCACAAAAGTTGTAGGAAAAAGAATGTGTTTGGAAATACTCAGTTGAGTCAGGACTTCTTTTATCTTCTTGTTTCAACTCTCTTGTCTCATTGCCTCCAGACCATAAATTCCTCCTCCTGGTGTGTCTGGAAAACTTTTACCGCTATCTTGCAACCCCAACCGAGAGTCACTGTCTGTTCCTTTAGGCAATATAATGGAATGTATTGATTGTTTCTATATTCTTCTTACTTCACCTTGAATCAGCCTTCCTTCCTAAACTATTTTTTTCCCCTGTAGTACAACAAAACCCTTCACAAATGATAAGGCTAGACGTGTGGCCACCAACACACCTCAATCTGGGTCACATTCACGTTTTTTCATTGTTAAAGACTGCTGCCTTTCTTAAATTAAATGCCATTAATTTATTGTTTGGTTTGAGCCAGCGTAGGCTGCCAGGGTTCCAAGTAACACCCCCAATGAAAGAAAACTCCGTGGCTTGAGTTTCCTCAAAGTTCCATTTTATTAGAGATGTCATATTGGCACATCTGGGAAAACCCAAATCTGAAATCTTCCAGGTTTTCCCCACCCATAGGAAAGTCCAAGTCCCTTCTTCTGCACCCACATGTCCATCACATGATCCAATCCATGCACCGTCCCAACTGGAGATGCCTCCCAGTTCCAGCCTTCCTAGGCGCAGGGCAAGATGTCCTTGACTCTCTGAGAAAGGAATGTTATTATGACTATATAGCACCCCGGCTCCATACAATTTCCCCCCTCCCGGTTTCCCACAGTAGTAAACGTGGCAGGCCTGAAGGCCCAATGCAAAAGATTGCTTCCAGACCTGACAGGCAATATTTCAAATTATTGCGTTAGTACAGCAGTATCAAATTAGATTTCTTCAAGGGCCGGATCATCATTGTAGTTCTCTGAGGGCCGGCCAGTGGAGTGCAGATGGGACAGACAGCTCCCGCAGCCCCCTGCTGGCCAAAATGGGAGGCTCTCCCATGCCCCTTTTTTCAGTCTGAATGGCCTCCTGCAGCATCCTGCTGGTCAAAACAGGGGCCCTCCGTGCTCCATTTTGGCTGCCAGAAGCACCACGGGCCGGTCATTTGCTATTTCCAGGTTGGCCCCACAGGCCAGATTTAAACACCATATGGGCCAGATCCATAAGGATCTGATGGATACCTAAGGACCCCACAACAAATCAAAAATTACAGGCATATTTCCCTGCTAAATTCAGATTATAAAATTCTTGCTTCAATATTGGCAGAAAAATTCAAGAGATATCTGAATAAGTTTATGCATACAGACCAGAATGGATTTCTCCCAAAAAGACAATTTAGAGGTAATATAAGAATAATTATATTCTTATATATAGGAGCCTGAGTGGCGTAGCAGGCTAATGCCTCCTATTAAGGCAGCATTTAACATCCAGCTGCCTGCAATTGCTGCGAGTTCTAATCTCACCAGGCTCAAGGTTGACTCAGCCTTCCATCCTTTCTAAGGTGGGTAAAATGAGGACCCGGTTTATGGGGGCAATAAGCTGACTTTGTATAAATATACAAAAGTATGAAGGCTATTGCTTAACGCATTGTAAGCCACCTTGAGTCTCCAGAGAAGGGCGGCATATAAATATAAATAAATTAAAAAAAACTCTGGACACATTAGAATATTATGAAGCACATCAGGAAAAGCAGTTGGCTTTGATATTTTTAGATGCACAAAAAGCTTTTGATAATGTTAACTGGCGATTTATGATACTTCAAATGGAAGAGATGGGCTTTGGTAGGAAATTTATTCAGACAATTGAAGCTATATATTTTAAACAGACGGCAAAAGTAATGATAAATGGTGAATTGACTGATTCTATCGAAATAGAAAAAGGTACTAGACAAGGATGTTTGCTGTCCCCATTGTTGTTTATATTGACTTTAGAAGTTTTAAATAGAA
>WNWU01000068.1:702356-713107 GCA_012654045.1 Ptyas mucosa
GAATTGACGGAGATTTCAAAGATGCAGATCACAAACAAGGTAAAATATTTGGGGATATATTTGACAGCAAGGTGTAGAAAATAATTATAATAAGCTCAAACAACAAACAGGGCAAGATTTGATGAAATGGGGAAATTTGCAGTTATCTTTGATTGGTAGGATGTCAACTATTAAGATGAATATTTTGCCTAGAATTTTGTGTTTATTCCAGACAATTCCAATCCAGCTGGGGAAGGAATTCTTTGTAGATTTGAATAAAATGATATTGAAATATATTTGGCAGGGAAAGAAGGCGAGAATAAAGTTAAACTTGCTACAAGATGCTAAAATGAGGGGTGGTTTTGGCTTGCCTAATTTTGAACTATATTATCGAGATGTGGGTGAGTCTTTAAGCCACATCTCTAAGTCCTTGTTAAGATATAGGATTCTACTTACAGGCTGATTAGAGGCAATCCTCATTTCACAACCACTTGCTTAGTGACTGTTCAAAGTTAACAGTGCAAAAAACGACTGTTTTTCACATATCTCCATGGTCATGTGATCTGAATTTGGACCCTTGGCAACTGGCATGTACTTATGACAGTTGCAGTGTCCTGGGATCATGTGATCACCTTTTGAAACCTTCTGAAGGCAATGGAGTCAATGGGGAAACCATATCCCCTTAACAACCATATTTATTTATTTATTTATTGGTTCGATTTATATGCCGCCCTTCTCCGGAGACTCAGGGCGGCTTACAATGCGTTAAGCAATAGCCTTCATACTTTTGTATATACCTGCTTAGTAGGGCTTTCGCCCCCCTCCCCCAAGCGATGTTCTTTTTTATACAAAGTCAGCTTATTGCCCCCACAATCCGGGTCCTCATTTTACCTACCGCGAAAGGATGGAAGGCTGAGTCAAGCTTGAGCCTGGTGAGATTTGAACTCGCAGTAATTGCAGGCAGCTGGTGCTACTTAACAGCACTTTAGTCTGCTGCGCCACCAAGGCTCTTAAGATATCCCCTTAACAAGCATTATTGCAGCCTGATCCAGTATGAGCAGCTGATTGGCGGGTGGATCGGCCTCCCGGAATACCCCAATCAGCTGTTACAGGCTGCAGGGATTGCCACAGACCATCATTGCCTCTGTGCCTCATGTTTTTGGCTACATTTGGTGTATAAGACGCACCCAAATTTTCGCCCTCTTTTAGGGGGGTGGGGAAAGTGTGTCTTATACTCCGAAAAATACGATATCTACATCCGTCTCTCTCTATTTTTACTCTGTTCTGTTTTACTCCCTTTTCATAGAGAGCAATGAGAATCATGTGCCTAGTCTTTTTTAGCCAGCTTCTTATCAAATATTTTTTTAAAAAATTGTTTTGCCTCTGGCTGTAAATTAAAAAAAAAAAAAGCAAAGGAATGGGTTGGTAAGACCATCGCAGAGAAGGCAGTTGGACGGCTTCTATGAATGATGATCCAAATCAAGGAAAAGTCAATCACCTATTAGATGCCTCCCCTACCATTTTCAGCTTACTCTTAAATCTTCCTAGCAGGCTGGCTGATTGTGACTCTCTAATTTGCAGTCCTGCAAAGGAGCTTAGCTCAGCAGAAGCTCTTAACCCTTCTATTTAGCTTCTTGGCCAGAACTGGGAAAGAAAAGAAGCAGGAAAGAAAGAAAAGGAAAGGAAAGAAAAAGGAAAATAGTCCAGCTGTGAATTCCACCGGAGTACCTTAAGGCATGTCTATTCCTTTGCATTGTTCTTCCATTAGTGACACTGATGGCAGCATGAAATTAATACCTAAGGCCCAAGCTGTTTCCTCGTGCGCCAGCAGTTTTCCATTATTATTTTTCTTTCTTTCTTTCTTTCTTTCTCCTGGCACGTAGTTCCATTCTTGGTCCTGCCAGCTAAAAAGGACTGGCAGATCTGCTTGGACATTTCTGCATCCGGCCGAAGAACCTGAGCCAAGATTCAAATTCACGAGGCATCCCTTGGTGCTCTCTGAGCTTCGTTGTTTTCTTGCCGAAGTTTCATTACTCAAACTAGGTAATCAGGGGTGAAATGATACTGGTTTGGACCGGTTCGTCCGAACCGGTAGTAAAAAAATGCTACCGGTTCGATTGAATCGGTATTTCCGACAATCAGCTGTGCTGTGCGATTTATATTCGCTAGAAAGCAGAAAATCCTGCTTTCTAGCAAATCTACGGCACAGCTGTTTCCCCCCTCGCTGTTCTACTTTACTTTTCAGACTCAGAAAAGGCTTCTTAATCCTCCCTTTTAAGCATTGCGCAGTAGTGCCTGTGGTGCGCAACATGCATGCATGTGCGTTTGGCACACACCAGCATGTGTGCACATTTGGCATGCACCACGCATGCACACGCAAAGCAAACCAGTAGCAAAGTGAATTGGTAGATTAGATTTAGATTTAGATTTTATTTAATTTTTATACCGCCCTTCTCCAGCTGGACTCAGGGTGGTGAACAGCCAAAATAAAACAGAGCATACAAAATTTAAGAAACAATTTAAAATAATTAAATAGTTTTGGCCCACAATTTAAAACAACCCAGTTAAAACCAATTTACAATTTAAAACCAGAACAGTAGGGTCAAGCCAGGCCGACTAGATAAAATAAATGTGTTTTCAGGGCTCGACGGAAAGCCCGGAGGTCAGGTATCGTGCGTATCTCTGGGAGTAGGTCATTCCAAAGGGTGGGTGCCGCCACAGAGAAGGCTCTCCCTCTGGGGGTCGCCAGCCGGTAGCAGACTTCAGAGGATTTCAACCCTGTAGGTAATATACTCATACTTGGTAAGGAACATCTGCAAGGAAGCATCGAAGCTCAGGGAGCAACAAAGACCCTCCCCCCTATTTCAACCACATCTTCTCCTT
Organism: Ptyas mucosa; assembly: GCA_012654045.1. Taxonomy (NCBI): domain Eukaryota; kingdom Metazoa; phylum Chordata; class Lepidosauria; order Squamata; family Colubridae; genus Ptyas; species Ptyas mucosa. The sequence continues at coordinate 705,219 of WNWU01000068.1, forward strand.
TATTGATTCAAATTCATAGAATGTGACTGAAGAATATTTCCATAATGTATCTACGACTAGTGCAAAGCTATGCATTACGGAGAAACAGCAGTGATGGGGAGGGATTCTTTACTAACCAGGGGTGAAATGCTCCCGGTTCGGACCGGATCGCCCGATCCGGTAGCGATGGCAGCGGGTGGTTCAGAGAACCGGTAGCGAAAATCCCTGCGCCCTCTCCCCCATGTCCAGCTGAGCCGCGCAATCATCAGAGGCTGTTTTTAAAAAAAATTTAAAGCATTTTTTCTACAACCTCTTCGGTTGAAAAATGCTTTCAAAAGTAAAAAAGAAAAAAGCCTCTGATGATCGCGCGGCTCAGCTGGGATCGTCAGAAGCTTTTAAAAGCATTTTTTCTACAACCTCTTCGGCCAAAAAATGCTTTTAAAAGTTAAAAAATAAAAGCACCTGATGATCGCGCAGCTCAGCTGGGATCGTCAGAAGCTTTTAAAAGCATTTTTTTCTACAACCCCAGCTGAGTTGTCTGATTGTTGCCTGCTTTTAAAAGAGAAAGAAAAAAAGCCTCTGATGATCAGGCAACTCAGCTGACATTGTCAGAGCCTTTTAAAACCTCTACAACCTTGGCCAAAGAGGTTGTAGAAAAAATGCTTTTAAAAGTTTAAAAAAAAAAGTTGGCCACGCCCACCCAATCACATTACCCCCCCTCCCACCAAGCCACACCCACAGAACAGGTAGTAACAAATTTTGCATTTCACCAGTGTTACTAATCCTTCCCTTTCTCAATAGTTAGGTGCTTACAGTGTTGTTCCCATCTCTGTTAAGAAGTCCCTGGTAAGATTGAAAGAAAGAAAGAAAGAAAGAAAGAAAGAAAGAAAGAAAGAAAGAAACTTGTGCCGGAAAACAATGGCACCATACTTTCTTTAAGGCCGCTTTCTTTAAGGCCGTTTCGTATCGGCATGTTATCTTTACCATATGCCTTTTTTGGGGGGGGATGCTAACTTAATTTATTTCTCCATGAAGAGGCTGTAAATAGGTTTCACAGTCACACTGGAAGATAGAATAACAGAGTTGGAAGAGTCTTGGAGGTCTTCTAGTCCAACCAGGGGTGAAATTCAGCAGGTTCTGGAGAACTGGTAGCGGACATTTTGAGTAGTTCAGAGAAATACCGGCAAATACCACCTCTGGCTGGCCCCAGAGTGGGGAGGGAATGGGGATTTGGAAGTATCCTTTCCCTGGAGTGGGGTGGGAATAGAGATTTTGCAGTATCCTTCCCCTGCCACGCCCACCAAATCACGCCCACAGAACCGGTAGTAAAAAAAAATTGAATTTCACCACCTCAAGCAGGAAACTCTATACTATTTCAGACAAATGGTTGTCCAATCTCTTCTTATAAACCTCCAGTGATGGAGCACCCACAACTTCTGGAGGACAGCTATTCCACTGGTTAATTGTTCCAACTTCCAGGAAATTTCTCCTTAGTTCTAGGTTGCTTCTCTCTCTTGATGAGTTTCCATCTATCGCTTCTTGTCTTGCCTTCTAGTGATTTCGAGAATAGGCTGACCACCCCTCCCATCTTTGTGGCAGCCCCTCAAATATTGGAACACCGTTTTCACGTTTCCCCTAGTCCTTCTTTCCTCTACAGTAGCCATACCAATTTCTGCAACTGTTCTTCAAATGTCTTTGACTCCAGCCTCCCAACCATCTCGGCTGCTCTTCTCTGCACTCTTTCTAAATTCTCGACATCTTTTTATATATATATAATGTGGTAACCAAAAAGTGAGCCCTATTCTCCTTTATCTACTCCCTGTATGGCCATTCTTGTGATCCAGTTTAATCTTAAAAAAGCCTCCGAGTGTTTCTACTGCAAGTAGGGAAGTGCCTCGGCGATCATACCGTGAAAGGATTTGCAATACTGTAAAGAATGGATACAGATTAGAGATGTTATCAGAAGAGCTTATCGCGAGCCATTAAGATTGTTGAAGAATGTAACGGGGGGGGGGGGGTCCCTGCCTTTATCTACAAGTTTGTGCAGAACCTCAACAGAACGTTGCGTTGCCAGGAAGAGGAATGTCCTGACGGCAAAGTTAAAACTGTCAATCTACAAGGCAAAGAGAACAAGCGTTTCTCAAACGTGGCAGCTTTAAGTAGGGGTAGATTTCAGTGGTGAAATCTAAAATTTGTTACTACCGGTTCTGTGGGCATGGCTTGGTGGGAGGGTTAATGTGACTGGGTGGGCGTGGCCATTTTTTTTTTACTTTTAAAATGATTTTTTCTACAACCTCTTCGGCGAAGAGGTGACGTCATATCATCACTGCTACCGGCTCGGCGGAACCGGGTGGAACCGGGAGGAACCCACCACCGATTTCATTATTAAATGTGGACTATAAGATTTTTGCTTCAATAATGGTGAATAGGTTAAAAAGACTATTAAATGAATTCATTCATATGGACCAAAATGGCTTTTTACCTAAAAGACTAAACAAACTCTTGTTAAGTCCAGGACAACTTGTAGCCCTGTGGCTAATCGTTGCAGCTGAAACTTTTCAGCTTCATTCAGGCAGTCCTCAATTTATGACCATTTTTATGTTAGGTTATGACAGGACTGAAAAAGAATGATGGCCTAAAACAAGACCAGTGGCCTAGAGGTGGAGCTCTTGCTTCACAATCAGGAGGTTGTGAGTTCGATCCTAGGTAGAGGCCGACATAGGGTCTCCTGCTTGGGCAGGGGGTTGGATTAGATGACCTGCAAGGTCCCTTCCAACTCTGTTAAATCTGTTTACTATCCTTGCACTTGACTCTGTAAATCCCTTAATTCGGGGTAGAATTGGGGTAACCAGATGGAACTAAGAATTTACTGGCTGGGTGCTCTTCCTGACACCTATCTAGAGTTCACAGCAGATATTTTTCTTTGTTCCCTGATAGAGAAACATTGGTTGCTGCCTAGAATTGAACTTTCAACCTTCTGAATAGGGGGAGAGTGTTCCCGCATTCATACATGGTCAAAATCTGGGCACTTGGCAACCAGGGAGTTTCTGACATGCAAAGTCAATGAAAGGAAATAGGGATTCCTGCTTGAGCAGAGGGTTGGACTAGAAGACCTCCAAGGTCCCTTCCAAGTCTATGATTTATGTTGTAATGCTCATTCTTTGTTTTAAGTTCCCATGGGTGGGAAAATGGGAAAAATAACCCTGTCCTTTCTGGACATCCACAGTTCCTTTAAAAAAAAAAGTGTCCTCCTCTCGTTGTTCTTAAGTATCAAGGTCAAATAGTTACTCAGCTTTACTTAAAATGAATATTTGAAAAAGAGGCTGGTTACGACATAGAGTCTTCACACGTTGTTATTATTTACTTTATATGACTCTGTAAATCCCTTAATTCGGGGTAGAGTTGGGGCAACCGGATGGAGCTAAGAATTTACTGGCCAGGTGCCCTTCCTGACACCTATCTAGAGTTCCCAGCAAATAGTTTTCCTTTGTTTCCCTGATAGAGGAACATTGGTTGCTGCCTAGAATTGAACTCTCAACCTTCTGAGTCGGGGGAGAGTGTCTTTACCAGCAGGCTACTGCACTGCTCTTTTTCACAAAAAGTATTGATGCCTATAAAAACTTTTTTAGAGGGTTAAAGTAACTTTATTATGAGAAACATGGTCCCCCAAATTACTAGCTCAAATGAGATGTTTCAATTATTAATTACGTCGTTATTTCATTTTCCCTTTCCACACTACACTTCTACCATAGGGGTATGAAAATAATAGCTATTTCAATGGGAGTTTAATTACCGTCACGAATATTCATTAAAATATGATTCTGATGTTTTGTCTTAAAGGGGCAATATTTCAGTTTCCTGTCAGGATTTCAGCACTAGGTCCCTTGGATGAGTCTGAACATTTAGAAATACAATTAAATAAAAATGGAATTAAAAAAAAAAACCCAGAGAGATCACAAATGAATATAGAAATAAATTTATTAACTGGGTCTTTCTAAGTCATTTGTTTTTTTTTTCTAAAAAAAATATAATATGCTCATTAGACTATAGCGTGTTAGGTTAGCACAACATGGTAAGCCGTAATGGCTAGGATTTATGCTATAAGCCATAATAGCTAGGATTTACACAGCATGCTAAACCAGAACCATGGAAATCACATTAGGGCTTGGTGTGATACACGCAACTCTGAATCAGCCATCATATGCCATGCAAATTGGAATACTGTGTTCTTATTTCATTGAGTTCACCAAGATGCTCATCTAATGATGTACTTTCACACTTGGCAACCTTTGCTTATCAACATCTCCACACATAATATTCCAATCTGCAAGGGGGGGAAAAAATGACACCAGGACGGAGAGGGAGGAAAAATAACAAGCGAATGCGAATTTGAGATCCAGGAAGGGGAGGGGGAAAAAATGAAACATTTCTTCAGAGGGGTTGATTTTGAGGGTGAGGAAAGAGGAAGAGGCAGCATCGTTTGAAGGGTAAGTTTTTGGTTTTCAATGTAATTGGAAAATGTTTAAGGTTTTCCTGGAATATCCGTTCACGTTATAGTAACTGATTGGATAATGACTCCAGTTTATACAACAGAAATCAGCTCAGCTGCCGGGAGTACTTTTAGTTGATTGAGTTTCCACTGCAGATAAATCAACTGACATATTGCAGACAGAAGCCTTCTCCTCCTCCTCCTCCTCCTCCTGCTTCTTCTTCTGCTCCTTCTTCTTCTGCTCCTTCTGTTCCTCCTCCTTCTGCGCCACTACTACTACTTCTTCTTCTTCTTCTTCTTCTTCTTCTTCTTCTTCTTCTTCTTCTTCTTCTTCTTCTTCTTCTTCTTCTTCTTCTTCTTCTTCTTCTCCTCCTCCTCCTCCTCCTCCTCCTCCTCCTCCTCCTCCTCCTCCTCCCTTTTCCTCTTCCTCTCCTCCTCCTCCTCCTCCTCCTCGTTTTTGCTTCTTCTCCTTCTCTTAAAAAAAATTAGTCAAATTGGGATCTACATCTTAGATTGTATAGATTGCATTCACTTGACCCCTTAAAGTTTTCACAATGTGGCAAACCTTTAGCATGCCAACATTCTCAAGACATTTAGCAATGGAAATATGAACAAACCAGAATGAAGGGAACAGCCTTGCTGGTTGGAAACTTAATAGGAGCCACAACCAAAAGCTTGAGTAAGACACTAGTTGGCCTGTGCTTCTGATGTCCTCAGAAAATATGGGTAGAAGTAGTTTCACGTGTACAGCTTTAACTTGGGGTAATAGTAACAGCAATTTTAATATTGGTCACAAACCAGCATTACAAATAAGAAGCGTTTTTTAAAAAATAAAGTGAAAAGAAATGAAATTAAGTAAAAAGGGGAGATGATATTTAACAATTGGTGGTGGATTGGGCAGTCAAAGTATTCCTAATTTTGCAGACACTGTAACACAATTTGGCTTCATTCAAAGAGACTATATTGGAATGATTGGATAACAATGACTCTGTGTGCATGTTTGAGTGTTCCAGCATAATGTTGGAACGCCTTGAGCAATTTCAATCAAACTTGGAACCACACATATGACTTATTCTCTCGAAAGAAATACTGTGGGGGTAAGACACCCCTAACACTCCTTGGGATGTGTGTACTGTTAAGATACAGCCTGTTGTGCCTTAAAATGGCTTCTACTGTGCAGCACAGTGGAGTTGCCATGGTAACAGCTTCACAGTACTCCACAAGGGGGCTCCCTCTGGTAAGGGGGAAAATCCAACATTAGAAATTACGTTTGGTTCGGACATTTTCAACAAGGCTTTGATTATTCTTGAGGACAAATGTATGGCCATGATCAATAAAACATTACTGCAACTCGGCCTGCCTGCACCACTACGAGACCGACACGATGTACTTCAGATTACATATGAGGAATGAACTACAACGTCGAACATCTTAGTGCATATAATGCAGACAAGAAGCCACTTCTAAATCAAGATTAGAAAAAGCATATCAAATGATCATGGATCAGCTAGCAAAACAACAAGGTAGTATCACTTTACTTGACGCTTCTGGGGGCACAGGGAAAACATTTTTAAATTGTCACCGAACTCAGGGCTCAGGGTGAAGTTCCTCTTCCTGTCTAATACAGAATTGGGATAAAATAAATACCCGGGCAATGCCGGGTTATCAGCTAGTTGTATATAACAAAGGGCAGAAACTGTCTACGGATTCCCAAACCATGCTACTGAATAAGGTTGTGAAATTTACTTGTTTCTTGCTGAATGCCTAACTTGAAAAATATGCTTTTCCCTGGGGGGTGAAATCCAGCAGGTTCTAACAGGTTCTGGAGAACTGGTAGCGGAAATTTTGAGTAGTTGGGAGAACCGGCAAATACCACCTCTGGCTGACCCCAGGAGTGGGGAGGGAATGGGGATTTTGCATTATCCTTCCCCTGCCAAGCCCGCCAAGCCACACCCACCAAGCCACACCACGCCCACCAAGCCACACCCACCAAGCCACACCACGCCCACACCAAGCCACGCCCACAGAACCGGTAGTAAAAAAATTGAAATTTCACCACCGCTTTTCCCCATTACCTTCACACACACGCACCCCAAGAAGTCATAAAACCGATACAACATGGAGGGCAACACAGACTGAACCACTGAAGAATGATCCCACAACATTGTGGCAGTGCTTGCCTCTTGTTCCGCGTGGACGTTGCATTTTGTGTGCCAAACCCTGTTTTTGTTGTTGTTGTTGTTGTTGTTGTTTTACAAGGGGACGGGATTTCTAAATCAAGACCATTTATAGCTCCAAAGACTGCTAAAAGCATCCGCGTTGTTCAGTTTAGAAACGAGGCGCCCCGGGAGCCTGTGGAGAGGATGCACAGTTTTTCACTTACAAAGATTTCACGTTGCAGAGTTCTAAAGGCCAGACGCAACGCCACTATTTCGAGCCAATGCAACTGCGAAATTCACTCTTTCTCCATCTGCGGTTTGTTTTGTTTTTTTTCCCCTTGGTTCAAAAATAGGTCCATTCAGTATTCGAACAGGTGAAAAGATAGCCTGCTAATTGTGACCTTTGCAAGCTGCTTAACTAAACATTAAGTGCGTATCAAAATATGTACGTATACAAGGACATTGTTGCACCTGTCAAGATAGCTGGTCTCTCTTTGCTATTTTTATTTTTCGGTAACTAGGAAACTACACATTTGAGATACACGACAGCTTTTTTTCTCTGCTGGGCTGCAAAAACAAGAGTCAGGAAGGAGATGAGATAGAGCTGGCTAGCTTCTTGGACATATGGTAGCTGAAGTGGCTGGTTTTTTGTTTTTTTTTTCCCCCTCCCAGTTTTAAGCTCCTCACCTTGGCTCACAGGTCAAAAATGTTTGAAAACATTTCAGAAACTGTGACAGATGAAGGAGGCCTGCGGTTCCTTACAATGTACTGAAAGGAAAGGGTTGAAGAACAGAGAAAGGCAAAGGTGTAGCAAGGACAGTATCTTCTGATCAGGTTCAAAAGAAGGAACAGTCCTCGTAAGTATGTAAGTATATATCCTCATATATATATATATATATATATATATAAGGTTCTGCAGAAACCTGTATTTGGCCAGGTTCAATTTTTTTCCTACAGAATCTCTCCATTCATATTTTGAAAATAACAATCGGCCTAAAACTTTGCTAAAAGTGTGAACTTTCTGGAAACGATTAAGTCATTGGTGTATATATATATATCTTTTTCGTAGGTTTTATGTGTATTTTTCTTTAGCCAGGTTCTACCTACGTAAGCCAAGATTTTATGCAGCCCTAGTTGCATAAAAGAGCTTGCTGGCTGCTAGAAGAAAAAAAAGCCCCAAAACTAGTGAATGAGATTTCACTGAACTAGGGCTGCATAAAATCTTGGCTTACGTAGGTAGAACCTGGCTAAAGAAAAATACA
>WNWU01000068.1:738050-750866 GCA_012654045.1 Ptyas mucosa
CTATCTATCTATCTATCTATCTATCTATCTATCTATCTATCTATCATGTGTATAATATGCGGCATTAGTTCATGTAAGCATGTTCACAGTCCTCTACTCCTTAAGGTCTCATATGCTTTGGCCCCAGATTTTTTCCCCAACCCCATTCTTCTTCTCCCAACCCCATTTGAATAAGTGGGAACTGTTCAAGAATCTTCACGTTCAACACAAATCAGATTGTATATATGGCAGAAAAATATTGATGGAGATGCTCAGTCATCCAGATCATGGTTGTCCCAAATTGTTGTTGTTGTTGTTGTTTTTCCTTTCCAAAAGGCAGCTGGGCTTTGCTTTTCCTTGAAGACGTTTCACTTCTCATCCAACAATCTTCAGTGAGAATGGAAGAAGCTTCTTGGATGAGAAGAAGAAATGTCTTCAAGGAAAAACAAAGCCCAGTTGCCTTTTGGGGGGGAAAAAAACATCTTTGGGACATATAGAGGAAAACTTCGACTTGTCTATCATTGTTTTAAAGTATGTTGGGAGTAGGAAGTTACAATGCTAAAATGAGATATGCTTTTTTTAAAAAAATACATTCCTAGCAGAGGTGGGATTCACAAAATTTATCTACCGGTTTGCCCAGCACCAAAAATGTGAGCCCGCACACCTCCACGCATGCGCCTGGCTTTCTGTGCATGCACTTTGCTCATGTGCGTGCCTTCCGCGCATGCACCCAACCTCAAAAATGTGCCTAAATAGGACAGCATAGAGAAAGGGTGGGTGGGCACGATTTCTGCTACCGGTTCACCCAAACTGGTCTGAACTGGCTGAATATGATTCCTAGTTATCTCCATGAAAGAATACACTCATCATAGCTGCATTTTTTTTTTTTAATTTTGATTTATATGCCGCCCTTCTCCGGAGACTCAGGGCGGCTTACAGTGCGTTAAGCAATAGCCTTCATACTTTTGTATATTTATACAAAGTCAGCTTATTGCCCCCACAAACTGGGTCCTCAATTTACCTACCTTAGAAAGGATGGAAGGCTGAGTCAACCTTGAGCCTGGTGGGATTCGAACTTGCAGTAATTGCAAGCAGCAGATGTTAATAGATGTTAATAACAGGGTGCTTTAAACCACTGTACTACAGGCTCTGTATTTGTACAGATTGTACAGAAATTGTACAAATTTGTACAATTTGTTTATTTTGTAGGGGGGGAGAGATCAACACCCTTACTGCTTTGGTCAGAGCAAAGAGGGCAGTGATGTACCTTTGTGTTGTGAGTTGTGTCTCCGTATGGTTTGATGCACATAGAAAAGGAGTTAGATGTATGGTGCATCCCAGAATTGATGCTTCCATCCTTCTGGTTCCCCCATTGACTTTGCTTGTCACAAAAAGTGGACAAAAGCAAGGTACTTTCTTTCATACATGGTGGTTATGCCCCGTAACAAAAAAAAGTTGAATGAAAATACATAGTTGGATACAGGAAGTAACAGGCTTCCAGACAGAATATACACCAGAATTGTTTTCTGTCTTCTAGGAATAATGAAAAAGAAATATGAAGAAACCACAACGTATATTATTCTACATATGACAACGGCGGCAAGATTGGCATTTGCGCAATGTTGGAGAAGTTCGAACATACCCTCCGAAGAGCTAATAATTAGAAAGATATTAGATTGCGCCGAGATGGATAAAATTACATTGGAACTGAAAGGACAGATGGATTCGGACTTTTACATAATATGGGAGAAATGGTATAATTGGATTGAAGATAGAAAAAAGAGGGAAATAACAGATAGTAGATTTTGTAAAATTTCATAGAGTACAGGAGAACATTAGTGTGATGATATGTAAATGGTCACAGTCATGCACAAGAGCTGAATAAGAATTGTTTGATTGTTAAAACCCAATAAAACTCAAAAAAAAAAAAATGATCACAAAACCCCTGGATAGTGCAACTGTCATAAATATGAGCCAGTGGCCAAGCATCCAAATTTTGATCACAAGAGTGGTGCAGTCGTACGCATGACAAACGGTCATAAGTCACTTTTTTTCAATGCCATTGTAACTTTGGAAGGCCACCAAAGGAAAGATTGTAAGTTGAAGACTACCTGTATTGATCAAATGTATATACTGCCTATCTGCTGTGCAGCCAGTAGCTGATTCTGACAGCGAGGAAGCTGGAGAAGATGTGGTGCCAGAGGCAGGGATTCAGCCAGGGCCTTCAGAACCTCCAGAAGCTTCCTTAAGTGAAGAGGACGAAGAGGAGAAGCCTCTTCTCGATGCACGGGTACGCAGAGAGGCCAAAAGGCAGGAGTGGCTCCTCAGGAGGAGGTCTCCTCAAGAGTAAGGCTTGGGCTAATTGGCCACTCCCTTAGCCTATTTAAGGAGGAATGCCGACTGAAGCAATTTGCAGGGAATAACTTCGTTCACATACCTTGGTGTCTTGTCTTGCTTATCTTATCAGCTTCCTGCAAATTGCTTCTGGGCATTTTGCCAACCACAGTAAGCTTTCAGTATTATTCTTTGAATTCTTGGTGGCTGTTAATGCAGTTAATTAACAGCTGTTGTTGTAAAAGACTGGTTTATTTAGTAAACTAAGGTTTGAATGGACTTTGTGCGTGCTGCGTTCTTTGGAGACCGTAGCTGGGGCAGAACACTATCTGACCAAATGATTCTAGGAAAGGTAAAATAAAAACACAATTGAAAACATTTTAGAAAAAAAAACCCACTTAAAACAAGTACTGGTAGATATAAATAAAAACAAGAACGTAAGACAGATGCATCAGAATATTACAGATGATGCATAGGCTCCCTCTTATCAAGGGATTTTCAAAAACAAAGATTTTTCAGAAGGTCGCAAGAGTTGGAGCTAGTCTCTCCTGGAGCAGGATGGTACAAAAGGGCAGGTGCCATGGGGGAAAAAAGGCCCATCTCCTGGGTCTCATCAGCAAAAAGAACCTACAACTTGCCTTGCCCTGAATGACGTGATGGAGTGGTTCACTATTACTTGGAAGATAGTCCTTCAAATTCCCCAGCCCCAAGTCACGTAAGGTCAAAACCATCCCTTGAATTGGATGGAATGGGACAACTCACCACAGTCAACGTGCCATGGCCAATTCACCATGGCCAACTCACCATGGCCCATTCGCCATGGGCTAACTTGCCGTGGGACAATTCAACAATTTAATTTAATCATTTAAAATAATGAAAAATACATTTTCATTTACATTTCATTTTGTCCCTCCTTTCTTTAATGATTCTATGTCACCATTTTTTTTATATTAGTGTAACTCTTGTCCAAGAGAATGTTGTTCTGTGTTGAGTTGGCCATGGTGAATTGTTCTGCGTTGAGTTGGCCATGGGGAGTTTTTCTGGGTTGAGTTGGCCATGGGGAGTTGTTCTGTGTTGAGTTGGCCATGAAGAGTTGTTCTTTGTTGAGTTGGCCATGGGGAGTTGTTCTTTTTTGAGTTGGCCATGAGGAGTTGTTCTGTGTTGAGTTGGCCATGAAGAGTTGTTCTTGTTGAGTTGGCCATGGGGAGTTCTTCTTTTTCGAGTTGGCCATGGGGAGTTGTTCTGTGTTGAGTTGGCCATGATGAGTTGGCCACAGCAGGTTGGCTGTGGGGAGTTGGGTGTGGTGAATTATCGTATACACTGAATTGGTCCAGGAAGCAAACAAGTAACCAGGGCAGCTTATGAAAGCAGAAGACTAATGTGTGACAATGGATGCATGTTGGAAAGTTCAGCATGGCTTCAAGAAAGACCACAGGATATGAAGACTGGATGATTGCTCTTCAGGGAGTCATGGAGAAATAGACGAATGCGAGAAAGTAGCTCCATCATTGTTTACTCCGAGAAAAGATATCATAAACACGCTAGGTTAAAGCATGCTTTTTCACGAATGTGGAGTTGAAGGTTGACTGCTGAAGGCAACTAGAACAATGTGTGATGGAACTAAAACATGCACGAGTGTAAATGGAAAGCCTAGTGAACTGTTGAATATGGAGAATGGAGTAAGACAAGGATACGTGATGTCTCCTTTGTTGTTGAACAGCGTTATTAATAAATGTATAAGAGCGTGACGGAACCACGAAGCTTTATAAAGATAAAAGAATAAGGGTGGTATTGGTATACTGTGATGAATGCATACACTTAGTTGATTTCCTTTCCTTTCCTGTTGTCTCCTGTCTTTAATTTTTTTTTTAGTACTTTATTTGTAGAAAAGAATTAAATATATTTTTTTGTATGTGTGTGCGTGCTTTGCATAATGTCGCTTATTCTGAAAAGGGGTAGCATGAATTGGTAGGCAAGTATCTATGGATTGTGGTCAGTTTATTTTCATATTGTATAGAAATACATGAAATGGACAGAGCACTACAATTTTTAGAATCTGGCTTGTAAGACTGTATTTATTTATTTAAAAAAAATGGGAAAAGAAGTTGTTAAATTCAGCTTTTAGTTGTACCTCAAGTTATGAGGATGCTGTCTCCTCCTTTCCTGTAATATTCCTAAAACTCTAATTGAAATGGTATCGGTAAGTGTCCTATTCTGTTTGGGAAAAAAAAAAAAGAATTCGCATAAATAAGCTCCTCAAACCAATTAAAACTCTGGCATATCCACCAGCGCATTTGAATATGCACAATTAAAATATTTCAAAATGTCATTTTTTGGGTACAGTTTTGCAAGTTTTGCATGCTGATTAGGAATACTTTATTATATTAAATCATTTTCGTGTATAAATAGAAAAGCCATCAGATGCTAGAGATGTTGATTAGTTAAACATAAAGTTTTGTTTCCTTTCCAAGTTCCTTTTGTTTTTCTTTTGCTCGCTGTACAACTCCGCGGTTATTACTCTTTTGCGATCAAAATATGTCTCCAACCAACTTTAAGTTAACTGTTAGCTAAATTTGTCAGATTTCCGTTACCGTAACTTCATCCAAAGACCAACATGTACCATTTAGTGTTTTTCCAAAATTGGCAGTTATTTAGATTATGGGATGTCAAATCCCATAATTCCCCAGCCAGCATGCTGGGAGTTGAAACCCGCCCATCTTAAAACTTGTCAAAATTGAAAAACAAAACAAAATACTGATTTATAGAGTCACCCAAATGAATTAGTCAAATTGAATATGTGTCCAAAATAGTCAACGTGGATCTTCAAATTTATGGAGTGCCGCTCTGTTAAATCGAGAGCGACTTATTCCCTCTCGCAAGAAAAAAAATGACAAAAAAGTCAAAGAAAAGATACAAAGTACAGGTAATCCTCGATTTATGACCACCATTGAGCCCAAAATTTCTGTTGTTATGTGACACATTTGTTACTTAACAAATTTTGCCCCATTTTATGACCTTTCTTGCCCCAGTTGTTAAGTGAATCGCTGCAGCTGATAAATTAGTAACACTGTTGTTAAGTGAATCTGGCTCGTCAGAAGGTCGCAAAAGGGGATTCCCATGACCTTGGGACACAGCAACGGTCATAAGTAGGAGCTAGTTGCCAAGCATCTGAATTTTGATCGCGTGATTGTGGGGATGCTGAAAAGGTTACCGGTGTGAAAAATGGCCATAAGTCACTTTTTCCAGTACCGTTGTAACTTTGGAAGATCGCTAAATGAACTGTTGTACGTCAAGGACTACCTATACACAGGAGATTTCCCTCTCTTGGGAGCTGTTGTTATTTTAAAGTTAATAACTCCTCCCCCCGCAAAATATAGCTCAGGAATTAAAAGACAAACTCTATTGTTTCCTGGAAGCAATAAAAGATTGGATTTTTTTTTAAAAGGAAAATCATGGATTGTACTGTTCTGATTCATTTTAAGCCATCAAACTTGACCTCACTGCATGAATGGGTTGTGGCGGATGAAGCCCTGATAGTTAAGAGCTAGACAAAATAGACAAAATAAGGAAATGCAGGTTAAAAATTAAAAAAAATGCCTAATGAAGTCCAGCCTCCAGAGAAGAAAGGTAGAGCTGGAAGGCAGTGTTAAATGTGTCATCAGTCTGGAATCATTAGGTTGTCAGAAATCCAGCCCACCCCCATGAATCCTGTTAAACCTTATGTAGTGCCAATTTAGCACTGACTGCTATTTGATCAATTCTTGTGTATAGGTTGCATCAATAAATTTCACCTACATCAGGGATTCATTTGGACCCATTTCCCACAGAAAAGAAAACACCGGGAGTCACAAAACTCTTCCCGTGCCTGACTATTTCCTAAGCAGCCACAGAACTAGCTTATGTAGTTTTTTATTTATTTTATTTTTATTTTTTATTTTTATTTGATTTATATGCCGCCCTTCTCCGGAGACTCAGGGCGGCTTACAGTGCGTTAAGCAATAGCCTTTATACTTTTGTATATTTATACAAAGTCAGCTTATTGCCCCCACAATCTGGGTCCTCATTTTACCCACCTTAGAAAGGATGGAAGGCTGAGTCAACCTTGAGCCTGGTGGGATTCGAACTTGCAGTAATTGCAAGCAGCAGATGTTAATAGATGTTAATAACAGGGTGCTTTAAACCACTGTACTACAGGCTCATTTAGTTCAAATGTAGTTGAACTAAATGTTCTGTTTTCATCTGAAACTTTTCTTTTCTTGGATTTATCCATGCCTACTGGGGGTCGAAAAGCTCAATAAATCATGTGCTGGCAGGAATCACGCATTGGCAGTTGTAATATTTTGAGCGACAGGGAGCTGCAGCAGAGGGATGAAAGAGCCACATGCGGCTCCAGAGCCTCAGGTTGCTAACCCCTGACCTACATTTACAGCATCACTTCCCAATTAAGCAGAGTTTGGCCATCCAACAGTGGACTCCTCCATCTCAATTGCAATATTAGGCTCCGTAACCTCATGACTTTTTCTTCGTAAGGATTTAACCCCTTACCTCCTAACATCAGTGAGGTAGTGATGAGGAGCAAAACAGCTGTGCATATTTGTGTGGAGTTGTGTTGAAACTCGCTAACATTGCAGTTTAACTGAAATGTGGGTTACACAATCCACATATCTGGCGCCTTCACTTGATGCTCAACTTATTTTCGTTAGAGTTTCTGAAGCAGTAAACAGGAAATAATCTCTATGCTATATTGTGCCAGGATGGATAATTTAATAAAGAATGAGGAATATAGCACCACCATCAGATACAGATACAGATTAACAGAATTGGAAGCGACCTTGTACATCATCTAGTCCAACCCCCCACCCAAATAGACCCTACACCATTTCTGACAAGTGGCAGTCCAGTCTCTTCTTGAAAACTTCCTGTGATGAAGCTCCCACAACTTCTGAAGGCAATTTATGTTCTATGGGTTGATTGCTCTCACTGACAGAAAATCTCTTCTTATTTCCAGGTTGAATCTCTCTTTGTTCAGTTTCTATCCATTATTCCTTGTCTAGCCTACAGGTGCTTTGGAAAACAGCTTGACCCCCTCCTCTCTATGGCAGCCCCTCCAATATTAGAACACTGCTATCATGTCGCCCCTGGTCCTTCTATCACTATCCATCACTATCACCACTTCTACTTTTCTTCATTTCCTTCTTGCTCTCCTCCTTCTCCTCCAACTGCATCATGTTATTTCAACCTTGGGAGTAATAAGACCAATCTCTATGCTCTAAAGAAAACCCGTGTTGCAAATCTATCTGGATTTCTTAAGTTTGACAGTCACTGCCCTACCAAAAGGAAACCAAATCAAACCAAACCAGAAATCTCTATTTCTGAGCAATTGTACAGAGCACAAAGGCTCTCAAGATTAGCAAAGATGTTTAAGGATAAATCTGCAAAATATTGGAAATGACACCTGGTCCATACTATCATATGTGGTGGACATGTCAAAAAGTGAAAAAAAATATTGGACACAAATACATACATGGCTGGAAAAAAATGATAAAACAGAATATTGATTTGCAACAAGAGGCATTTTTGTTGGGCATTTTACCAGACAAGTATAATAAAGGGAATGTATATTTGATTTTATGTGTACTGACTGCAGCTGGAATACTATTTGTACAACAATGGAAAAGTGAAGAGATCCCAACAGATGACAATGTGATTTAAAAAAATACTAGAATGTGCAGAAATGGATAGGCTAACACTTATAATTAAGGAAAAGAAAGAAACTGAATATTTTTTGACTTGGGACTTATGTTATCAATGGTTAGCTGACAAAAACAGGAGCTAGAAACAGGGAAATATATGGAAGGATCAGTGATATAAGGAAGATCTGTTAAATTGGTTAAACAAATATTTTTGTTATTATTATTATCTACTTTATTCATTAAACATGAAACTTGGTCAACTGAACATTCAAAAATGCATCACAAATGCCATTGACTGGTGCTAACGGTTGATACGGGTTGCTGCCAGCATCCTAGTACCAAGTACCTTCTTAAGATGTACGATGCTCCAAGTAGCGCAGTTTTTTGCAGCTCTGCTGGTGTTATTGCAGGAAGCTGCAATTTGTTGATGTATCTTATAAAATTCTTGGACATGGTACCAAGTGCCCCGATGACAATGGGTATCACTGTTACATGTTTCATCCATAGCCGTGTAGATTCGATGGCCAGATCGCAATATTTCATGATTTTTTTCCAGTTCTTTTTTTTTAACTCTGGCATCTCCCGGTACCGCGATGTCAATAAATTGTACATTTTGGTTTTCGACAACTGTGATATCTGGGTGTTGTGTTCCAAGTGATGATCCATCTGTATTTGAAAGTCCCACAAGATCTTCACCTTCTCATTTTTTATAACTTTTTCCACTTTATGTTCCCGTGACTTTTTGGATACAGGTAAGTCGTTTTTTTTTTATATAATGACCAGTGGATTAATTTAGCAACTCTGTCGTGTCTAGCTTTGAAATCAGTTTGTGCGATTTTGCTGCATTCACATATTAAATGTAAAACCGTTTCAACTTTGTTGTTGCAAAGTCGGCAGTTTGGATTGTTGGTGGAATTTTGTATCTTTGCTTTCATGGCATTAGTTTGTAGTGCTTGTTCTTGCACATCGAGTATTAAACCTTCTGTTTCTTTCTTGATGGTTCCCATCTTAAGCCATGCCCATGTCAAGTTGTCATTACATTTTCCTTCAATGTTTTTCAAGTGCTGTCCATGCACAGCTTTGGTTTTCCATCTATTTATTCTGTCATCCAGCTGTTTTTCCTTATATTCTGCCTTTGTTTCTGTTGTTTTTATAATGTTCTCCATTTTCACAGCCTGCAGCAATTTTTCTGTATTTTGGTTCACATAATCATTCAAACTTCGTCTTTCTTCTCCTACAGTTTGATGGATTTGCAATAGTCCTCTGCCCCCCTATATTTTTGGGGGGACAGATACAACCTGTTGATGTCACTTTGTGGATGTAAAATGTGGTATCTATTCATGTAAAGCGTGGTACCTATTCTATTATTATTATTATTATTATTATTATTATTATTATTATTATTATTATTACTACTACTACTACTACTATTGTAATTGATACTATTGCAATGAATACTGTTGTAAACAAAAAAAGGAAACAAAACAAAACCAGAAATCTCTATTTCTGAGCAATTGTACAGAGCACAAAAGTTATTAATATTCCACTGCAGAACTAAAGAAAGGATATTCCACCACAGTGCAAGAAAAGGGACTATTAAGGGTACATTGTGAATTCAGTAATGGTAGTTGTCTGATGTAACATCTGAGGCCAATGCTTATAGACACAACTGATTTTCTTTCAGTATTATATCAAAAGTGCCATGGCTCTCCTTATTATGGATGACCTCAATTGTTCTGTATGTATTTGCAAAATTCTTGGGGGATTTAAAACTTTATTATTTCGGGGCTGAATGCGAAATTGTTACTTCTGCCAAGCATTTCTAATTCTTTCTTTCTTTCTTTCTTTCTTTCTTTCTTTCTTTCTTTCTTTCTCTTTTCCTATAATCAAGTTCACCATCCAAAAACCTCACCGTGGAAGAAACATTCTGATCCTCAAAATCTCTACACCTGTTTCTAGCATATTATCTGTGCTATGTGAGTGTTTTATCTAAATTTTTTATCTAGTTTGACCTAGTTTCAGAGGTGGTATTCAGCCGGTTCAGACCGGTTTGCGCTAACCGGTAGCAGAAATCATGGATGCCCCCCCCCGCCCCTCCCCAGCTCTATGCAGTCCTATTTAGGCATGTTTTGGAGCCGCAGAAGGCACACATGTGAGCAAAGCAGATACTCAGAAGGCTGTGCACATGTGCGGAAGTGGCTCATGTGCTCAAAGTAAGTGCGTGCTGGTGCTCCCATTTGCGAACTGATAGGGAAAGTAAGTGAAAACAATACTAGTTTGACCAGTCCGGATGAATAGTAGCCATACCAGACTGATTGTCACACAGCCGGATCACATTATGCAATCATATTGGGCACAATATGATCTATCCCAGAGGTGAAATGTAAAATGTGTTATTACCAGTTCTGTGGGCGTGGCTTGGTGGTGGTGGGGTAATGTGACTGGGTGGGCGTGGCTAACTTTTTTTTTAAAAAAAACTTTTCAAAGCATTTTTTCTAATGCTTTGAAAAGCCTCTGGTGATCAGGCAACTCAGCTGGGATCGTCAGAGAGGCTTTTTTAAAAATGCTTTGAAAAGCCTCTCTGCCGATCAGGCAACTCAGCTGGGATCGTCAGAGACTTTTCAAAGCATTTTTTTAACCACCTTTTCAGCCAAGAGGTTGCAGAAAAAAATGCTTTGAAAAGCCTCTGACGATCCCAGCTGAGTTGCGCGATCATCAGAGGCTTTTTTTTTTAACTTTTAAAAGCATTTCATCGTCAGAAGAGGTTGTAGAAAAAATGCTTTTAAAAGTAAAAAAAAAAAGCCTCTGATGATCATGTGACTCAGCTGAGCATGGGGGAGGGGGGGCAAGGATTTTTGCTACCGGTTCTCCAAACTACCCGCTGCCATCGCTACCAGATCGGGCGATCCGGTCCATACCAGGAGCATTTCACCCCTGATCTATCCCCACTTACTGGTTACCAATTTTGAGCCATATTCCTTCACCACATCTAGGAAGAGAAAATACTTGACTGCAAGAGTATAAGGGTTAGTAATCCTCAATTTAAGACCACAACGGAGCCCAGAATTAATCTTGGTAAGTGAGAGAGGTGTTAAATGAGTTTTGCCCCATTTTACGACCTTTCTTGCCACCGTTGTTAAATGAATCACTGGAGTTGTTGAGTTAGGAATGTGGTTGTTAAGTGAATCTCGTTTCCCCATTGACTTTGTATATCAGAAGGTCGCAAAAGGCAATCACATGAATCCGGGATACTGCAACCTGTCATAAATATGAGTAAGTTGTCAAGCGTTCTGAATTTTGATGATGCGACCACGGAGATGCTGCAACGGTCGTAAGTGTGGAAAACGGTCATAAGTCATCTTCTTCAGAGCTCTTGTAACTTCTGAACGGTGAATAAACGACCTGTTGTGAGTGACGACTACCAATATTTGCTCGCTAATCAACATCCACGTATTAGGACAGTCAGAAACTTGCTGGATAAGAACTTCAGTCTGCTTCAGGCCTGGGTGCAAGATCTAATGTTCTTCTAGAGGATCATAGCATTCCCTGCTGTGGTTACAGCTGAACCAGAAGGATTCAATCTAGTTTGAAAGACTTGGTCGATCCTCAATAGGATTAGGAATCAACATGGCAGGTGAGCTAATCTCCTCATCAATGGGAAAAAAATTCCTCTTCAGAATGTCTGCTCCGAAGCAGACATATTGTGGGACAGTGTCACACTGAGCGCATATCCGGGTAACACCGTATGCAACTAATTCCATTATATATTGACTATGTAAACACTTTACCTTTGAATTTGTAAATAGAGTGAATACAGGTATTTACAACAATTCGTTCAAAGTTACGTCAGCATTGGGGGAAAAAATGCAGCATCCCCATGGTGTCAGAATTCAGGGACTGGTTCATATTTATGACGGTCGCAGTGTCCCAAGGTCATGGGATCTCCCTTTTGGGACCTTCTGACAAGCAAAGTCAATGGGGAAGCTGGATTCGCTTAACAACCAAGTTACTAACTTATCAACTGCAGTGTTTCACTTAACAAAATGGGGCAAAAGTCACTTTAGTTAAGTTTAAACTTTCCTGATTCAATCTATGCAACCCACTTTTAAGGCCATTGCTTTCTATGTGGTGGAAGGGAGGGAGGGAGGAAGGAAAAACTGGGAGGGAGGGAGGGTGGGAGGGAGAGAGGAAGGAAGGAAGGAAGGAAGGAAGGAAGGAAGGAAGGAAGGAAGGAAGGAAACCTGTTACTCTATAATCTTGCTGGGGGGGGGTGTCCTCTGGGATCTCGTTAGCTGTAGTGTTCAACTCATCATCTCAGAAGTCCAGACATCAGCCCCGAAAAAGAGCTTCAATTCTTTTGCAAATACTTTTGAGTAATACTATACAGGATCCCATGTTGAAAAGAACAGTCCCATGCATGTTTTACTCAGAAGAACTTGGTTCTAAGTCCGCTTGCCATTTCAGTCTTCTTCTTAGACAAGCAAGCAAGGAATAAATGCTGGCCCCTCCAGCGTAATCATCAATTGGATGGTTCCCGACTGTGGATCTAAAAGCTGTTTATCTCTTCGAATTCCCCTGTGGGAGTTGCAGGATGCTTTGCATTCTTGTGTGTGCTGTGGCTGTGGGTGGTCTGTACTACAAGTCTCGCTTGTTTGACCATCTGTGCAAGTGAAGACTTGGGTGCTTCAGGGAAGGCAGCCACAGCTGTAGGCAGCGTAATTATCATTCTTTCTCATGTACACGCCATCCTTATTCTTTCAGGTAGGTGGGCTCTAAAGACAAAACCGACCTTTTGACCTGCAAAAAGATC
>WNWU01000068.1:755866-780784 GCA_012654045.1 Ptyas mucosa
GGGAGGGAAGGAAGGAAGGAAGGAAGGAAAGGGGAGAGGGAGAAGAAAGAAGAAAGGAAGGAAGGAAGGAAGGAAAGAAGGAAGGAAAGAAGGAAGGAAAAAAACTGGGAGGGAGGGAGGGATGGAGAGAGGGAGGGAGGGAGGGACGGAAGAAGGAAGGAAGGAAGGAAGGAAGGAAGGAAGGAAGGAAGGAAGGAAGGAAGGAAAAAAACTGGGAGGGAGGGAAGGAAGGAAGGAAGGAGGATATCATTCACATATGATCAAAACATGAACAGAAAGTTAGTCTGTTAGTCCCCCCCCAAAAAAAATGAATGAATGTTTGGCAAAGAAACAGAAGCAGATAGCAAAGAAAATGCATGCATATCCAATATTGAAGAAAACATGATTGTGTTACCCAGCTGAAGTGATTGCTTGAGAACAGTTCAGCCATGAAAAAAAAAAAAAGAAAGAATATATGACTCTTGAAACTTGGCCAAGGTCAGACAGACTTTGGAAGAACTGCTGAATAAGGGCAGATTGTCCAAGTCAATGCAGCCTCGCCTCAAAGCAAATTGCTGCTTATCTCCATTCACAATTCCAGGAATGGAAAATATATTTAAGTTTAACAATGTAGCTATAATTCCTCAGGCCTGATCACCATTATAATCCAATCTTTCAAGTTCGCCTTATAAGTGGCACGTTCAGAGCAGGAAAATATCTCTGGTTGAACTTTTCAAGGCATGGGGCTCATTTAAAGGAGGGTCAATGTGTTTGTCGAGTCATTTCGACAAAGGGGTAAAAATAATAGCATTGAAAATAAATAATACAGCAGAGAACGGCGCAAAGGACTACCTCCAAATCTAGCCTTATCAATAATAAGCGATGATGACTTCAGTTATGATGCCTGGCTGAACTCCAAAATTCTCAGCTAGCGGTGGGTTGCACATTTTGATACCACTGGTTTGCCCCGCGCACGCATGCTCACTTCTTCCATGCACACCTTCCGGTGGATGCCCCCCAGCCTCAAAAACATGCCTAAATAGGATGGCATAGCTCCGGGCGGGTGGGTGATCTCTGCTACCGGTTCACACGAACCGGTCCAAACCAGATGAATGCCACCTCTGCTACCATGGATGCCAATGACAGGTAGATCTGTAATAATTTGCTGGGATCCATTGCTCAGCGGCCAGATGAGAGGAATCCAACCGTTTGAATTACAATTTTTAGAAAACTACTGTATTTTTTGGACTTTAAGACACACTTTTTTTGTCTCCCAAAAGGGGATGAAAATGTGTGTCTTATAGACTGAATATTGCTGAAGCCCCCCCCCCACCTGCCGGCCATTTTTTTGCCTCCGCACGGCCCATTTTCAGACCTTTTTTCGGCCCATTTTCAGGGCTTTTTTTAGCTGGTTTTTGAGGCTTTTTTCAGCCCATTTTTGAGGCTCTTTTTTAGTCTGTTTTTGAGGCTTTTTTTCAGCCCATTTTCAAAGCTTTTTTTTTTTTGGCCTGCTTTGAGGCTTCTTTTCGGCCTGTTTACGAGACATTTTGGCCCCCTTTTAAGGCTTTTTTTAGCCTGTTTCCTAGGCTTTTTGGCCCATTTTTGAGGCTTTTTTCAGCCTGTTTTTGAGGCTTTCTGTTTGGCCAATTTTTTCAGAAAAAAACATCCTGAAAAAATGCCTAAAAACAGGCCAAAAAAACCTAAAAAATGGGCAGAAAACAAACCTAAAAAATGGGCAGAAAAAAGCCTTAGAAATGAGCTGGAAAAAGCCCAGAAATGGGGCATGCAGAGGCTAAAAACTTTTTTGGGTTGATTTCCTCTTCTAAATTTAGGTGTGTCTTATAGTCAGGAGCGTCTTATAATCAGAAAAATACAGTAATCCCTAGGCTTAGGTAAACTTGAATACAGATAGTTTTCAACATACAACAGTGACCGTCCGAAGATACACTATCACTGAAAAAAAGTGACTTCTAACCATTTTTCACACTTAGGACCATTGCAGCATCCCCATGGTCATGGGATTTACATTTAGAAGCTTGACAACTGACTCACATTTATGACGGTTGCAAGTGTCTTGGGGTCACGTGCCTTCTGACAAGGCACGTTGATGGGGAAAGCAGATTCACTTAACAACCATGTTTCTAATTGAACAACCGCAGTGACTCCCTGAACCAATGTGGCATGAAAAGTCCTATTTTAAGTTATTTAAGCTCTCATCAGCTAGCCATACCTTTCTGGGATTCAAATCCGGGCTACTTACATATTAGGTAAATGTATTAACCTCTAAGCCTCGGGCTCTCCTCACTTGGTTGACTAAACCAGGGGGAGAGATTAAGTGTTTTTCCAGTGAGACCTGTAGTTATGTCGTTGGACTTTTCGACATCAACACCTTCCTCTCTTCCCTCCTAATTTGAATATTTTCTTTTTTTATTTAATCTAATGTAATTTATTATCATGACAATGCCCACTTTTTTTTTTTTTTACCCATCACACTAAGGAAGTCGTGGTGGAATGCAAGGCAGAACATTTGCCACAAAGTGACAAAGTATGGATCTCTTGAAGACTGGAGAACACCAACCAAAAAGTATGTAGTTGATACACTGATTCTTTGTAGGAATTTTGGTTGGTTCCGGTGGGACCAGAAGTTGGCAAATGGGCTGTTTCTGGCCTCCGGAGGGCCTCCGGGAGGGGGGGAAGGCCTAGAGAGGCTCTGGAGGCTGGGGACAGCAAAAAATGGGTCTTTTGGTCCCACCGGAAGTTAGCAAATGGGCTGTTTTTGGCCTCCGGAGGTGGGGAAGGCCGTTTTCTCCTTCCCCAGATTCCTAGAGAGGCTCTGGAGGCTAGGGACAGCAAAAAAATGGGCCTTTCCCACCACCCACAGCCTGTTTCCCTACTTCTAGTGGGCCCAGAAGGCCCGAAAATCAGCCGGCTGGCGCACACATGCACACCGGAGCTGAGCTCACATGCCCACTGATATGGCTACAGGTGGCACGCGTGCCATAGGTTCGCCATCACAGGCTTAGAAGGCATGACTTGAGTGGCTTAGTAACTTGTAGGACTTGCCTACAGAGATACAAGGTTGGTCTTCAAAACCTAGGATGATCTTTATTAAATTGGCAGGGAGTAGAAAAAAATCCAGCTGAGATACTTCCTATCATGCCTTTTATTAACGTAAGGGAAATACATTCCAATCATTACTAGCGCACGCAGAGCTATTACGGAGGAGAAAGGCGAGTAGTAAAATGACACACGTTCACCTTTGCCGTTCCAGAGCCATGCAATAAATCTGAGATTAATAAAATTCACCCGTCTTCACAGCAGGAGGAGGGGACAGTCCTCGGCAATTAATAACACGACCAACATATTGGGAAGAAATAGATTTTGCTTCCTTTCCCCTCACATGGCCTTCCCCCGGCAAGCAGCCACAACGATGCATTTCGATGAGGGCAAAAAGAACAAGCATGCATGCTCCATCCAAAGTCTTTAGATTTGAAAGAAATCACATCCTGAGTCTTCAAAGACCAGGGAAAGTAGGCTAATGCTTCCTCCTGGATGGCCAGACTCACTCCTTAATCCACTCTTGCTAAACCAGGCCATGTTATCTAAATCCTGCAGAAAGGCCATAAAAGCCACTGCTGTGTGTCAGATCCCAGCTTCTCTTCCGTGGCCCCTAAGTGGACTTTTACTTATTGCTTTTATTTTAAGATCTGTCCAGAAAGACCCATTTTTAAAGCAAGAATAGCTTCCATATATCCTATATTTGTATGCCTGCCTGCCTGCCTGCCTGCCTATCTATATCTATCTATCTATCTATCTATCTATCTATCTATCTATCTATCTATCTATCTATCTTATTTAGCCACGTTTTCGGAGCCAGGTGCATGCGCAGAAGGCTGGGCGCATGAACAGAAGGCGTGCATACACGTGAAGTGAGCGTGCCCGCCAGGGGTGGGTTCTAAAATTTTTTACTACTGGTTCTGTGGGCGTGGCTTATTTTGTGGGCGTGGCTTGATGGTCATGTGACAATTCTTTAGGGTTTAGCAGAGGTACTGGTCTACCAGGCTTTTAACTGCTTGCAGAGCTGTACCGATCTACCCATTTATTTTTGTAGGCACTGATCTACTCATGTATTTTTGCAGGCACTGATCTACACATGTATTTTTGCAGGCACTGATCTACCCATTTATTTTTGCAGGCACCGGTCTACTCATTTATTTTTGGAGGCACCGGTCTACCACCAAACTGCCTTTTACCACTGATCAGCTGTAGGGCGGCCCTTTGAAGCCCCGCGGCAAGAGTTTAAACAGTTTTTCCTTATAGACCATCAGATGGGACTCGGGAGGCAGCAATAGATTGGGGGTGGGGCCAAATAAAAGGTAAGAATAACGTGGGGGTGGGGGGTGGGGGGCGGGGGGCGGGGGAAGAACCGGTTCGGTGACGTCATATCGTCACCACTACCAGCTTGGCAGAACCGGGCCGAACTGGGAGGAACCCACCACTAATGCACATGGCAAACCAGTGGTAAAAATATGTGAAACCCCACCTCTGCCCAGCAACCTATCAATCTAATTCTCATAGCAGCACAGAAGTTTATTGTTACATCAGCAGAAAAAGTTTCGTGTGTATATATTTTCAAGCCGAAGCCTCAAATCCCACTAGGTTAATTTTTCTCTCTCCTCCTCCTCTGCCTTTCACAATACAATCAGACATCACCGAGAGAGAAAACTGCCTTTCAGTAACTGTTTCTTAATAAACAGGAGCATGTAGGAAGAACTAAGAATTAAGAAAGCCGAACGGGAGTAATCAGAAAGTTAAGAGAAAACTTGGCAGATCCCAATCGTGTTTTATTGGTGGAATTTCCTTCCCACCCCCATGAACATAAAACCCAGTCCTTGTGGAACTGACTAAGCCAGTAAAATATGAAGGTGTGTCCTCTTCCAGAACAGACCCTGCCAAAATGTACAGACATCTGATGGATATCTGCATTCTTGCAACACATTTGCTGCGCTTCTGAACAACAGGAAGGAAGGAAAACATGAATTCGGCCCAGCTTTTCAATCTTCTGAACAGTAACAGAATAACGGAGTTGGAAAGGACCTCGTAGTCCAAGCAGGATATTTGTCTGGATCCAAACTTTTCTGTCCAATCTTTTCTTAAATACTCCAACTGATGGAGTACCCACAACTTTTGAAGGCAAGCTGGTTTATTGTTCTCCCTGTCAGGAAATTTCTCCTCAGTTCTAGGTTGCTTCTCTCGTTGATTAGCTTTTGTCCATTGCTTCTCATCCTGCCTTCAGGTGCTTTGGAGAAATAGCTTGACCCCTTCTTCTTTGTGACAACTCTTCAACTTTTGGAAGACTGCTGTCATTTCATCCCTACCGTGTTTTCCCGAAAATAAGACCCTGTCTTATATTTTTTTTGAACCCTGAAATAAGTGCTTGGCCTTATTTTGGGGGAGGTCTTATTATTTTGGGGCACGTGGAGCAAGATGGGGCACCTCTTGCTGTCTTACCTGATTTCCAGCTCTGTCTCCCTAACCCTAACCAGAGGAAATGGCGGGAACCGGCTGCACATGCGTTTAAATTTTGGGGGAGGGCTTATTTTTTTGAGGGGTGGTTATTTTAGCACATGCCCTCAAAAGCCTGATTGGGCTTATTATCAGGGGATGTCTTATTTTAGGGGAAACAGGGTACTCCTTCTTTTCACGAGACTAGACATGCCCAATTCCTGCAACCTTTCTTCGTATATTTTACCCACCACTCTCCTAATCATCTTTGTTACTCTTCTCTGCACTTTTTCCAGAGTCTCAACATCTTTTTTTATATTGTGAGGACCAAAACTGGATGGAGTATTATTCCAAGTGTGGTCTTACCAAGGCATTATAATGAAACTCAAGGAGTAATGAATTCAAGGAGCAGCCAATTCAATGGGGATAGGAGAACTGGACATATTGTCTGATCCTTTCCTGAAATTCCTCATCCATATCCTATTTAGTTGTATCCATTTTTTTAAACCATCCTGATATCGTCCAACAAATCTTAGAAGTATCATTATTTGGCTACTTAATAGACCATCATTTGCCCAAGAAGTGATATATGATAGCATCAGCAGATGGCAGCATTAAGCTTGGCTGATCTCTGAAGCTAAGCACGCTCATTCTGGTTAGTCTTGCATGGGAGACCACCTGGAAATTCCAGGATGTAGGTTAGACTGGGGAGGGAGAGAGGGAGGAGGGAGGGAGGGAGGGAGGGAGGAAGGAAGGAAGGAAGGAAGGAAGGAAGGAAGGAAGGAAGGAAGGAAGGAAGGAAGGAAGGAAAGTAGGAAGGAAAGTAGGAAAGTAGGAAGGACAATGATTATGTGCCATCAAGTCAACTCTTTGAGACCACATAGAGTTCTCCATAAGAATCTGGCCGCCAACAATCTGGGTCCTCGTTTTACTGACTTCGGAACGATGGAAGACTGAGTCAACAACCTTGAGCCTGGTGAGACTCGAACTGCCGAACTGCTAGCAATCTGAAGTAGCCTGCGGTATTGCAGAAGAAGCAATAGCCACATGAAAAGTTGCATAGCTCCCTGACCTATGTCAGCAAGAGTGGCAGAGTGACCAGATTATGACAGCTCTTGCCAGGGAATGCAAGCTGTCTAGAAACTGTTAACCTTTTCCAAACAAAAAAAGAAAAGAATGAAGAGGTGTCATTCTAGGTGAAGAATGAATCCAAACAAGCATTTGTAAAAATCAACAAAAATGGCAAAACCTGGTTATTGTCCTACTTTTATCAGATCCACAGACAGTCTCCCCATGGAACAGCACTATAGGGGCATGGCACGCCAAAGCAACTAGTCACAGAGGTGTTTTTTTTCTTCTTCTGCCATCAATCTGCTGAAGGCCTAATTCTCACAGCTCCATCTTACGTCGATGTGCATTTACCTACCTACTATGTCTGTAATATTATGAACAGGATAGGATAGGATAGGATGGGATGGGATGGGATGGGATGGGGTGGGGTGGGGTGGGGTGGGGTGGGATGGGATGGGATGGGATGGGATGGGATGGGATGGAATGGAATGGGATGGAATGGAATGGAATAGAATAACAGAGTTGGAATGGGCCTTGGAGGTCTTCTAGTCCAACCCCCTGCTTAGGTAGGAGGCCCTATACCCGTGATGGTGAACCTATGGAACGGGTGCCACAGGTGGCACATGGAGCCATATCAGTTGGCACATGAGTGTTGCCATAGCTCAGCTCCAGCACACATGTGTGTACTGGCCAGCTGATTTTTGGGCCTTTGGGTCCTACCAGAAGTTGGGAAATGGACTGTTTCCGGCCTCCGGAGGGCCTCCGGGGGGATGGGGAAGGCTGTTTTCGCCCTCCCCAGGCTCCTAGAAAGCCTCCGGAGCCTGGGGAGGGTGAAAAATGGGCCTACCGGGCCCACTATGCCATCATGTGCTAAAAGGGGGGGGGCACATGCACAAGGGTGGAGCGCATTGAATTATGGGTATGGGCACACACATGGGCGACCTCGCCATGCTCCTCCCGCTTTTGGCCCGCGACGGCAAAAAGGTTAGCCATCACTGCCCTATACCATTTCCGACAAATAGTTATCCAATCTCCATTTGTCTGAAATGGTACAGGGTTTCCTGCCTAAGCAGGGGGTTGGACTAAGAAGATTATTATCCTTCTTATGATATTCTTTAGTCCCCTCTCTTATTGGGATGATGATGATGATGATGATGATGATGATGATGATTTGCATGTACACAGAGAGCTTTATAACCAGAGATATATACCTTGGGTGTCTAGTCACACTTGGCCAAGTAAAGTATTTTATTCTATTCTATCGATAAAGGAGAATATTTGTAGCTCAGGATTGACATGAGAGGTCCTTGGTGCTCTCTGAGTTTCTTTTTTCTTCTTGCAGACATTTCGTTACCTTAACTAGATACCATGTTTCCCTGAAAATAAGACCCAACCGGAAAATAAGCCCTAGCATGATTTTTCCAGATGCTTGTCATATAAGCCCTACCCCAAAAATAAACCTCAGTTAGGATCATCAACCAGATGGATACATTTAGTACCGTATTTCCCTGAAAATAAGACCTAGCCTTGAGCCTGGTGAGACTTGAACTGCTGGCCCTGAAAATAAGACCTAACCAGAAAATAAGTCCTAATAAAGTCCTTTTGGAGCAAAAAATTATTTTATTCATTCATTCATTCATTCATTCATTCATTCATTCATTCATTCATTCATTTATCATATTTCTATGCCGCCCACTCTCCGAGGACTCCGGGCGGCTTACACCAAAGACATTATACTAAATAGCATATGGCCCCCAACAATCTGGGTCCTCATTTTACCCAATATAAGACCCAATCTTATTTTCGGGGAAACACAGTAACATCATCAGCACTGATGATGTCACCTACTTTGGGTAATGAAACATCTGCAAGGAAACAAGCAAGCTCAGAGAGCACCAAGGATCCCCTCATTCTATTCTATTGGTAGCTTGACTTGGGCATCTTCATCTCAGTTGTCTTGTGTGTGCAAACCCAGTCTGTTTTTTGCTCCCCGTGAAGCTTCAGAAAGTTCATTTGCACAGGCGTCTGACTTCATTTGCTCTCTGATGTGAGATGCTGAGGAACAAGGCTGCCAGTGATGGCATCTGGCGTTCTTCGGCCTCCTTCTTCTCCGACGCTTGGCTTCGGCCTCTTTGTGGCCTTTTTTTAATCGTTCCTTGGCTCCTCTGGCAGCAGGTCTGGCTTCTAATCTTTAAGCTGGCTGTGACATGCTGAGGATGCAATTGCTTCAGAAACTGCTGACACCGTAGACTCTGCAAATTACTGACAGGCAAACTGAGGGCCATTAAGCGTAATTACACTCTGTAGAGATTCGCACCATTCAAAGTAAGCTTTGCAGTTTCTAATAAGGGGAACTGCCATCATTTCAGTAAGGCTCATTAGGTTCCACCCCGAGGAACAGTATTCTTCCTTTTCAAATGTGCGTGAAAAGAAGAAAACCTGACAACGTGACCAGCTCTGGGTTGGCCCAAGTTTCTTTTTTTTCCCCTTTTCAGGGCTGATAATGTAATTCGAGAAGAGTTGCTTGGGTTAATGACACTTCTATAGAACTCAGAATAAAAGAGTTGGAAAGGATTTGGGAAGTCTTCTACTACAACCCCCTGTTCAAGCAGGAGATCTATAGCATTTCAGATAAATATCTGCCCAATCGGTTCTTAAAAATTTCCAGTCCTGGAGCACCCACAAATTCTGAAGGTTCCTTCT
The DNA here is from genome assembly GCA_012654045.1 of Ptyas mucosa. Classification (NCBI taxonomy): domain Eukaryota; kingdom Metazoa; phylum Chordata; class Lepidosauria; order Squamata; family Colubridae; genus Ptyas; species Ptyas mucosa. The sequence continues at coordinate 765,125 of WNWU01000068.1, forward strand.
CCTTCTCTTGCTTCTTCTCCCTCTCCCACTCTCTCTTCTCCTCCTCCTCCTCCTCCTCCTCCTCCTTCTCTTATACAAATCAGATTTTTTTAATGGTCAATCAACCCAATGTCTTTTTAAAACCTCCAGTGATGGAACACCCACAAATTCTGAAGATTTCTTCTGCTTCTGCTTCTCCTCCTTCTCCTTCTCTTGCTACCTCTTCCTCTTCCACTCTCTCTCCTTCTCCTCCTTCTCTTGCTCCCTCCCCTCTCCTACTCTCTCTCCTTCTCCTCCTTCTCCTTCTCTTACACAAATCAGATTTTTTTAATGGTCAATCAACCCAATCTCTTTTTAAAATCTCCCGTGATGGAATACCCACAAATTCTGAAGGTTTTTTTCCTCCTTCCTTCTCTTGCTCCTGCTCCCACTCCTGTTTCCACTCCCTCTCCCTTTCCTTCTCCAAAAATCAGATCTTTTAATGGTCAATCAACACAGATTCCTAACAAAATGCTGAAAGTGCCCTGCCTCTCCTTGTTAGTCATGAAAATGGTAGACTTAGGTGATACCCCAAGGAGACGTTAAGCAGTGGGATGACATGATGCAGCCGAAGGATTCAAGGAGAGAGAGCGAGAGAGTGAGAGAGATAGAGGGAGAGGGAGAGGGAGGGAGGGAGAGAGAGGGGGGGAGGGAGAGAGGGAGGGAGGGAGGGAGACAACTTGTTCCTAAGAGCAGGGCCTTTCAGCAAATTGGCAAGTCAAGTGGGAAATCCACATCAAAAGATCTAAAGATTAATTTGGGGGATCAAAGTCAGTGGTAGGCTCAAATTAAATGAAATTAACATTTAGAGCATAAGCTTCAAATCTGGAAAGATTTTGGCTGATTTGCATACGCCTAAATGATGGCTATCTTTTAGCATACAACCAGGTGCCTTTAGGGTAAAATATTTGGAGGGATAAGTTCAAGGCCACCCAGTAGAACAGGGGTGAGCAACTATGACCCCTTAATGACCTGTGGACTTCAACTCCCAGAATTCCTGAGCCAGCATGGCTCAGTGTTTCCCACCCCTGCAGTAGAAAAACAAGAGTGACTCTAATTAAGTACCACTAAAGTATTTTCTTGTAAATTATTTAAGCATACATCATTATTTTTGAGTGGTATTACATCCAGGTTTATTTAATTTGCACCGTGCAATGCAACCCAGCAGTTTGGATTTACACTAGCTGGAGATTCGTGTGACCTTCTTTTGAAAAGGCAGTCTTTTCGTGCCCCAGATTTAGATGGGTTTCAAAGCTGATGTGATAGAAATGCCCCCCCCCCGTCCCCGTGGGTAAAACACCCCAAATAACACCTCTCAATTAATTCTGCATCACAAGAATTACTATCCTTCTGGACCAGAGGAGCCCAGCTAAATCTATCCCCGTGAGCCAGGTGCATGCAGTAATTTGCAACTCACTCGATTTGGTGTCCCGATACTGGCATGCATTCATTCTTAATTCTGCTCTGACTTTGAACGTGGGGAAAAAAAACATTTTCTCCAGTCTCGTCACTGGTTCTTATTTGCTTTGAGGGAAGATTTCCCCCCCCCTTCTCCTTGAAGAATGAAATATTTCGAGAAATATTAAAAAGGCAGAATGTTATATTTCCCCTAAAGGAGAAACGTGTTTTAAAGACAGAAAGCAGCTCCATACCCCCAGCAGATATTTGGTGCCCATTAAGAAAGACTGGGCCAACCTATCTACAAGACAAAAGACCTCCAGATCCAGGGTGATGCGATTGAGACATGAACCCCCAGAACATAAAATAGGATTAACCCATCTAGCAGCAGAACTCACCAAATGGCACAACAAGCCCCTTTATTGCATCAGCCCAAACTTCAACCAATCTTAGCTCCGACAAACATGACCCCTACAGGGCCCCACGGGAGTCTGACGACAGCCAATAGAGTACATGTTCTTGCACAGGAACAGGAAGTTCAAGTGCAAAGCCCAAGAGAAGTTATAAATAGCCCTCACTCTCAACTCCATGCAGTCAGCTGCCCAGAACCACCCATGTGCTTCTGCTCCACCATTAAACCATCTTTCCAATCAGCCTCCATGTTTCCAGTGTCTTTTTCCCGGCTTGGAACTGAACCAGATGGATATTTCTTCCAACAGCTTGTTTATTTATATCCCACCTTTTATATTTTTAGAAATAATTCAAGGCGACAAACCTTTCCAACAGAACTTCTTCCTCCTATTTCCCACACAAGAACTACCCTGGGTTGGGCTGAGAAAAATGATTGGCCCCAAGTTCACCCAGCTGGCTTTCATAGCTAAGGTAGAACTAGAACTCACAGTTTCCCGGTTTCTAGCCTGGTGCCTTAATCACTACGTCAAACTCTCCCATTTCAACATACATACTGCTCAGTAGTGGGTTTCAAATCCCGATGCTACCAGTTCTCTATCAGTAGCCTGTGGGCGCACACTCACTTCGCGAGCGCATGGCGCTTCTGCACACGCGCGGTGCTTCTGCATTTTTGATGACGTCTGGGTGGGTGGGTGGAGCCTCCTGCCACTGCCCCTACCAATTCTCCCGAACCGGGGCGAACCGGGAGCAACCCACCACTGATACTGCTGCACAGCTATTTCTTTCTTCCTTTTTTCTTTTTATCAATAAAGTTTTTATTTTTATTTTTCATAAACACATTTACATGTACAGTCATTTCCATCATTTTTCATTCATCTTTTCTTTTAACTTTCATTTTTCATTTTTACTCCAACCTTTCTTCTTCTCCTCCCCTTCTCTTCCTTCCTGTTTCTCCTTCTACTTCCTTTGTTCTTCCTCTCCTTCTCTTTCCTATTTCCCTTTCTATTCCCCCACTCCTCTCTTCTTCCCTCATTCTAACCTTCTCCTCTGCTCCTCTTTCCCCTCCCTTTTCTTCCTCTCCTTTTCCCTTTCTTCTTTCTCCTCTTCTCTTCTCTCCTCTCCTCTTTCTCCCTTCCTCTCTCTCTACTCCTTCCCCTCTCTCCTGTTGTTTCCCTTTTCAGTTCAATCTAAAGTGGTATTCAAGCAGCCCGATTTCCTAAATTATCTTTATTCTCATTTCAATTTCTTATTCAATTATTATTTATTTTTATTTCATCGTTTGCATACATTTTTTATAATATCTCACTTTTTTTCCCTTTTACCACCCCTCCCCTTTCTCCTTTTACTTGACATCATCTGGGTCAGTGGTGGGTTCCTCCCGGTTTGGCCGAGCTGGTAGCGGTGACGATATGATGTCACCAAACCGGTTCTCTTTGTTCGGGAGCTGCCCCCCCCCATTATTCTTACCTTTTATTTGGCCCCACCCCCAATCTATTGCAGCCTCTCGAGTCCCAGCTGATCAGCTAGAAGGAAAAAAACTGTTTAAACTCTTGCCACGGGGCTTCAAAGGGCCGCCCTACAGCTGATCAGTGTTAAAAGGCAGCGTGGTGGTAGACCGGTGCCTCTAAAAACAAATGAGTAGATTCCAAAAACAAATGGGTAGACCGGTGCCTCCAAAAACAAATGGGTAGACCGGTACAGCTCTGCAAGCAGTTAAAAGCCTGGTAGACCAGTACCTCTGCTAAATCCTAAAGAATTGTCACATGATCATCAAGCCACGCCCACAAAATAAGCCACGCCCACAGAACTGGTAATAAAAAAATTTAGATCCCACCCCTGATCGGGATAACTATTTTTCTAATTGTTTTCACAGCTATTTCTTTACCACCAAATGCTACTCATTCTTCTAACTAGAAAGAGGAGGAGAAGATGTAAATATATGAAGATAGTAATTTATCTTCATATATATAATATGTCTCCAAAAAACAAGCAGAGAGAGAGAGAGAGAAATTCTTAAAACAAGCAGAGAGAGAGAGAGAAATTCTTAAGTGTTATTTCAGCAGGCAGCATCAGCTGGAAGCTACCCCCATTTCTAAATCTCCGCAGAGACTTTTACCAAATGTGTCATCTCGAGACAAATTTCAATGTTTGTGTTATGAGTGTGCTTGTCATAAGGATGGATCTTTGATTTCCCAGCAACTGTACTAAAACAAAATAATCTGTTAGCAATTAAATGCTGAATGGATTCATTTTTCATTCTCCCCCCCCTTTTTCTTCTTCTTCTTCTTCTGCAGTTAACAAAGATGTAGGCATTATGCGTTCATTGTAACAGAATGGAAAAGGAAGTTTGCTGCAAAGTCTTTTAAATCACAGAAGCAAAAGGGCAGAAATAATGTTCTTGTGACATTGCAAATCGTTACCAATTATTTCTATATTGTTAACTCAAGACTATTTTTTTCTTCTTAACCCTTGAACTACCTTTCCTTTCCTTTCCTTTCCTTTCCTTTCCTTTCCTTTCCTTTCCTTCCCTTCCCTTCCCTTCCCTTCCCTTCCCTTCCCTTTCCTTCATACCTCAAGATATATCTCTTCAAGATATATGGCCGCCTCTATTTTTCCTTCTCTCAAAGGATGAGCTTCAGAGAAAGTTTTTAAATAGCAAGAGCTCTGGGCCTAAGCTGAAAATATATTCAATATGCCTTCCTTCAGGCAATTGCGAGCACAAATTTGAATTAAGTATTTATATTAAATATCTAAAGCAATGCACAAACATCTCCATTTGTTGCCAGGGTAAATAATAGTTTGAGAAACATTAGTAATGGTTGTTTAAAGGTGAACTTCTGGCCTTTAATAAACTATAATCCTCAAGCCATAATTATTGTTTTCACACACAAAAAATGGCATAATTGTAAAGCAATCTATTTCCAACAAATACAAAGGTCAACTGCATTTTCTTATGAAAATACAAAAAGTATGAATTCGTCATTTGATGGACAAACATTCTCTCCGTCCTGCTTTTTATTCATCACCTTTAAATGTTATTGTTTAATTCAGTTACAAGCAAGTCTCTTTTTTTTTAAAAAAAAGGTAATGCTTCTTAAAATATTTTTTTTGTTATTTAAGATACTGCCATATTGTTAATTCTGATGCTGTCAAAATTGCCTGCACCAATTCTTATTGGATAGAACTTTTTAAAGGGTGTGTGTGATAGCTAAGTTATTTTTTTCTACAATTCGAGTTACATTTTTTTTTCTCAATTTGAAACAGAAATGCAGATGCCACACAGATTAAAAAAGAGTTTCTCAGAGGTTTTAATACATCACTGGGGGGAAAAATGCATAAAAATAAGGATACCCTTGAATAAACTATGACTTCTGATAACTTCTGGAGGCTGCTAATTCCTGAGACAAAATTAAAACTCCCCTTTACAACCCTGAAATCCCTTAACTTGGAGTAGAGTTGGGGTGACTTGATGGAGCTGAAAGTTTACTGGCCAGATGCTCTTCCTGACACCTATGTGAAGTTCACAGCAGAGATTTTCTCTTTGTGCCCTGATAGAGAAACATCTGTCGCTACCAAGGACTGAACTCTCAACCTTCTGATTGGGAGGTGAGCATCTTCACCACTAGGCCACCACGCCACTCTTTATAGGTGCAACACTAAAAAAAAAGTTTCTCTTTTTATGACCCTAAAATCTCTTAATTTGGGGTAGAGCCAAGGCAAGTGGATGGAGCTGAAAGTTTACTGGCCGAATGCCCTTCCTGACACCTATGCAAGGTTCACAGCAGTTATTTTCTCTTTGCGCTCTGATAGAGAAACATCTGTTGCTATCAAGGACTGAACTCTCAACCTTCCGAATGAGAGGCAAGCGTCTTCACCACTAGGCCACCCCACCATAACTCTTTAGACCAAATACTGAACCAAATCCAATGCCCGGTCATTTTTATGGACATTTCCACAAACTTCTTTTTGCAACCACACAGAAATGATCATTGATGTCATTGAAGTTCTCCTTCCAGAACTGTTTTTTTTTCAAAATGTAGCTAACGGTCCTGCCGGTCTTGAATCATCTCCCATTCAAGTCTCAACGCTGGAGCCCTGAAAAAGTTAATCAGAAGCTGTCGCCTGCTGAAACCATCAACTTGCTTACTCAACTGTTAAAAAAGAAAAAGAAAAGCAAAACTACATCTAAGATGCAAAACGAATTATGAATCAGCTCTGACTCAATCACACTTATCCCTATTGTCTTGCATAACAAAGCACTAATTGCATACCTCAAACAATCAAGCCTTCGTCCTGCTAAACAATCCAATTTGCATCTCACACCCCAGCTGTAAAGTGATTTTCTTAAGAGTGAAGTCAGGAGGAAAAAGAAGGGTGACAGGTATCTGATTTGGGATAGCTCACGTGCGCTTCGAATGTACCTTCACCTCTAAGCTTCAGAAACAAGCCGTTCATGTTAATGAAGCAAGATCTGATCCATGAAATGTGTTATAGGACAGGACAATCCTATGCATTTCTGGATCAAAAGACCATGCAATGAGTCCCATGGAGGTTATTTGCAGATCAATGGGTTAACTCAAGAAAGTATATCCAACCCTACAGGTTGGCTATTTTTTTTTAAATATTTGATTAAAAACAAACTAACAAAAAGAGAAAACAAACAAATACAGTTATGACAATACACAACATAGACAAAATATACATTTAAACTGAGTCTTGCAACCTGAGCCTTAAGAGAAAAAGAAAGTTACATCAGTATTCTATATTTCTTTATATGTATTTCTACATCTTTCATTATATAATGATATTTTAAATTTATTTCTTAATTTATTGTTTCCTTAGTTGGTATTCCCTTTCTGTTTTACTAATCTGTCTCTTTTTTTATATGGTCCTATTTTTTAATTTCCTTTTCCTTTTCTCCAACCAGATGTACCATTGTTGCCAAACCAGGTAGTATTCCGTATCTTCTTTTTCTTGTATTTCTTTGGTAAGCCTGTCCATCTCTGCACATTCCATTACTTTTAGTATTATTTTGTCCTCCAATGGCGTGTCTTCTAATTTCCAAGTTTGCGCGAATGTGATTCTTGCTGCTGTCAGGATATGAGTTATCAAATATTGCATTTCCTTTTTCATAATGATTTGTTAATATTCCTAATAGGTATGTTTCTGGTTTCAATGGAACTGTCTGGGTAATAATTTCTTCTAATTGTTTTTGGATCATTTTCCAATTTTTTTTTTTGCTTTTTGGCATGACCACCACATATGATAGTATGTCCCTTTTTGTGATCTGCATTTCCAACAATCTTGTGAAGTCTTGGCTATTAAAGACACAAATTGTTGGGTTATCTTGTTGCAAAAAAAAAAAAAAGTCTTTAAAATCTGGTATCGGATTCACGTTCTGTAGTTGGGCACTGTTCACATTTTCCAAACGATAGTTTTACGATACCGCACGTTTCTGCTTTACAGAATAAATGAAGGAGAATAGGAAAAACAGGCAAGCAACCTTCCCAATTTTCATCCAATCATCATTAAAAGAAGGTAACAGATTTCTTCTAGTGAGAAGACCATGTAATGAATAATAAAATAAGAGAATATCAGAGTTGGAAGGGACCTTGGAGGTCTTCTAGGTCAATCTGCTCAAGGAGCAAATCCTATATCATTTCAGACAAATGGTTGTCAAATCTCTTCTTAAAAACCTCCAATGTTGGGGCATCCACAACTTCTGGAGGCAAGTCATTCCGCTGGTTGATTGTTTTCACTGGCAGGAATTTTCTCCTTAGTTCTAGGTTGCCTCTCTCCTTGATTAGCTTCCATCCATTGCTTTTGTTCTGCCTTTAAGTCCTTTGGACCCTCTCTTCTTTGTGGTAACCCCTTAAATATTGGAAGACTGCTATCACGTTGCTCTTAGTCCTTCTTTTCATTAAACCAGGCATACCAAATTCCTGCAACCCTCCATGAAACCACAAATGAAACCACAATGACAATACTTCTATGATGATTCTGCAAGTGTTGGTTTTGGGAGGGTTCCAACTGAGAATCCTGATATCAGAAATATCCCCTTGGAGCCAAGGAGTACAATTTCCAGGATGAAGAGTACTGAGTTCACACAATGCAGAAACTAAGCACGTTATGGGTTAAATATAGTGATGTGAGAACCTTCTCAATATCTCCCGGGATAGCTTGTAATGAATCTGATGATCATCGTGATTTTGGAAAGATAGGAGACCTGCTGGTTCATATATCATGTTCATGTTTCTGATTGCTTCATGAATGTAAAGGCAGCAAAACAGATGCAGAAAGAAATATGCAACCAAAGTGGTGATGTCAACAGTTTGTCATTGAAGACCACCTCTGTCATGGCTTGTGTTTCATATGCAAATTAGGAAGCGTGGCCAATCAAAAGTCAATAAGATTTGGAGACAAGTTGACAACTTTAATTGGTGTAATCATGAGTTTGGGGATCATGAATTATTTGGGATCTTCTGTACAATTTTGCTGCACTTCTCCTATGGAAAGACATCCTTGGTTACTAACAGTATAGGCATTCCCTCCCTGCATTCTTTTGTAACAAAGCCAAAATTACAAATTCCTAGAAACTAAAGTTGAATTCTAGCGAGAATGCCATACATTTATAACTGTGTCAGCATTGTGCCATAGAGTTCCCCTGAAAAGATTAATAATCTGCTACCTGAGATGCTGATTAATCATTGATTAATGGTTTGCTTACCATTTTAATTAAAACATCATTTTCTCCCATTGCTATAATGAATTCTGTTTCCCCACACAGAAAATCTTATTTGGGGGCTGAGAATTAATTGTCTCAGCATGCTACTTGGTTGACTGGACAGAAGGGGCCCAGGGGACAGCAAAACTAAAATGTGTTAGTCAACGGAAGATCTCTGAGAATTGGAAAAAGATGCTAAAGAGTAGGAAGGCTTCCAAAGAAATTGAGCTTCTAAAGAGCTTCAAAGTATGGGCGAGGACAAACATAGCACCCAGCAACTGTTTGAAGTGGTCACAACGAGTCTCAACTCTTGTAGCTGCTGAGGAGAATTGGCTGCTTTAAAAAGTAACAGGCAAGTGCTATGCTAGCATCCCTCTGGTTCTTTGTTTACCCTTTTCCAACCATTTCTGTAAGAGTGTTCCACGCCAAAGAGGTAGAACTTTCCACACAACAATATGTAGAATCTATAATGCAGGTTACACTTTTCTAGAAGAGCCATCACCCTGCCAACAAAAGTGCATATAGTCAAGGCTATGGTGTTCCCAGTTGCAACGTATGGCTGTGAAAGTTGGACCATAAGGACCGCTGAGCGCCAAAGAATTGAGGCCTTTGAACTCTGGTGGTGGAGAAGACTCCTGCGAGTCCCTTGGACTGCAAGGCGATCAAACAAGTCAGTCCTAGAGGAGATCAACCCTGACTGCTCTTTAGAAGGCCAGATCCTGAAGATGAAACTCAAAATACTTTGGCCACCTAATGAGAAGGAAGGACTCACTGGAGAAGAGCCTAATGCTGGGAAAGATTGAAGGCAAAAGAAGAAGGGGACGGCAGAGAACGAGGTGGCTGGATGGAGTCACTGAAGCAGTCAGTGTGAACTTAAATGGTCTCCGGGCGATGGTAGAGGACAGGAAGGCCAGGAGGAAAGTTGTCCATGGGGTCACGATGGGCTGGACATGACTTCGCAACTAACAACAACACTCTTTTCTAACCATTTCTGAAAGAGTGTTCCATGCCACAAAAGGTAGAACTTTCCACACAACAATATGTACATTCTGTAACAGTTTTATGATTGAAGATACAGTAAGTAGCTTACTCTTGCTTTCAAGAAAGACCCTGGACATGGATGTTGGCTTAGAGAAAAAAGAACATGATGAAACTCATTGCTGAGTTTCAACCCAACATGTCTCGGCCTTTTTAGACATGTCATCCGATTTCCGTAGAACTGATAAAGTGTCTAGTAAAAAGTAGAAAACTCTACATACATGACTCTCTCTACAAACCAAATTCTGAGCGGTTGGGAGTACCAAATTTGCGGCAACTACAATATCCAATTAGAATCCAATTAATGTTCAAATCATATCATTTGGGAAACACACCAATTGGGATGAAATTTCTCCCACTTAAATAAGGACTGAAAAGGTATTTTACTGTAGATAGATGATACCCACTCAGTTTCCCACATTGAAGATATTTGGAAATGGGTGCTAGTTTTGGAGTTTGATTAGCAATTGTTTACTTCTACTGAAACGCCGAAGTAATGTAAATCACCTACAGCTCAGTGGGACTTATCTTCGGTTAACTATCTGGAGGACTGTAATCTACATTTGAAAAACAAAGCAAAGATCTACATTTGAAAAAACAAAACAAAGCTAAGAAATGTGCATTTGCTGAAGCTGGAAACATTCACGCAATCAGGTTCAATGTATTGCAAATGTTTCCCCGGATTTGATCTCTAAAAAAAATTACATGCAATTACATATTACATATCTCCCCATCATTTGTTCCTAAGCAACTGCTTGTAAGTTGTAGTTTAACACATCTGTTCCAGGCATTATATTTGAAAGTATGTAATTGTAATGGTGATGACATTCTTAGAACACATAGTACCTTCAGTTTGTAACCTTTCCTTTCTTCGGGTCCCCCCCCCCCCTTCTTCTTCATTTATATTTATTCTTAACCAGTTCTGTTCCTTTCAGCATTATTGCATGTTACTAGGAAATACAGGTAAACAATCACTATTGTTTTTTTTAAAGTTGTGTGCTGAATAGAGAACTTGATAAGCCAAGATACAAGCAAGAGTTATTGACTTAATTTTCTGCCTGACTTTTCTGCACTCTTAACTCCTCTGTACCTCTGTAAATCTGTACCAATTTCTCATCCCAAGGACTACGAGGACAAGCAGAAAGGACTCTCTTTGTACTCGCTCAATAGGATAAGCCTAAATACACCCGGTTTGTGGATTTACACAATGTATTTAATCATAAAATCAAATGGCCTGCATTCAGCACCTCGAAATAAAGTCATAAAGGAAAACAACATCCAAAAAACCCAAAATAAGCTTAGACAGCTGTGTAAATTCAGCTGCTAAGTCTTTAATGACCTTGGTTAAGCGTGGTGTGTAACACTTCCCATCTGAATCCCACTGGGGGGAAAAAATAAATACATTGCAAGCTCTGATATAAACGTAAACAAAAACAAGACGTCCATAATTTCCCCATTCAAAATTTCAAAAAAGCTCCTCCATTAAAACTGTTCTCCTAAAAATAATAATAATAAAAAAAAGACCTAGATTATAGCAGTCAGGAAAAACAACAAGCTTTTCTGATGAAAAATCAGTAAGGATTTTGCAAGGGGTCCTCCACAAAATTATCCCAGAGCATCAAAAGGCACGCCAATAACTTTTGTCAACATGTATAGATGATTTCTCCAAAAGTTGTTGATGAAGTTTCTCATCAAAGGATATTGAGTAAAGTAAAGTAGTCATGCAAGTAAGATCAGTGGTGGGTTGCTCCTGGTTCGGACCGGTTCTAGAGAACCAGTCGTAAAGCTGGTGAGAGGCTCCGCCCACTGACCCTGATGTCATCAGAAGTTTCTGCACATGCGCAGAAGCAAGGAGCATGTGCGAGCTAAGTGATTGTGTGTGTGATCCCGTTGCAAACTGGTAGTAAAGGTAAGTAGAAGCCACTCCTGGGTAAGATGATGTGTCTTTGTTTAAATGGATTTCTAACCAATTAAATATGAGAAAGTCCTGGAAGAAAGACTAATAATTCCAGAGATCTATTATTTTAATAATAGCAATAGCACTTGGACTTATATACTTATAATACTTATGAGTCCTTTGGGAGTAGGGCGGTATATAAATAAAATAAAATAAAATAAAATAAATACCATTTTACAGTGCTTTACAGCCCTCTCTTAAGTAGTTTACAAAGTCAGCCAATGACCCCCAACAATCTGGGTCCTCATTTTACCCACCTCCGAAGGATGGAAGGCTGAGTTAACCTTGAGCCCGGTGAGATTGAGTCAACCTTGAGCCAGATTGTTGAGGGCAATAGGCTGACTCTGTAAACCACTTAGAGAAGGCTGTAAAACACTGTGAAGCGGTATATAAGTCTAAGTGTTTTTGCTGCTGCTGTTGTTGTTGTTATTATTATTATTCTTTTATTCATTAAACATGAAACTCAGTCAACCGAACATTCAAAAATGTATCCCAAATACCATTGACCGGCGCCAATGGTTGATAGAGGTTGCTGCCAGCATCCTAGGTATCAACCAACTATTTTCTTAAAATATACAATGTTCCAGGTAGCGCAGTTTTTTTGCAGCTCCACTGGTGATATTGCAGGAAGCTGCAATTTCTTGACGTGTTTTGTAAAATTCTTGGACATGGTACCAAGTGCCCCGATGACAATGGGTATCACACTGTGACATGTTTCATCCATAGCCGTGTAGTTTCAATGGTACATAAGTCTAAGTGTTTTTACAGCTGTTTGTTGTTGTTGTTGTTGTTGTTGTTGTTATTTCTGTGAACTATTTTGTTCACAGGTCAATAATTAGCAAATAGATTTACTAATTTTGGGGTTTTTTAAAAAAAATGGGGGCCTCTTTCACAAGGGGTGGGAACCAATATTGTAGTAATCAGTGGTGGGTTTTAATATTTTTTTACTACCGGTTCTGTGGGCATGGCTTGGTGGGCATGGCATGGCTTGGTGAGGGTGGCAGGGGAAGGATACTGCAAAATCTCCATTCCCTCCCCACTCCAGGGGAAGGATACTGCAAAATCCCCATTTCCTCCTGATCAGTTGGGATGTGGGAGGCAGAGAATAGATGGGGGCGGGGTCTGTCAGAATTTTTACTACTGGTTCTCTAAACTACTCAAAATTTCCGCTACCGGTTCTCCAGAACTGGTCAGAACCTGATGAAACCCACCTCTGGTAGTAATGTATTAATCAGTATTCAGTTAGTGGGGATAACATACTGTATGTTAATGCTTGTTTGTTTTTTACTTTTCAATTGACTTTTTAATGTCTTCCTTGTTTTGCATTTTTTTAATTTTTGGGGGGAGGAATTTTGTGTTTTAATTTTCTTTTGAATAAAATAAGAAATAGAGAGAGAGAGAGAGAAAAATCCAGATCTCTGTAATGAAACTGGGGCATTTGATCATTTCAGTAGCGGTCATCCCGAAGGATAATTTAACTTTGGGCGAGAGGCGTATATGTCAAATTTGATTGACTGTGCCAACAGTGTCATGCTGTATAGATTGTCCCAGTTTCTTATTGGTTCCTGCATCTGCCAATTGCAAAATAGGGAGTTCAGAGCAAAGCAAATTATAATAATGGTGAAAATTACAGCACAAGTCATGTGGGATTAATCAGAAGTCATATTCTTGTTTAACAAGAAGAGCACCTAATCTTCCGCACAAAATCTAGCGGTGCTATTCTTGATATACAATGAGGTATACTCCAGTGGTGAGTTCCTCCCGGTTCGGTCCGGTTCGGCTGAGCCTGTAGCGGTGACGATATGACGTCACCGAACCAGTTCTCTTTGTTCGGGAGCTGGAGCCCCCACCCCCCTGCGTTATTCTTACCTTTTATTTGGCCCCGCCCCCAATCTATTGCTGCTTCCCAAGTCCCAGCTGATCGGCTAGAAGGAAAAAAAACTATTTAAACTCTTGCCGCGGGGCTTCAAAGGGCCGCCCTACAGCTGATCAGTGTTAAAAGGCAGTGTGATCGTAAAGTTATATTAAAGACACACACACAGTTAGAATAACTTTAGTGTCACTTTGAATGTACACTAATCGGCATACATTAAAATGAAATTTAGTTCCATACAACTCTCAAAAGCTCTCTCTCTCTCTCTCACACACACACACACACACCCCAGGGATGGGTTCTAATTTTTTTTACTACCTGTTCTGTGGGCGTGGCTTATTTTGTGGGTGTGGCTTGGTGGGGGTAATGTGACTGGGTGGGCGTGGCCAACTTTTTTTTTTTAACTTTTAAAAGCATTTTTTTTCCACAACCTTAAGAGGTTGCAGAAAAAAATGCTTTGAAAAGCCTCTGATGATCAGGCAACTCAGCTGGGATCGTCAGAGTTTTTTCGCAGCATTTTTTTTTAACCACCTCTTTAGCTGAAGTGGTTGTAGAAAAAATGCTTTTAAAAGTAAAAAAAAAAAAAGGTTCTGATGAGGTGGGCAGGGTAAGCGAGCGGCAACCGGGCTGGGGACCAATTCGGGGGCGTGGCCAGCCAATGTTATTACCAGTTCTCTGAACTACTACAAATTTTTACTATCAGTTCTTGCGAACCGGTGTGAACCGGGAACAACCCACCACTGACACATAAACAGCATTTAGTTTGTCATTCTCTGTGACTTGGTATGCAGGTAATCCTCAATTTGCTACCATAATAGGGACCAGATTTACATGGTTAAGCAGAGCAGCAGTAGCTAAGTGGGTCACACCCAATTTTATCATTTATGGTTTTTTTGCCCTGATTATTAATGGAATCACTGCAGTTATTAAATGAACCATACGGTCGTTAAGCATATCTGGCTCTCCCCATTGGCTTTGCTCGTCAGAAGCCACCTGAAGAGGTTAGCAAGAGGTGATCATCTGAGCCCAGAATCAGCAACCCATCATAAATACATGCCGATCGTCAAGTCCCTGAATTTGGACAGGTCACTTTTTTCCCATCCCGTTGTAACTTTGAAGAGTCGCTCAACGAACTGGTGTTAAGTCAAGGATTACCGGTAGTTTGCTACCTATTAAACTCTATGCTCATCTAATGCTGTTATGCGGCTCTTCAGACTCCTAATTTTAAATATACTTGCTTTTTATATTTCTGTCTTTTTAAAAAAACAACAACAACCTTATTTTAGATTCTCTTATATCTTTTATGCTTTTTTATTTGTCTGTAGGGCATCCTCCTTGTGCTGGTTTATGATCATAATAAAGATTTGATTTGACAAGCATTGTGGCTTCTTAGGATTGAAGTGAAATCCAATGCCAATCGTGTCTCAATTCCTTGAACAGGGATAATCATCTTCAAATCAACTTACCCTAACCTAACCAGTGATGAAATCCAAAAATGTTTACTACCGGTTCTGTGGGCATGGCTTGGTGGGTGTGGTGTGGCTTGGTGGGCATGGCAGGGGAAGGATACTGTAAAATCCCCATTCCTTCCCCACTCCTGGGGGAAGGATATTGCAAAATCTCCATTCTCACCCCACTCTGGGGCCAGCCAGATTGCCAGTTCTCCGAACTACTCAACATTTCCGCTACCGGTTCTCCAGAACCTGCTGGATTTCACCTCTGAACCTAACTCTTGCAAGAAGCTTTTAGCATAAATATCCTCATTGTATGGATACACTGATACAGTATCAACGTTACGCATGTATCAAACCTCTTGCTGGAACATTTCCTGAAATCCACCCAGGTGAATCTGGCCTCTGATCTAAGTCATTTGCATCCAAATTTACAAAGAGGAGCTACCTCAAGCATCTGTTGGAAGAAATGTCCATCTGGGTTCAGTTCCAAGTGGGGAGAAAGACACTGGAAACATAGAAGCTGCTTGGAATGATGGTTTAATGGTGGACAGGACCACATGGTTTGAGATCCTGGGTAAAAGAGCCTTGGTGGGGCAGCGGACTAAAGTACTGTTAAGTAGCACTTAGCTGCCAGCTGCCTGCAATTACTGCAAGTTCAAATCTCACCAGGCTCAAGGTTGACTCAGCCTTCCATCCTTCCGAGGTAGGTAAAATGAGGACCAGGATTGTGGGGGCAATAAGCTGACTTTGTATAAAAAGAACACTGCTTGGGGGGGGGGGGGGGAAA
>WNWU01000068.1:780884-803538 GCA_012654045.1 Ptyas mucosa
GGGCAAAAGCCCTACTAAGCAGGTATATACAAAAGTATGAAGGCTATTGCTTAATGCATTGTAAGCCGCCCTGAGTCTCCGGAGAAGGGCGGCATATAAATCAAACTAACTAACTAAGTAACTAAGTAACTAACTAACAAACAAACAAACAAACAATAAAAGAAAAGGCACAGGGGTGCATGTGTGTGTGAGAGAGATTTATACCCTCTGTTGGGGTTTGAATTTGAGCTTGTATTCTGAATTGGTTGTCAGACTCCCATGGGGTCATTCAGGGGTAACTTGGTACGTTGTCTTTTGAATCCCAAGCTTGGTTGAATCTTGCTGGGTGATGTAATCTCCCCAGAACTCATGTGGTGAGTTCTGTTGCTAGATGGGTAGAGGTCTAATCCTACCTTTGTTGGATCTTGGGTGATCCAACAATGCCCTTGGGTAGAGCTAATCCTACCTTTGTTGGATCTTTGTTTATGAATAGACCTAGCTATCTCTGTATCTCTTAAGTGCTGACATCTGCTGTGGACATCTGCAGTGAGTCTGCTTCCTGCCTCACAAAAAAAACATGTTTCTCCATTTCTCATCCAGGGAAATAAGATATTCTGCCTTTTTAATATTTCCTAGAATGTTTCATTCTTCTAGGAGAGGAGTGGGCACTAACTTCCTACACATCCTTAGATTAGCGTTTGGGAAATTTGAGTGTGTGATCTTCACATTATGCGATGAGCTTTCCTCGATTCTGGGCAGCTGTACTCGCATTCATGCAGCTGGGGGGAAAAAAAACGTTAAAATATAATATCTCTGCTGCATTGCTGGATGGGATTAACGACATTGTTAATCACCATGGAGGATTATTCCTCCAGCTTTGGTGCTCAGTTGCCACCATCAGCAAAGCAACTGGGGGATGTTTGATGAAGCTATTTCTGGATGTTTCTTTTTTCTTTTTTGAAATGCATACAAGTACGGGCAATTTCTAAACAGTGCCAAAGTAAGCTGGTGACCTATTTACTAAACTTGAACACAATTAATGGAAATCCCTATTGTGACTAGTCACAGATGTGATTAAGAAGACATGTCTGAACAAGTCCAGAAATTCTCAGTGCCCCAAAAGCTACAATCTCTAAGGGAGAAGCAAAAATAGACATTTAAGCAACTCAAAGAACATTATCCTAGGCCTGCTAGAGCTACTATAAAAAGTTATCATTTACTAAATAAGGAAGATGCAGAGAATTAAATTTGGGACTCCCACAAGTGTGGCAGATTATCTGTAGCAAAAATAGCACACCAGGAATGGAGAAGAGTGGATAAGAAAGGAAATAAAAAGAGGTCCAAAGTTATTTTTAATAGATAGATAGATAGATAGATAGATAGATAGATAGATAGATAGATATAGATAGATAGATAGATAGATATATGTGAATGTTTCTCCCCTTGCTGTTTTAATTTCATGTACCACTTTTATTCTAATAGTTTTATATCTGCCTCGCGGTAATAGATTTTAATTAATTTTGTAGCTGGCAAATGCACAATAACTTTCCAGTGTACTAATTCTGAACAGGGATTCGAAGGAAAATCTAGCATGTATTTTTCAAGTCGTTTGTTGGTTGTAATTTCTCCAGCATAAGGTTGAAGTTATGAGGGTGTCGTTCAGAATATAGAATATCAGAGGTGGAAGGGACCTTGGAGGTCTTCTAGCCCAACCCCCTGTTCAAGCAGGAGACCCTATACCAGTGACGGCTAACCTTTTTGCCGTCGTGTGCTAAAAGCGGGGGTCGCGTGGGGGGTCGTGGGTGCATGTGCCCTCATCCATAATTCAATGTGCCCTGCCGTCCTGCGCATGCACACGTGACCCCCCCCCACACAAACTTCCCCCTGCTTTTGGCACACAATGGCACAGTGGGCCCGTTAGGGCCATTTTTTCCCCCTCCCCAGGCTCCAGAGGCTTTCTAGGAGCCTGGGGAGGGCAAAAACAGCCTTCCCCATCCCCCCAGAGGCCTTCCCGGTGGCCGGAAACAGCCAGTTTCCCGACTTCCGCTGGGACCGGAAGGCCTGAAAATCAGTTGGCTGGTGCGTGCATGCGCGCTGGAGCTGAGCTAGGGCAAAACTCCCGTGCCCACCAATATGGCTCCGCATGCTACCTGTGGCACCCATGCCATAGGTTCGCCATCACGGCCCTATACCATTTCAGACAGGACAGGTGGCTGTCCATTCTCTTCTTAAAAGCCTCCAGTGATGGAGCACCCACAACTTCTGGAGGCAAGTCATTCCACTGGTTAATTATTCTCACTGTCAGGAAAATTCTCCTTAGTTCTACGTTGGTTTCTCTCCCTGATTATTTTCAATCCATTGTTTCTTGTCCTGCCCTCAGGTGCTTTGCGGAACAGGTTGAAACCCCCCCCCCTCACTTCTTTGTGGCAGCTCCTCAGATACTGGAACACTGCTATCATGTCACCCCTAGTCCTTCTTTTCGCTAGACTAGCCACACCCAATTCCTGCAACCGTTCTTCATATGTTTTAGTCAGTGGTGGTGTAGGAAGGTAGCACCCATCCCTTTCCTAGAAGAATGAAATATTTTAGGAAATATTAAAAGGGCAGAATATTATGATTCCCTGGATGAGAAATGGAGAAGCATGTTTTAAAGACGAAGCAGCTCCCACCTTCTTGCCTCCCCCCTACCCTTTGTCAATGGGCCAGAGGCAGAAACTCAATTCCCTCCCATCTTTGTCAATGGACCATCATCTGCAACACAATAGGACCCATCTAGCAACAGAAACTCACCACATGGCACCTGGGAAGATTACATCAGCCAGCAAGGCTAGTTAAGACCCCCACCCCCTGGGAGTCTGATCAACCAACCTTTCTGGGCCCAGGAAATTCAAAGCCAGAGAGGGCATAAAACCCGGGGACTCGCTGCATCTCGCCCCTTTTTCTGTTCAGGAACTCAAACCATGTGATCCTGTCCACCATTAAATCATCTTTCCAAGCATAGAGGAGAACAATGTAATTCCTCTCAGCCAAGGCTTCTGATAGCCAACTGTTTATGATGTTACTTTCCCCACGTTCTTTTGCAATTATATTTGTATTTTGGTCTGTGACCGCAAATAAAAGTTGTTATTATTATTATTATCTTTCCAAGCAGTCTCCATGTTTCCAGTGGTGGTTCCCCGCCCCCCCCCCCATTTGGAGCTGAACCCAGAAGGATAATGTCCTTCCTATAATGTCACCCCCAATCCTTCTTTTCACTAGACTGGACTAGCCACACCTTTTTCCTGCAACCGTTCTTCATATGTTTTAGTCAGTGGTGGGATCCTACCAGTTTAACAACAGGCTCGTTGTGCACATGTGCACAGTTTCGACAAAAGTCACCTTCCGCATTGTAGCTGGCTTTACTCTTTCCTTCCCCCCCCCCTTTTTTTTCCTTCTCGCCTACTCCCTGGCATTAGCCAGCTCCAAGGGAGAACAAAACAATGACACCACTGCTTAAGACTTCAGAGAAGAGTGATAACAGCAGGAGGAACACCAGGGAGGCAAAATGAAAAGAAGCATTCAATCTGGCAGAACAGCTACCCCGAAAGTTGGAAGGCAGAAGCAACCCCAAAACAGCCTTAATGGGTGGAGAAATTTGACTAGATTGGGAATACGCTGGGGGAGAGAGCAAGCTGGATGAATCATACTAACTTTTCGAACCAGAGGGAGTAGAAAAGAAAGTTTAATAACCACAAAGAAGAAACTTGTTGGGAGGACTGTGGGAGGATGTTGTCAGCCAACTTAGGAACACCCGAGAACTTCCTGATTTTTATTCATGCAGGAGGATAAATCCTGCCTTGAGTCTAAGACAGGGGTGTCAAACTCAAGGCCTGGGGGCCAGATCCAGCCATCAGGGTGCTTAGGTCTGGTCCATGGGGCTGCCATGGAAACAGCGAAGGACCAACCTGCAGTACTTCTGCCAGTGAAATGGAGGTCGAGAGCAGTGGTGGGATTCAAATAATTTAACAACCGGTTCTCTGCCCTAATGATTTCTTCCAACAACCAGTTCACCAAACTGCTCAGAAAGTTAACAATCGGTTCTCCCGAAGTGGTGCGAACCGGCTGAATCCCACCACTGGTCGTGAAGTTGCATGCAGCCCCACCCCCAGCTCCATTTTCACTGGCAGAGGGTTACAGAAGGACATCACAGCCAGAAACAGAGCTCACGAGGGCCGCACATGAGCACCCCAAGGTCTGTTTTGATTGGCAGATGGTTGCAGGAGGCCATCACAGCCAAAAATGGAGTTGGAGAGCCCGTTTTTGCTGGCAGAGCGCTTGGACCCACACAGGTGCCCCCAACACGAGTGACGTCGAGATGGCCACACCCACCCCGGATCCCTGAGGTTAAACACAACCCTGATGCGGTCCTCAGTGAAATCAACTTTGACAGCCCTGGTCTAAGACATTTTTTTTTTTTGAATATATACCCCAATGCAAAACCAAGACTTGTACCATTCAGTTTAACTTGCTCTTGAGAAGGTAGTATAAAGCTTCCACTGAGCTTAGCAGTGCACAGTTAACATGGCGGAATAACAGAGTTGGAAGGGAGTTTGGAGGTCTTCTAGTCCAACCCCCTGTTCAAGCAGGAGACCCCCATACTATTTCAGACAAATGGCTGCCTAATCTCTTCTTAAAAATCTCCAGTGATGAAGCAGCCACAACTTCTGAAGGCAACTTCTGTTCCACTGCTTAATTTTGTTCTTGCTGCTAGGAAACTTCTCCTTAGTTCTAGGTTGGTTTTCTGCTTGATTGTTTTCCATCCATTTTGTGACCTTGGGGTCACAAATCAATGGGGAAGCCAGATTCACTTAACAACTATATCACTAATTTAAGAACTGCAATGATTCACTTAACAACTGTGGCAACACAGGTCGTAAAATGGGGGGGGGAAATTCACCTAACCGATGTTTCGCTTAGCAACAGAAAAGTTGGGCTTGATTATCGTCGTAAGTCGAGGACTACCTGTGCCTTGAGTTCTTGAAGGAGAGGAGGGAGATACGGGTGATTAATTAATAACCTCTTCCTCTACACCTCTGACATGGTTAAAACAGGAAGAAGATGGCAACGAAGCGAAGCTTCTCAAATGAGTCAGCGCAACTCAAATCAACTCACCGCCTGAGCTGGCACACAGATACCTGTCATTTCAGAATGAAGGAAATGGGATAGGATCTGAATTACACGTTTCTTTAAAATGACAAGAGGCAAGGTTCCTAGTCGGACTCTTTCTCTCTCCAGTGATTCATACGTTCATGCAAACTGATGCTCAATCATGTTTGGTGCCATGAAATGGTGATGAATCTGACTTGTAAGCTCTAATCCTGAAATCAGCAAGCTTCCAGGACATTAGATGCCATTAACAGCACCCAAACGGTGAGGCCGTCAATCCTATTTAGAAATATCAGACTTGTCATGGGCTGATGAATAGTGAATGAGGCCATGAGAGCTAACTCTGGTCTTTTCTTCCGTTGCTCTAACTAGTAGGCCTCTATCCAGCCAGCCAGCCAGCCAGCTATCCACCCACCCACCCACCCACCAATCCAGGGGTGGGTTTCCAATATTCTTACCACCAGTTCACCGTGCACATGCATGCTTCTTTCGCATGCTCACCTTCCGTGCATGCACCCAATCTTCCACGCATGCAATTTGCTTGCGCGCCTTCCATGCCTAGAAAATGTGCCTAAATAGGACAGCATAGAGCCGGGGCGGTTCACCCGAATTGGTATGAACCAGCTGAATACCACCTCTGCACCAACCCATCCCTTCCTTCCTTCCTTCCTTCCTTCCTTCCTTCCTTCCTTCCTTCCTTCCTTCCTTCCTTCCTACCTACCTACCTACCTACATACATACATACATACAATTCAAATATCTGCCTTGGCTTTTATACCCTCAAGAACTATGCAACATAGCAGCATTGCAGCAGATGACAATCTCATGTAGGCACTTTTTTGAAAAACTCTGTACGGGCAAATTAGTATGGTCCTTCTCATGGGTAGCCCTTGATGTATGCCCTGCGTGGCATGGGTCCAAATTACTGGAGGATCTGGCTCATCCCTCTTGGCCCACCCCACCCACGTTGACAGAGGAGGCATGTTGCAGACCAGTGGTGGGCTGCCCCAGGTTCGGACCGGTTCGCAAGAACTGGTAGTAAAACCGGTGGGAGGCTCTGCCCACCACCCCGGATGTTGTCATCGGCGATCTGCGTGATCTCGTTGTGAACCAGTAGTAAAGGTAAGTAGAACCCACCCCTGTTGCAGACCCCATCTGTCAAGGAATTCCAGCTAGCGGAGAAGGTCCAGGAGAAGGACTTCTTCTACTGTGGCTTCCATCCTTTGGAACATCTTGTCCTTTAAAGTGAGTTTGGCTCCCACTCATCTGACTTGAAGACATGGTTGTGCCAGATGGCTTGGGGACCCAACGGGGTCATCTCCATCACATTGGAGATGGTCGATGAGACACATTCTGTTCCCTCCCTCCCTATCTTTCAACCATAATTCTATTTCAATTGTTGCCTTCCATTTTTATTGTTTTTTTTTTTAAAAAATTTATCTTTCGGGTGTCTGCACTCCAAACTACATTCACTCCAGTGCTGACATAAAGAGAAGAAGAAGTCGCATGACTTTTCACCTACTTATTTTCCCTGCAGATAATATCCCCTAGGAGATGGGATGGGAGGGGGAACATTCCTGTGAGCTGAAGTAGTAGAGATGGGGAGAGTGACTTGGAAGATGGCCAATGAGACACTGAGAATTGGGGGACGGAAAGGGAAGGGTTTGGGGTCAGAGCGTCAGTGTCGGCTACGATGGAGTCGGGGACAGATCGTTGTACTCAATAAATGAAAGATTTTGTCAAAGACTATTTGTTTGGAAATGCAATTTATTTGAGACAACATCGTAACCTGACATCGGGATCTTAACGCTTTAAAACTGCAAGCCGCCCAACTCCGATACAAGTTGGACGGCAAATCCATTTAAATAAATAAACATTTATATGGAGAAATGCCTCCGATTAAATTACCAAGGCAGTTCGAGATTACGGTCAGGCTCCTGATTTGCCGTTGATTCACTTGGATGGCCTATTTGAACCACAACCCCTATCTGAGATATCACTCACAGATGGCCAGGCTGAGAAACAGAAACTTGTCTGGAGCTGCTGCATTTGCTAAGTACATAACCACATTCCTGAAATCCCTGCTCTAATAGAATTTGTGCCGTTAAAAAAAAAAATGCTTTCTTTCACCTAGAGAAGAGTCACAGCTGGTTTGAAGGACTACCACCTAAGAGGATAAACTGCCACTGATAGAGATAATCTCTCATGCAATCTGCTCTTAAACTTACTAAGGATGTGGCAATTTGGAGAGAAAGAAGGTACGTCCTTCATTAGTAGGAACACTGCGATAATAGAGAAAATTATAGAAGATTTCACCACCACCTGCACTGCTCAGAACAAGCCCAGATCTGTTTTTATTGTTCCTTAAAAAAAAAAAAAAAAAAGCAAAGAGGAACATTTTATTCCGACGTATTGCATTAGCAATTTGTGCATATAAAGTGTCATTTCCCTTCGACTGAAACAGGGAAGCAGCAGCGCCGTTTTTCCCCACCGCTATATGTGCTGACAGCCAGCAAAAGAGCCACTTTCGAGAGTAAAACCAATTAACCTTGTGTAGTACAATCTAATATAAGATGGTTGGTGCTCTGGGAAAGATAAAAACGAGGGAAAAGAGCAATTGCAGATTTTTTACACCTTTGCCAGAGCAACTGTTTACGAAGCTATAAAGGTGAATTGGGGGGGGGGGGTTGGGGTCCCCTTTCTGTTGAAGGTGGCGGTCTTTTGTTTTAGTGATGTTTTCCAAAAACAAAAATGCATTCATGCGAAAGGATAACCTAAGGAAGCAAACAAATCACTTGTTTTTCCCACCGATGGGAAAAATGATCTCCGTGCAAGTGTCGTACTTTGCCTTCAAACTGTTTTAGATAAGATTCAGTGGTGGGTTGCCCCTCAGTTCGGACTGGTTCGCAAGAACCACTCCGCCCACCGACCCGGATGTCGTCAGGAAGCTTCTGCGCATGCGCGCGGGGTCCCGTTGTGAACCGGTAGTAAAGGTAAGTAGAACCCACCCCTGATAAGATTAGTTTTGTTTCTTCATCTTCTTCATCGTCATTTTTAATGACCCCATAATCCCTTGCAGGGTAGCGTCTCGGCAACTGAATGGAGCTAGCAGAGTGCTTTCATGGCCGGATGCCTTTCCTGTTGCCAATGCAGAGTTTTGTTCAGCAGATATATTCTTGGTGTGCCAAGAGAGAGAAATATCTGCCTCTATTTAGGATCAAACTCACAGCCTCCTGATTGTGAGGCGAAAGATCCCTTCGCTCACGTGCAGCCATCCACATATGTGTGCAACATCAAACAACATGGCAATTAGCTCGGGCGCCTTCTGCACATGCTTGCGATGTCAAACAATACAGCAATTCACTCGTGCGCACCGTCCACACATATGTGCGGCATCAAAAACACAGCAATATAGGACAGGATTGTGCCCGGGTGGGTGTGCAGACCCACCCACAGATCGCCACTACTGATTTACCCAAACCAGTCTGAACCGACTGAATACCACCTCTGGTGACTCAGACAAACATGATCCCACATGGGAGTCTGCAACCAATAGGATACATGCCCTTGCCACAGGAACAGGAAGCTCAAGGGCAAGGCCCAAGAGAGGGTATAAATATCTCTCACTCTCCACGCCATGTGTTCAGCCGGACCACGTGCTTAATGGTTCTACTCCATTAAACTACTTTTCCAAGCAGCCTCCATGTTTCCAGTGTCTTTCTCCCCACTTGGAACTGAACCCAGATGGACACTTCTTCCAACATGGCTAAGCTTGTGAAGGGGGAAAAAAAAGGAGGGAAAAATCTGGCACTGAGAATTTTTTTAAAAAATTATCTTGAAAGATTCCTTGTTGTCCTTTCCATCTCAACCTTTATTTGTTTTTCTTTGTTTCTCAAGTTGCTCTTGAAAGACTACTTCTTCTTCTTCTTCTTGTGCCATATCCGTCATCAGACGTTGGTGATCCTGTTTTTGTCAACAGCCGTATGACAAAATGCTGCCGAGTTTTGTCCAAACCAGTCCCTTAGGTTTTGAAACCATGATGTTCTTCTTCTGCCTGGACCTCATTTGCCTTCAATCTTTCCCTGGAGGATTAAGTGAAGGATGCCATATTTTTCCAGGTGTCACACCACATGTCCAAAATATTCTAAATTTCATTTTTTAATGGCTTTGATGATTTCCTTTTGCTTTCCCGGGTGGCTTATCACCTCCTCATTTGAGATTTTGTTAACCCAGTTTATACGTAACAGCCACCTGTAAATCCATATTTCAAATGCTTCTAGTTTCTTCAAGTGGCTTTCTGTCAGAGACCAACTCCCTACTCTTGAGAGACACTGAGAGAAAATTGGAAGAAAAAAAAAACAACAACAACCAAAAGCTCATGGATATGCCTGCATAAAAATGACAATTCCTCCTACAAGGAAAATATTTATAAAATGGTCTATCGTTGGCATATCCCCCTGGCAAGAATCGCAAGAATATTCCCAGGAGTTTCTCCGGCATGCTGGAAGTGTGGGAATGGTTGTGGGACATACTACCACCAATGGTGGACGTGCCCCAAAGCAGGCAAATATTGGTCCAAGGTTCGGAACTGGATAGTGGAAATTACAGGATATAATATAGAGCTGAAACCAGATACTTTTTAATTAGGAATGAAACCAGACAAAATAACTAAAGAAAAATCGTATTTGATCCTCCATATCACTACTGCAGCTAGGATACTATACGTGCAAGAATGGAAAAGCGAATTAATACCCACAGAAAATAAATTGATTTGGAAAATTACAAAATGCGCAGAGGCAGACCGGTTAATGAAATTACTTAGGAACCAAAAAGATTCTGATTATTACAAATGTTGAAATTCATGGTATAATTGGGTGAAAGAAAAGAGAGGGAAATGAAATGGATTGTATTAGTGGTATAGGCGCATATTTGTGTACATTGGTTGCAATAACCTTGTATGTATATATGTAAAGTATTGTATTTTTAAAAACGAAAATAAACTCCGGTTAAAAAAAGAAGAAGACAATTCTCACATTGAGAACTGAATTCACAAGAACATAGTAAAATGGATATTTGCACCAGCCAAGAATCACACTCAGGAAGTAGCTTTGATGTCTGGACATCTTTCTGTGTGTTTCTCTTTAACAATTCATTAAAGTCAAAACCACAGGCCTTGGACAGATGCCCAGCTCATAAAGGTGAGCTTTATATCACATTCACTCAGTCAGTTTAACTGTGACAAAGAACAATTTGTAAATGCTCATAAAATTATATATGATGCACTCTGGAAAACAAACCAAGGCTAACTTGCTTAAAGAATGTTAACAGGCAGGAGGAATGCAAATAGCCATTCCATGTGTCTATGGAGATTCTCAGTCATAGCTTTTTTTTCCAAGAGGCCACTGGACTTTTTTCTTTTTTTTTCTTTGAAGACATTTCGCTTCTCAGCCAAGAAGCTTCTTCAGCTCTGACTGGATGGTGAGGAATGGAAGGATTTATATTCCTTGCAGACAGCAGGTCATTTGCATTCTTTTCAGAGAGTAGTTAAAGCCACCTGGAGGCTTATCTGTTTATCTGCAAGGGGTATAAATCCTTCCATAAATCCTTTGGGTGAACCAATAGTTGTGACCTGCCGTGCTATGCTGTCCTATTTAGCTGCGTTTTTTAAGCTGCACACATGCGTTCAAGTGCACACATGCACAGAAGGTGCACGCTCACATTTTCAGTGCTGGGGAGAACCGGTTGTAAAAATTATGTGAGGCTCACATCTGGGCATAACCATTGCTTATGCTCATTTCCGTGCACAGCTACCTGCTGTTGTGACCCTGACTCCCGAGCCTGTTCTAACAGAGGAAGAGGACTCAGAAGGTGATGGGGAGGAACTGACAAGGCCTCCCTCTCCAGGACCCTCCTCTCTGGCAATGCCTCAGGTTCCATCCGAAGGCCAAGAGGAACAGCCTGGGATATGCCAGGAGGAAAGCATATCGGAACAACCACAGATAGGGAGCGAGGATGATGAATCCTGGCTTGATCCCAGGCAGCGTCGGAGGGAGAAGTGTGCACAGCAATGGAAGAGGCGTGGGAGGGCCAGAGATTGAGCTGAGTCACTGAGCCACACCCCACAGGGAATAAAAGTGGGTGTGATTGCTCTTCAGGCTTTGACTTTCGGTCAAAGTTAAAAACCTGAGAGTCACATCGCGTTACCTGAAATCTGGCTTGTGCATATTTTGGATTGGACCTTGGCTAATTCTTGGATTACTTTTTGCTACTGAACCGGACTGAGGATAAACTCTCTCTTGCTGACTGTGAGTGAAAACTGACTTGGCAGGCATTTCACAGTTTACTGCCAAAACTCTTATCTGCAAGGGTTTCTAGCTTGATTGCTTAATAAAATCTTGGCAGGCATGCCTGGTTGTGTGTTTGCCTGTGTGGGGAAGGGGGACAGAACACCTGCCTTAAAAATAGAAATATTGATTTCTTGCCACTGTGGGGAAAATTTGGATAAAGTATAATCTCAAGATGTTGAACATTTTCCTGGACAGAGCTGGTCTAAAACTTAGGGATCTTCTTGAACTCACAACTCCTGCTTGGAGAAGCCATGGCCAATTGTGCCTATTCTTGTTGGAGATTGTGAATAATCACAGTCCGTGCCAGTGGTGAAATCCAATTTTTTTTACTACTGTCGGCGTGGCTTGGTAGACGTGACAGGGGAAAGATATTGCAAAATCCCCATTCCCTCCCCACTCCAGGGGGAAGGATATTGCAAAATCTCCATTCCCACCCTACTCTGGGGCCAGCAGACCTGATATTTTCTGGTTCTCTGAACTACTCAAAATTTCCACTACTGGTTCTCCGAACTGCTTAGAATTTCTGCTACCGGTTCTCCAGAACCTGTCAGAACCTGCTGGATTTCACCGCTGGTCTGTGCTCATATCACAATGCTGTAGCGCGAGCTGTGTTGACTATTGTTTTGTCTCCAGATGCAATTCTAAGTGCTGGCCATTATCTCTACATAATACAGGAATATGATCTGGTTATCTGCAGGACCAATGTTTTCTGATGGTATCTGGCCACCATCCCAAAGCTGCTTCCATCCCTCCACCCCACTAAAAGGCAGTCAGACTTCCTTGGTGTTTCCTTCAAAAACATTTTATTTCTCCTTCAACAAGAAGTTTCTTCAGGTCTAACTAAACGTTGAGGAATGGAAGGATTTATATTCTCTGCCATCATCTAGTCCTTAGCACGCTGAGGGTTGGCTGTTAACTTTCTCTCTGACTGCAAAGAATATAAATCCTTCCACTCCTCCTCACCATTCAGTTCGAATTGAAAAAGCTTTTTGGAGGAGAAGCAAAATGCTTTCAAAGAAAACACCAAGAAATCCCAGTTGCCTTTTTGGGGGGGGGGAAAAAAAACCCCCAACCTTTGGGACAACTATGACCTGGATGATTAAGAATCTCCATAGGTATCTGGCCAACCTAATAAATCAGGTAAAATAGACACAGTTCAGATCGCTTACTTGAAATAATACCCTGTTTCCCTTAAAATAAGACATCCCCTGATAATAAGCCCAATCGGGCTTTTGAGCACATGCGGTAAAATAATCCCCCCCTGAAAATAATCCTCCCCCCCGAAAATAATCCCTCCCTGAAAATATTTAAACGCATGTGCAGCCGATCTCCGCCATTTCCTCTGGTTAGAGTTAGGGAGACGTAGCTGGAAATCAGGAAAGACGGCAAGTGGAGCCCCGTCTTGTTCCACGTACCCCAATATTCCTGAGCATATGACGGCTGTGGCCAGGGGGGCTTTTTATCAGTTTGATAAAATCCACCAGTTGCGTCCCTTTCTGGATCGGGATGCCTTATGCATGGTCACTCATGCCCTCGTCATGTCCCGCTTGGACTACTGTAATGCTCTCTACATGAGGCTCCCCTTGAGGAGCACCCAGAGGCTCCAACTGGTCCAGAATGTGGCCATGCAGGTGGTTATGGGGGGCGACTCGGCGCTCCCATGTAACACCTCTCCTGCGTGAGCTGCACTGGCTCCCAGTGGTCTTCTGGGTCGCTTCAAGGTATTGGTTACAACCTTTAGAGCGCGCCATGGCTTAGGACCCGGGTATTTACAAGACTCCCTTCTGCCACTGGTAGCCTCCCACTGACCAGTACGCTCCCACAGAGAAGGACTCCTCAGGGTGCCGTCGGCTAAACAATGCTGACTGGCGGCCCCCAGGGGGAGGGCCTTCTCTGTGGGGGCACCTACCCCCTGGAACAAGTTGCCCCCAGAGATACGGTGGATCCTGGATCTGCGCACTTTCCGCCATGCCCTAAGGACGTTTCTGTTTCATCAAGCTGGGCTGACCTGACCTACTCTTTTAAATCGTTTTAATTTAGATTGTTAGATTATGGGTCTTCATATAGGGGTTTTAACTGTGGGCCAAATTAATTTAATTGGATTTTAATATTGTTTTAAATTTTGTATTTTTTGTATTTTATCTGCTGGCTGTTCGCCGCCCCGAATCCCTCGGGAGAAGGGTGGTATACAAATATAATAAACATAACATAACATAACATAACATAACATAACATAACATAACATAACATAACATAACATAACATAACATAACAATAAGACATCTTCTGAAAATAAGACCAAGCACTTATTTTGAGGTTCAAAACAATATAAGACTGGGTCTTATTTTCAGGGAAACTCGGTACCATCTTCTGTAGTGGCCCCTACCTTCTGGAGATTCAGAAGACCCTCAATCTTTCATCTTTCATTGTGTACGTGTGTGTGTGTGAGAGAGAGAGAGAGAGAGTGTAAAGAGTTGGTTCTTCCACCAGCCAGTGAGACAGGTTGTGATGGTAGGAAACGTGCAGTGGTGGGATTCAAGTAATTTAACAACCGGTTCTCTGCCCTAATGATTTCTTCCAACAACCAGTTTTCCAAATTGCTCAGAAAGTTAACAACCGGTTCTCCCGAACTGGCTGAATCCCACCACTGGAAACGTGTTTTATTTTATTTTATGCCTTTTATTCTTTCTCGGTTTTACTTTTGGGTTCTAGGATGTTTGGCCAAGACTAATTTTTTATTTATTTATTTATTATAAAATAATTTTTATTAAACAGTTTGTCTTTAAAAACAACACAAAAAACAATCACACATATATAAAAACAAAACATGTCAAAACGTAACGTATTGAACATTGCATAACATTAATGGTAATTTTATGGCATTTCGTATCAACTTACGTCCTTTGCTTTTGTAGTTCTCTATTCTATCATTTCTATTTACTACTAAATAGTAGAATAATTGCATTACTCCAACATATATATATATATATATATATATATATATATATATACACACACATTATAATATTCATTTGTTCTTATCTACACATTTATATTCATTTATATTTACCTCTCTTTATTTAATGTTGTTCAGTTTGTGGGGGCAATAAGCTGACTTTGTATAAATATACAAAAGTATGAAGGCTACTGCTTAGCGCATTGTAAGCCGCCCTGAGTCTCCGGAGAAGGGCGGCATATAAATCAAAAAAAGAAAAGAAAAGAAAGTTACTTTAAGTTTCATCAATATTAAGTTAAACATTTCTTGTTCTGATTTCTATTTTCGAGCCAACTGTACATTTTATTCCATATTTCATAATAGTCCGAATCCTCTCTCTCTCTTTCAACTCCATAGTCATTTTGGAATATAGAGAATATAGACAAGACTAATATTTTAAATAAATCAATCATTTCCCTCCCTTCCAGTCTTAAATTGGCTGCAAACTAACAATTTTTTAAAAAAATAAAGGAAAATGGAATGCATTCTTACCCTGAATATATAAGAAGTGGGCAGCTTGGGAGCACATTTTTAATCAATACATAATTAATGTAAATCCTGGGTCTCCAAACTAATCAAATGTCTTGCTTTTCTTTCCCTTCAAAAAAGGAGAGGAAGCATCAGATAAAATCCTTGTGAGTTTCCTTCCAATGTTCCTAAAAGATATTTATAATCAGAGGTGGTAGTCAGCCGGTTTGGGCTGGTTCAAGTGAACCGGTAGCAGTGAAAATAGGTAGAGTGGACCCACCTGACTGGACATAATGCTGTCCTATCTAGCCACTTTTTCACATGTGCGGAAGGCATGCAGGTGTGCGAAGGGCACGCACAGAAGGCCAGGTGCATGTGTGGAAGTCACACACATGTGCAGCAAGCACACAGAAGGCTGGGCACATGTGCGGAAGGCGTGCGTGCATGCGTGGCAAACCGGTGGCGATGATATGTGAAACCTACCCCTGTTTATAATACATTTCAAACTTTATGGGCCTAATCCTATGAAGGATAAGGAAAGAGAGCGCTGAAAACACATGTAACTCAATACAGGTTTCCATTCTGTGGTTACCTGTTGCATTGAGGGATATCTCCCAAAATCTATGATTGATGTTTCCAAAATCTAACAGGGAGATTTTTAAACCTCAAAGAAGAGCTGGCTCATACAGTTTTATATACAAGTTGAGGGACTTTAGAAGTACGCAAAGCAGTTTGTGATTGAACTTTATGGTCTTGGAGTGTCTAAAGCTCAGAAGATATCTGCATTACATGGGAGCCTCTCAGAAGCAGTCAAACCTTAACTAATCATCTGAAGTCACCTGCTAGGTTTGGGGAAATGTGGGGAAAGGATATTATCTTTTAAGAGTGTGGTTTGGAGTTTATGAAAAAGAAGCCCCTGACTCTCATTTTTTTTAACTCTTTAAAGGTTGGCTTCTCTAAAACAACAGACAGTTGGCCTACTCTACCCTTTTTTCTAGTCATCATCTGCAGCCATTTAGCTTGTTCAGAAAGTCAACTGCAATTGTCTCTTGCACTGTTATTTATTCCTGCTTCAAGAGAAAGCTTCAAGGTCAGACAGAAATAAAGATCCAAGAGAGGAATATGGGAGGCAAGCTAAGAAACAAACAATTAAAGTGGGTAAGAGATGATGGTGAGAAAGGGAATATGTTTAAATACAGTAGTGGCATATTCAAAATTAGAATAGGGGTGGAAACTAGAGAGGGGGGATTAATAGAATATACATTCTTATATAATAAGGAGAAGTAATAATAAAAGGGGAAATTAAAATTTGAATGACAGTATGACTAAGTATACTTAAATAATATGGCGACTGGTATAAAAATAATGTATTGAACAATTGATTAAATAAATAATGAAAGATCATAATTCAATATGAATGTGTGTATGTTTTCTAAATGTAACAAATATGATTAAAATATTTCATTTATATTAAAATGTGTGACATGCAGAATATGGTGATTGACATAATAACAACATATTGGAAATATTGAATAACTAAACAATGAAGGGTTATAAATTGAACAAGCAAATAATGGAAGATTTTAATTTAACATAAATGTTTGTATTATTATTAGAATTATATAAGCGTGCTAAATGTTATAAATATGAGTAATAATATTCTATTTGTTTTAAAAGGTATGACACTTAGAATAGGGTGACTGGCCTAAAAATGACACATTGAAATATCAAATAACTAAATAATGAAAGATTATAATTTAATAAAAATATGTATGTTATTACTAGAATTATATAAGCTTGTTAAACGAAACAAATATGATTAATACTATTTTATTTGTATCAAAATGTATGACACTCAGATACCATACTGTTCACGCATTGATGTTTGTAAAAAGTAAAAAAAACGTGAAACAAAAACCAGAAAAAGCTTCAAGGAAGTCACTAACAGCTTGGAAATTAATCCATCCTCATCCTCATCCTCATCCTCATCCTCATCATCTCTATATAACAAAGAACTGATGTATATTGCCTTTTGAAAGACAACTCCTATTTTTTTTAACGGAGAAGAATATATTTTTCTGCATTGCTCCGCTTGTTCAGTTAATTCCTCCTATTTTATCATAGCCCCATATAATTAACAATAAGACAAATCTCTTAATCCGTACGAATTCAAAGCTCCATATTTAGAAGCAATACACCTGTTACTTCCGATTATCGGACTCTCTCTGCTTATCAGCTTTGGGGGGGAAAAAATCACTTTTTAAGCAAGCAAAAACCACACGGTTAGCAGGGACATAGATTTTGTGTGTTGTCCAGCCAAAATAATTATGAAACAAAAAAAAATAATTGTAAAAGTTAGTTATCTTGGTTTTGCTATTAAAGTATCAGCAAAACAATGAGCCTTTGTTATAACAAAGGAAAACAAGATTGCCAGGGTTCAAAGGAACCACAAAGAAAAAGGGCCATCAGAATGCCAAGCTAAGTCTGAAGAGATCATAAATAAAATTGAACAAGGAGCCCTGTGACCAAGAACATTTCCAAAATAAATTAGGTTAATTATTAATAGCTTGCGCGCACAACTATTGTGTTTGGCTAAATTTGCATCACACCTAAAAAGGGAGCTTTGTTCTTGTGAAGTCAACGTGGGTCAACGGTTATGAGTAAGGAAGCATGTTTAGACTTCTGTGCTGTAATTGCATTGCTCACAATGAAGTTGTTAAATCTATTAACAGGCCTGTAAAAGTGTTTTCTTGGCCCACCAATGTTAGAAGGACGCAGAGATTTAAAGACACAGTATTAAGCGACAAATTCTTAACGGTGTCTTAAACCTTCTAGAATTCAAAGTAACCAGAGGTGGGATTCAGCCGGTTTGGATTGGTTCAGGCGAACCGGATATTAATTTTACATTCGGTTTGGCGAACCGGTAGTTCTGACGACTGGCTAGTCCCACCCCATCCTGCCCCGCCCCTCCCAGGAGTTCCCACATGGCCTGTTTTGGATCCCAGGTAAATCCAGGGGGTGCGTGGAGATGGGGGAGGTGGAAAATGGGCCTCCCAGAGGCTCGTGGAGAGTGAAAATGGGCCTATTTCTTGCCTCCAGAGAGCACTTCAGGTTAGTGTTCATTCCTGATCACTCCCTGGATAGGTCTCTACAGTTTTCTTGACAAGATTTCAGAAGTGGTTTGCCATTGTCTCCTTCCGAGGGTTCAGACAAAGTGACCAGCCCAAGGTCACCAAGCTAGCTTTGTGTCTAGAACTCAAAATCTCTTGGGTTCTAATCTGATGCTTTAAGCAGGACACCAAACTGCTTCTCCAATGCAACTTCTCCTCTAAAAATAATTATTTCTCTATCTTGATCACTAAAGTAGTATGATTATACGGAAGTCTATGGAGATTCACAGCCATCCAGATTATGGTTGTCCCAAAGATGCTTTTTTTCAAGAGGCAAATGGACCTTTCTGGTTTTTCTTCGAGGACGTTTCACTTCTCATCCTAGAAGCTGCTTCTTCAATTCTCTTCAGATAGATGCATCTAAAGAAGCTTGAAGCCATGAAGTCATACGCATCAGTGGTGGGATTCAGCCGGTTCTGTCCAGATTGCGCAAACCAATAGTGGCGACTGCGGGAGGCTCCACCCACCCGCCCAGACGTAATGCACAATTACTGCACATGCACAGAGGTGCACACTCACATTTGCAAACCGTTACGGAAGGTAAGTAATTCCCACCTCTGATACGCATTACTTGTAAAAATAAAAAAGCCACTATGACTAGAATTATGGAACAAAGTGTGTAGGACTAGTGACACATCTGCAGGTTTTTCCTTCTTATTTTTGAGAGTTGTTTTGAAATGGCTATCAGGATTTTTTTTGTTTTCTTTTTAAAACCTTACTTTAGGAATTTAGAGACTCCACTCAAGTTCTTGGCAGCTTAATGGTTTAGAAACTGGATTGTTAGCTGGAAAGCCAGCAGCCCAGGTTTGAGACCCTAGTGCCATGCGATGCAGTGAGCTCCCGTCATCATCCGCGCTCCTGCCAACCTAGCAGTTTGAAAGCATTCAAATGTGAGTAGACAAACAGGTACCACTTTGGCAGGAAGTTAACAATGCTCTATGATGCAAATGCGAGTAGACAAACAGGTACCACTTGGGTGGGAAGTTAACAATGCTCCGTGATGCAAATGTGAGTAGATAAATAGGTACCACTTTGGTGGGAAGTTAACAATATTCTGTGATGCAAATGCCAAGTAGATAAATAGGTACCACTTGGGTGGGAAATTAACAATGCTCTCTGAGGCAAATGTGAGTAGATAAATAAGTACCACTTGGGTGGGAAGGTAACAGTGCTCTGTGATGTCGTGCTAGCCATACAACACAGAAATTTCTTTGGACAACATTGGCTCGATGGCCTTGAAACGAAAAGGAGTATCACCCCCAGAGTATGACTACATCTAGCAGAGCAAAATCCACAGGGATCTTTTACTTATGTTCTGATGTGTTTCTTGTCTTAATGCACCAGGAAAGCAGATAGCACATTTTCAGGAAATGTGATCCTGAAATATTCATGTATCACCAGCAAATAGTTTAAAGGCGCTGGGTGTGCAGTAGCTGAGGGCTTCAAATCTTTTCTAATTCAAGGAATTTAAGCATTTTATGATATCACTGGGTCTACTGCCTTCATCTTAAAGAACAAGGAAACCACCACTCCTGATTCTAGTATGTCCTTGTACATTAAGTTGCATATAAAGCATCAATCTCTATCTTTCCAAGATTGATGCAGGCAGAGGTCATCCTTTCAGAAAGATTTAAGAATCGTTCTATTTATTAAGAATCCCTCTGGCACAACTTTTTGAAATAAATCCGTTGTTTGATTAAATTCAACACACGTGTCCCAGATGTTCTCTCGCAAAATCAATCCGTTACACACAGGAACTCATAGAGTATAGGTAGTCCTTGATTTACGGCCACAATTGAGCCCCAAATTTCTGTTGGTCAGTGAAACAATGTTTGTTAAGTGAGTTTTGCCCCCATTTTATGATCTTTCGTGCCACAGTTGGCAAGTAAATCCCTGACATAGATAAGTCAGTAAACTGGTTGTTAAGTGAATCTGGCTGTCAACTCATAAAGCATTCCTGGTCTGCTCTTGAGTTGCCATAGGCAGGAAGGAGGGGAAACTGATGGAGCAGCACAGCAGCCACAACCAGAAGCATATTCCACACATACCTTTCTCAAGGCTATATCCAAGGTTATCGGAACTAGCTGGAGCGGCGTGATCTTTACAGCCTGTGAAAGTGCTCCATTGCAGAATGTGATTTATGACACATCCTGGGAGGAGGGGAAAAATAGGGTCATAGCTGGGCCGTAAATTACATGGGACAGAGCTCTACTTCACTTGGGTATGTGCTGTCATGTTGCTCCTAATAAATCACTGGATTTCTTTTGAAACTTGGCTCGAGGCTCATGATTTAATTAGGGCATCTGTCGGAACCCTGACACTGCCTTCCTCGTTGACTTTGCTTGTGAGATGGTCGCAAAAGGAGACCACGTGACCTTGATGTCATAGCAATGGTTATCAATATGAACCAAATACCAAGCATCTGAATTTTGATCACATGGTTATGGGAATGCTGCAGAAGTTGTAACTGAAAAATGGTCATACGTCACATTTTTCAGTGCTGTTGTAACTTCGAATGGTCACCAAATGAAGTGTTGTAAGTCGAGGACAAAAAAGGAAATCAAGATGGGTGTTGAACCAGTGGTAAAATGTGCAGTGTGCACCAAACGCACACTTCACATGGAAAAAGAAGGCTCAACAAGGTAAGTAGAACAGTGAGGGGGGGAACAGCTGTGCTGTGTGATTTAAATTTGCTAGAAAGTAGGATATAAATCACGCAGCACAGCTGATCATCGGAAATACCGGTTCACTTGAACTTGTATCTTTTTTTTACTACCAGTTCGCTTGAACTGGTAGCTTTTATCACTACCGGTTTGCCTGAACCGGTGCAAACTGGTAGCATTTCACCCCTGCATTGAACCAATCAATATTAAAAGAAAAGGAATTTATCCAATTTATGGAAAGAGAATTGGACTTTTTCTTTAAAGGGAATAGAAAAGAAGAGACCTCATTACAAAATGTATGGGACACAGCTAAGGCATACATCAGAGGATTAGCCATAAGATATATGGGAAAGAAAAATGAAAAGAAGAGACAAAATCAAAAGAAATTAGAAGAAGAATATAAGAGACTAGAGCTAGAACGACAAAAAGAGCCACAAAAAAAGAACTTTAAAAAATCAAAGGGAATTTTAAAAAAAAACATAAGCTGAACCTAATGGATAAAAGAAGAATTAGCACAAAAATTTAAAAGCGCTAAACAACATTTCTTTGAAAATGCAAACAAACCAGGAAGATGGTTGACATATAAATTGAAAAAGGAGAAAGAAAAGAAACTGATACACCAATTAATAGATGAAGAAGGAACACTTCACCATCAAAATGATTTTTTAAAAAAAGGATTTCTGAACACGATCAGTACTTCTCATATGGTATGACAGATAGCTGTAGCAATAATACTTAGACTTTTATACCACTTCACAGTGCTTTAAAACTCTAAGCGGTTTACAGAATCAGCATATTGCCCCCAAAATTGGGCTCCTCATTTTACCAACCTCGGAAGAATGGAAGGCTGAGTCAACCTCGAGCCAGTCAGAATCGAACTGCTGGCAGTCGGCAGAATTCACCTGCAATACTCCATTCTAACCACTGCGCCACCACAGAGACAATTTTCTGCATTTAAAGAACGCTTGTAATCATCAGATCATTTTAAAAGCAAGACTATCTCACACATCCCAATGGAACAAAAGCAGAAAAAGAAATATTTTGGACATCGGTTTTCTCAACACACAATCAAAGTAGAGACTCCGTACTGGAAGGTTCTTCAGTGTAGCTACAAACGTAACAAATACACAGACCCTCTATGGAAAGCTAGCATGATTGTTTGTTTGTTTGTTTGTTTGCTTTTAAATGATGCAAGTCTTTTGCTCTTCTATGTTAGTTTTCTATTTGCAAGAAGATTTGTTGCTAACGATGTGTGAAAACAGTCACTATTGATGTGAGTCATATGATTATGAAGCAGAACAGCCCCAGACAGCTTGAATTCATTGATGCTGTAACGTATGCAACAGGAGAGAGAGAGAGGGAGGGAGGGAGAGAGAGAGAGAGAGAGAGAGAGAGAGAGGGAGAGGGAGAGAGAGAAAGAGAGAGGGAAGCACCATTTCCCCCAAAATCAGACCGGGTCTGATATTAATCTTTGCTCCAAAAGATGCATTATGACTTTTTTCCCAGTTAGGTCTTGTTTTGGGGGAAATATAGTACTAAATGCCTCCATGAAAATAAGCCCACCCCAAAAATATTTAAACACATGTGCAGCTGGTCCCCGCCATTTCCTCTGGTTAGAGAGGCAGAGCTGGAAATCAGGTAAGACAGCAAGAGGAGCTCCGTCTTGCTCTACGCGCCCCAAAATAATAAGACCTCCCTGAAAATAAGACCAAGTGCTTATTTCGGGGTTCAAAAAAAAATATAAGGGTCTTAATTTTGGGGAAACACGATAAATAGATAGATAGATAGATAGATAGATAGATAGATAGATAGATAGATAGATAGATAGATAGATAGATGGATATGGATATGGATATGGATATGGATATGGATATGGATATGGATATG
>WNWU01000068.1:846220-857772 GCA_012654045.1 Ptyas mucosa
TAGATAGATAGATAGATAGATAGATAGATAGATAGATAGATAGATAGATAGATGAAGATAAATAATAGTAGGTAAGTAGGTAGGCAGACAGAAAATGGATGGAAGGATGGATGGATGGATGGACGGACAGAAGGACAGACATAAAGATGTTCAATGGCATTGTAAAATCGTAGGATTTTGGATTTAATTGAATCTTGGTTTCTGCATTCACTGAAATAGATTCAATTCATTAAATTAAGTGAAATCTTAACCTTTTTGCCCTGATCCTATCTATGAGACAGCATTTGTATGCATGGACATCTCCAAGATCAATGAAAATGGACAAAGGTCAAGATTTATGGCGGATCTAATTGTGACAACTATGGGATGATGCCACTTCGCATCTGCTGTCCTGATGGATGGCAATGACCCTACTGTTTATGCGCTACCATTCTCCAAACGGCAGGTGGGTTGAAACTATCAATCACAAATCTCACTTAGCCGCATCGTCCTTTCTCCATCCAGGCAGCTATCTCTTCTTACGTTCTTATTCCATGCAGCTACTTCTATTAATTTCTTTAACTGCTACTGATGTTTAGCCAATCGCAGATGCTCAAAAACTAAACGAAGAAGCTTTGACACACTAACAAGGCGTCTCCCAGCGCCAATCATTTTTATTTTATTTTATTTTTTTAAAAGCAACAACACCTGAGATATAAACATTGGCTGCAATTGGTAGATTTCCAGAGGGAGCTAGAAAACTTAACAACAAATGGTGCAATTTTAAGGTATTTCTTGAAAACACAGGGAATTCTTTTCTGTGCTCCTGTGTGTGACAAAAACATGTCATTATCCTTTCTATTGTAACCGTTCTTAATTGCTATCAGCTTGCCAAAAAAATGAACAAAATATTAATGAACAATTACTATCCACTCAAGCAAAATATTAGCCTACACAACCTCTGTTTTTTTCCCCACCTGCATCTCCTATATTTCTACTATTTGCAGGTCCTTATGGTGCTTGGTATATGCAATTGACAAATTAAGCTGCCATTATTTTGTTTCAATAAGATAGGCTGGGCCATTCATAAAAGCATGCGAGGAAGTGAAAACATAAATAAATTAGTACTATGTTGGTTTAAGGGGAAAAAAAAACAAATAAACAAGGTAACTGTGTTTATTCCTAGTAAAAGAATCAGTAGCAATTGATGCCGTGGATGTTGCCAGAGATAGCAAACATTCTCTACAGAGGCGGGTTTCAGCAGGTTCTGACCAGTTCTGCAGAACCGGTAGCAGAAATTTTGAGTAGTTCAGAGAACCGGTGGTAAAAATTCTGACTGGCCCCGCCCCCATCTATTCTCTGCCTCCCAAGTCCCAGCTGATCAGGAGGAAATGGGGATTTTGCAGTATCCTTCCCCTGGGGTGGGGTGGGCATGGAGATTTTACAATATCCTTCCCCTGACACGCCGCCAAGCCACGCCCACCAACCCATGCCACACCCACCGAGCCACGCCCACAGAATCGATAGTAAAAAAAATTGAAACCCACCACTGGTTCTCTAGTTGGGTCTATGACAAGTCATCATGGCCAACTCAACACGGCCTACTTGCCAAAGGACAACTCGTCACGGGAGAAGAGTAACACTAATATTGCCACCAGGCTCTTAGTAGCACTAAGAGCCTGGTGGCACAGTGGACTAAATGCTGTTAAAGTAGCACTTAAGTTGCCAGCTGCCTGCAATTACTGTGAGTTCAAATCTCACCAGGCTCAAGGTTGACTCAGCCTTCCATCCTTTCGAGGTAGGTAAAATGAGGACCTGGATTGTGGGGGCAATAAGCTGACTTTGTATAAAAAAGAACACCGCTTGGCGGGACCAAAAGCCCTACTAAACAGGTATATACAAAAGTATGAAGGCTATTGCTTAATGCATTGTAAGCCGCTCTGAGTCTCCGGAGAAGGACGGCATATAAATCGAACTAATAAATAAATAAATGAATGAATGAATAAATAAATAAATAAATATCAAAAGAAATGGTGGAACAGAATCATGAAAGAAAAGATGAAAAAGGAGAGACAAAATGAAATGTGAATGACAAAAAAAATAAATATTTTTTTACATTTATTTTAAATAATTACATTGAATTGTTAAATTGTCTCACAGAGAGTTGGCCATTGCAAGTGGCCCCTTTCCATCTCTATTTTGCTTTCAAAAACTTTCTGGACCAATCTACTTCTTCTTACTTTCCTTCAACCTAAGATCCTTTATCAATAGATGACAGCTTCTACTCCCTACTCACGGTCTTTATTCAGGTAGTCCTCGACTTACGACCACAATTGAGCCCAAAATTATGTTGCTGAGTGAAAAAAAATTGCTAAGGGATTTTTGATCCATTTTACGACTTTTCTTGCTTTTCTTTTTCTTCCTTTGTGACTTTGCTTGTTAAGGGAACCACTGCAGTTGTTAAGTTACTAACCCCGTTGTTAAGTGAATCTGGTTTCCCCATTGACTTTGCGTGTCAGCAGGTCACAAAAAAGGGATCGCATGATCCCCGGGACACTGTAACCGTCATAAATGTGAGTCAGTTCACAAGCATCTGACTGAAAATCATGCGACCCTAGGGATGCTACAACGGTCATAAGTGTGAAAGATGGTCATAAGCAGTGGTGGGATTCAAATAATTTAACAACCGGTTCTCTGCCCTAATGACCAGCTGGGTAGGTGTGGCTCGGTGGTCATGTGATCATGTAGGTGTGGCCTACTCAATGTCACTCATGTCAATGGTGCTTAGCTGTTACAATGTAATAAGGGTTAACCAAAGAGGCAGTTTCTATAAACAGGGCAATAAAGATTAGGCTAGAAAAACACCAGAATGTTTCCTTCCTGCCTTCCTTACAGGATTAGCCTTGTAAAGTGGAAAAAACAAAACAAAATAAGATTTCTTCCAACAACCGGTTCTCTGAACTGCTTAGAAAGTTAACAACCGGTTCTCCCGAATACATGCGAACCGGCTGAATCCCACCACTGATCATAAGGTACTTTTTTCAGTGCTCTTGTATCTTCAAACGGTCACTAAATGAACTGTTGTAAGTCGAGGACTAGCTGTATGTGTTTCTGATACATCAGTGACACAAACTGTAACTTTTTTATCCAGGTGGCCAATGTTCCTCTAGACCCAAATATAGAGAAAAAGGAAAACAAGATCTAGAAATAACTATAAAAGCCCAGGGAGAAGAGTCAAAATTTAAATTTAAAGTCTGAGAAAGTGCTGTCAAGTCTTCCATTAAACAAACAAATCTTCCCAGCAGATAGGCTCTCTGTGTGTGTGTGTGTGTGTGTGTGTGTGTGTGTGTGTGTGTCTGATTGTGTCTGTCTGTCTTTGTGTATCTCTGTCTCTCTCTGTGTGTCTCTCTCTGTGTGTGTGTGTGTGTCTCTCTCTGTCTCTCTCTCTCTCTGTCTCTCTCTCTCTCTAACTCATTACTACAGTTTAAAAATACAAGGCATTTCACATTATGTTACTACTAGTTCACCCCTCGTGTGCACGCTCGCTTCATGCACGCATGCACCCAGTTTGTGCATGCCTTCCACACATATGCCCGGCCTTCGTGCATGTGCTTTGCTCTCGCGCACACCTTCCACACATTCGCCCAGCCTCAAACATGTGCCTAAATAGGATGCATAGAACCGGGGTGGGTGGGCGGGCAGGTGGGCGGGCCTACCCGTGATTTCCGCTACCAGTTCAGGCGAACCGCTCCGAACCGGCTGAATACCACCTCTTTGAAGGCATATCATATACAATTCTGAAAAGGCTATTTTTCCCCTAGCGAATCTTACCCAGGGCTGTAATGCATTGCTAAGAAATATATTCTAAAATCAAGATGCTATTTCGAAGAAAGATTACTCTGATTGTTTGGCAATTTGTAATGTCAAATTCTGTATTTCTACTAACAAAAGTTTAGGTCAGCAAAAACAGCACAATGGTTTTGTAAAAAGCTAAGAACAAAGAAAGCTCTTTTTGTAAGCCGGAGTAATAATTGTCGGGTTAAAACAAAGCAAATTGAATCAATACAAAACAAAATGTATTGAGTTTATTCAGGTCTGCGAAGCCGTGCTCGCGTCGAAAAATATTCCTAATGTTGTCACTGTGAGCTACTAAAAGCAGCTGCAGTACACTTCATTGGATTAAGGCGGTGAGCAGTTGTCTCTTTGTTTCTCTTGATTTTTGGAGGTAAAAGTCAAGGTTCCCCTCGCACATGTGCTAGTCGTTCCTGACTCTAGGGGGCGGTGCTCATCTCCGTTTCAAAGCCGAAGAGCCAGCGCTGTCCAAAGACGTCTCCAGGGTCATGGGGCCGGCATGACTCAACGCCAAAGGCGCACGGAACTCTGTTACCTTCCCACCAAAGGTGGTCCCTATTTTTCTACTTGCATTTCTTACGTGCTTTCGAACTGCTAGGTTGGCAGAAGCTGGGACAAATAATGGGAGCGCACCCCGTTACACGGCACTAGGGATTCGAACCGCTGAACTGCCGACCTTTCGATCAACAAGCTCAGTGTCTTAGCCACTGAGCCACCGCATACCTTGATTTTCAGAGACACGGTACCAAACTAGAAGAATCCCAAATAACACTGTGAATCTGCACATCTTCGATATAACCTAGCTACATTTGATCATATATACAGGCTGGAATCACTGTGACCCAGGTGACAACGGATAAATCACTCAACGGTAGTCCCAAAGGTGTTTTTTTTTTTCAAGAGGCAACTGGAATTTCTAGTTTTTCTTTGAAGATGTTTCGCTTCTAATCCAAGAAGCTTCTTAGATGAGAAGCAAAACGTCTTCAAAGAAAAACAAGACAGTCCAGTTGCCTCTTGAAGAAGCACCTTTGGGACAACCATGGCCTGGATGACTGAGTATCTCCATAGCCTAATGCATCCTTTCCACATTTAATGTTCTCCATGGCTTTTTCTTCCTACAATCTCCAAAACTTATGATCAAAAGAAGCACCGGGAAAGCTGATTGTTTCCACTTTTTATTTATTAATGATTAAACTTGTATGCAACCCAACTCCAAACAAAAATTTAAAAAAAAGAAATTCCAATAAAGGAAGAAAAGAAATGATAAAAGATAGCAAGAAGCTACAGGTGGAAGCTCATCAGAAGGAGCTCCAATCTGGAATTAGAAATCGCAATAGCACTTAGACTTATATACCACTTCACATTGCTTCACAGCCCTCTCTAAGTGGTTTACAGAGTCAGCCTATGGCCCCCAATGATCTGGGTCCTCATTTTACCCACCTCAGAAGGATGGAAGGCTGAGTCAACCTTGAGCCTGGTGAGATCTGAACTGCCAAACTGCAGCTAGCAGTCAGCTGAAGTAGCCTGCAGTACTGCACTCTAACCACTGTGCCACCTCGGCTCTTATTAAGAAGGAATTTCCTGACAATGAGAATAATTGGTCAATGAAACAGTTTGCCTTCTGGAGTTGGGTGCTCCATCACTGGAGGTCTTCAAGAAAAAATAGGACAAACATTTGTCCAGGATGGTATAAGGTCTCCTGCCTTGGGTAGGGAGGTTGGACTAAAAGATCTCTTCTACCCTTATGATGCTATGATTCTATGAATTCTGGTAATCAGCCAGAAACAAGAATGTTATTCTGGACTTCTCTACTCCATTCTAACTTAAGCATCAGTTAATGTATAAAATGAAATTCAATGGTGAAAAAAGTAAGGTTCTACTACATTTAGGCAAGAAAAAACAAAATGCACAGGTACAGTATATGTGGTACCTCGCTCAATAGTAATAACTGTGAGAAGGATCTTGGAGTCCTAGTGGACAACCATTTAAATATGAGCCAGCCGTGTGCAGCAGCTGCCAAAAAAGCCAACACAGTTCTAGGCTGCATTAAGAGAGGGATAGAATCAAGATCACATGAAGTGTTAATACCACTTTACCATAACACCACCATTGGTTGCCACGATGTAAAAAAGATGTGGAGACTAGAAAGAGTGCAGAGAAGAGCTGGAGGGACTGGAGACTAAATCATATGAAGAACGGTTGCAGGAACTGGGTATGTCTAGTTTAATGAAAAGAAGGACTGGGGGAAACATGATAGCAGTGTTCCAGTATCTCAGAGGCTGCCACAAAGAAGAGGGAGTC
Organism: Ptyas mucosa; assembly: GCA_012654045.1. Classification (NCBI taxonomy): domain Eukaryota; kingdom Metazoa; phylum Chordata; class Lepidosauria; order Squamata; family Colubridae; genus Ptyas; species Ptyas mucosa. The sequence continues at coordinate 852,353 of WNWU01000068.1, forward strand.
AGGCTATTCTCCAAAGCACCTGAGGGCAGGACAAGAAGCAATGGGTGGAAACTAATCGAGGAGAGAAGCAGCTTAGAACTAAGGAGAAATTTCCTGACAGTTAGAACAATTAATCAGTGGAACAACTTGCCTCCAGAAGTTGTGAATGCTCCCACACTAAAAGTTTTTAAGAAGAGATTTGATAACCATTTGTCTCAAGTGGTGTAGGGTTTCTTGCCTAAGCAGGGGGTTGGACTAGCAGACCTCCAAGGTGCCTTCCAACACTGTTATTCTATTGTATTCTAATATATCCACTAAGCATGTTATCAAGACAGCTAAATAATTGGGTTTTTTTTTTAACTATCCGTTGCTACCAGCTTGTATTTAAATGCTCAAAGTTCATGTTCATTGAAATGAGAACTTTTAAAGGACAAAGTGATACAGTTATATGGAAACTACACTCTGTTTCATTGGGTACAACAGATGATTTACAAGGTTCTTTGCTCTGTGCCACTGCTGAAGGATGAAATTTACATTATAGTTTAAAGATTAATCACTTTGTGAGCATAAAAATCTCCCAATTACCATCACCACCAATCAACTTTTTATAGATCTATTTAGCTCTAAGCACATTATCAACTTGGTTCACAGGCAGATTAAACCAAAGAAGAAGAAGGGGAAGAAAAAAAAATCATGGAGGTAAGTTCATAAACTTTAATTTGCATCCTTCACTTGTGCTGCAGTTGTTTGCGATGACATCTATCAAGGTTACAAAGGGAAGGGAAAAGCCCATCGTTCTCTAGAAGGCAAAAAGAAAGTTGTGCAAGAATATTCTGCCTAGGTTGTTCCATTAAAGAGAAGGGCATATTAGGCATGTTGCACATGAATTCATTTTTTCTCTTTTGATATTCACAGTATCTTTTTTTTAAAACCAATATATATCCCTTTCAGGTGAGGGATGTCCTGGTCAGTCCTTTTTAATTAAATTACATTTTAAAAAAAATATTCAGAGTTGTGATCAATTATACAGATTATATTGGGGTGAGGATTAAAAACCTTGGCTAGATGCTTTTGTATGAAGAAGAGATATACTAAACAGCATGTTCTGACTTAGGCTTCCTTAGAAAGTATACAGCACAATCTTAGTCCCAGCAAACCTCTTCAATTCATAAGGCTGTGAATTATTGTCATTCACAGTCCGAAAGGCTTCTCAAACAGTCTTTCAGGGGAGTGTTTACAAACACCCACCTTATCTCCCTTGGAATGCTGCCAGAGAACTAATTGCCAAATGCAGGGCAAGGCCAAACTTAGCACAGAGTCAAACAGCTTTTCTAGAACTTTTACCGACCAGATGAACTAATTGCTTCCTGCAAAAGCTCACGTCCCGTTCGCTTCTCTTTTATGTCTTATGGGAGGGGCCAATCATCTCCAAGCCTTACTCCCAAGTTGACCCTGTTTTCTTAATTGTTCCTGTCTTCTGGCAGCTCTGCGCAAGCGTACACTGGGAACAGGCTCCAGCTGTTCTTCTGCCTTGCTGATGTCAGACTCCTGAGACTCCAGAGGCAGCAAAGAATTACCAGATGGCCTTGACCCTCTCTCTGCCTACGACTCAGAGCCCTCGTCCGAGCTTTCCCCAGACTCCAGGACTGGCCCACGTTCCTCCCCAGCCTCCTCACTGTCCAAATCTGCTGCCAGCTCTGCTGGCCGCTGGCGGGCCACAACACTGTGTCATTAGTTCTATTTATCTGTTGCTTCTTGATTTCCCAGACCAGGATAGAATCAAAATCACATGAAGTATTAGTACTGCTTTACAAAATCTTAGTAAGATCACACCTGGTATACTGCATCCAGTTTTGGTCACCACATTGCAAAAAAAAGATGCTGAGACTCTGGAAAGAGTGCAGAGAAGAGCAACAAAGATGATCAGGGGGCTGGAGGTTAAAATATGTAAAGAACAGTTGCAGGAACTGGGTATGGTTAGTCTAGTGAAAAGAAAGTCTGGGGTGACATGATAACAGTGTCCCAGTATTTGAGGGGCTGCCACAAAGAAGAGGGGGTCAACCTATTCTCCAAAGCCTCTGAAGACAGGACAAGAAGCAACAAATGGAAGACAATCAACGAGAGAAGCAACCTAGAACTAAGCTAAACTAAACTTCCTAACAGTGAGAACAATTAATCAGTGGAATGGTTTGCCTTCAGATGTTGTGGGTGCTCCAACACTGGAAGCTTTTAAGAAAAGACTGGACAGCTAGAAATGGTATAGGGTCTCCTGCTTGAGAAGGGGGCTGGATTAGAACACCTCCAAGGTCCCTTCCAACTCTTAATCTGCTTGTTTCTGATTTTGGTGGTTTACTTGCAGGTATTTCATTGCCAATAAGATAACATCATTGGTACTAGAAGGGAGAGTGTCAAACCCATTCCCTTCAAACACTGATGATGTTATCTAGTTGGGTCATGAAATGTTTGCAAGAAAACCAGCATGCTCAGAAAGCATCCAGGACCCCGAAGTAAAATTGCTATAAAGTTGCGCATTTATTCTATTTTGGCTTTTTTTTTCCTGAAAGGTATTTTTTAACAAAATATCAGCAAGGGCTGATTCTAGTAACTTACATGGTCCCAATGGGACAGCTTTCTTGCAAACAATTTTAATGTTTTGCCACTCGTTTCTTTTTCCGTTCAAGGATTTCTGGAATTCTACCCTCCAAACACTAACTCGGCCCATCCCTACAAGCTTATCCTTATCCAGCACTGGGTGCTCTCAACTGTCTCTATGTAAAATGAAATTATAGATTGTGCAATCCATTCTGACGGTTGAGGGCAGCTAACTGAAGATTAGCCTAATCTCTTTCCATTTAATCCGGGTAGTTTAAAAAAAAAATAAAAATTGCTGTGGTCAACAGATATGTTGATTACATCCCGGGAAGGTCAAAAAGAAGAAGGATATGTATAAAATGTAAACGATGAAACAAAAACCTGAGCTTTAGCTTCATCAGAAACGCTAAGCTGCTTGCGGATTTGGAAATGAGGAAGGCAAGAATTCTTAAGAAGGCAACATATGCTGTATGGAGAATATAAAAATGAAAGAGGATTTTAACAGGAATCCAGATTGGATTGCTTTCTATTATGAGACACTAGAAGCAAGAAATTGAATATAGTGGCTTTAATTTATAGACATAAGCTTATTCGTTCGTTTAAAAATCCCCCGCACTTATATTCTTCCTGATTATACTTTTCCATCTCCCAAGTCTAAAGAGCCACTTTGATTCTTGAAATCCACCTATATAGATGATCCTGTCCCATCCCTCCTTCCCCCTCACCCCTTTTTCCAATGTCACTCTGTTCATTTATATCCATGAGCAAATGGTCATCTCCTAAAATGAACCAGGAGCCTGGTTTAGCTCAGTAGACTAAAAGCATAGTGATTAAAAACAGCTGTCTACAATTATTGTAAGTTCGAATCTCACCAGGCTCAAGGTTGACTCAGCCTTCCATCCTTTCTAAGGTAGGTTAAAGGAGGACCCAGTTTGTGGGGGCAAATAGCTGACTTTGTATAAATATTCAAAAGTATGAAGGCTATTGGTTAATGCATTGTAAGATGCCCTGAGTCTCTGGAGAAGGGCGGCATATAAATCAAATTAAAAACAACAACGAGAATCCAGAATAACAGAGTTGGAAGAGACTTTGGAGGTCTTCGAGTCCAACCCCTTGTCAAACAGGAGACCATTCTGGATGAATGACCATCCACAGTCTTTTTTTGAAAACCTCGAGTGATGAAGCATCTACTGTTTCTGAAGTCAAGGATCTGAAACACCCACAATTTCTGAAGGCAAGCTGTTCCATTGGTTCATTGTTCTCACTGTTGGGAAATTTCTCCTTAGTTCTAGGTTGCTTCTCTCCTTGATTAGTTTCCATCCACTGCTTCTTGTCCTGCCTTCAGGTGCTTTGGAGAATAGGCTGACCCCCTATTTTTTTCTGGGAGCCCCTCAGATATTGGAAGGCTGCTTTCATATCACCCCTAGTCAAGGGTGGAATTCAGCTGGTTCAGACCAGTTCGGGTTAACTTTAATCTGGTTTGCCGAACCGGTTGTTCCAAGGAGTGGCTGACACCCCCCCCACACACACACACCTTGCCCCTCCCCTCTCAGAAGTCTTCATGCGGCCTGTTTTGGATGCCAGGTAAGTGCATGATGCACGCCGGAAGTCTGGAAATGGTCCAGGAAAGCCTCCAGAGCCTGGGGAGGGTGAAAAAGCCCCCCAAGAGGCTGAGTAGGCCACCCCCCATGGCCACGCCCACCCGGCAACCAGGCAGCGAACCAGTTGCTGACATTTTTCAATCCCACCCCTGCCCCTAGTCCTTTTCTTCATTAGGCTAGACATCCTGCAACCATTCTTCATATGTTTTAGCCCCCAGTCCTCTTAACTCCAGTCCCATAATTAATCTAACTTGAAGGTTTGTGAGCAGATATTGCCATCCAAATGGATTTTTTTATGGAGAAATCTGTCCCCTGATGGTGCTGTTTATTAGATCTTATATTCTCAAGAGACATAGCAATCTCTGTCTCAAATGTCCTTCCTTATCCTATTAAGTTCATATCCCAGGAATGACTGCATCCTATTGACGTTCTCCATTTCATTAGATTTCCATTGTACTCATTAAATCTATCTTCTGGTTCGCAGCCAAATACTCTTAACCCCACCATTTTCTCTTGAAGACTTCCAGGATTGGTTTCTCTGCCGATTTCCAAATATTTCTATCACAAAACCCCTTTTTCATGTCTTTTCTGTCTCCTTTTCATTTGCTGCCTCAAACGACCACCCATAAAGCCACTTCCAATCTTTGAAATATCAACATCTTTCTGAACTGGATATTGCCCGATATCTATTAAGTTTCCCTAGGAAACAATTTAAAAACAATTTTTGCTACGATAGACCTGCAGACCAGTTCGATTACACTTCATCTGGAATCCGTATCTGTTGTACAAGGTTGGCTTGCCTTTAAATGCTCCTGAGTGGTTATAAAGTCATAACATTTCCTAGGGCACCACCATCTAATCCATGTATTTGAGACTCCAGAATCCTAAACGCCTTGTTTAGCTGTTTGTGCATATGAAATGAACAGCATTTTTTAAACTACAATCTTGGACTCGAATCTGTTTCCTAGCCAAATTCCTAGTTGGTAGGGCTAACATAAACTGTAATTACTACCTTCTTCCCAAATATATTCAGGAACTGGAATAGAAGGATGAACCATCCTCACAAGCTTCATACCAAACAGATATGATGTCACCCTCTTATTACACCTAATTCACAAACTTTCCATCTTTGCAATCCCAACTTTTGAATGTGTTATGGAATATATATATTTGTTTTCTTTTCTTTTCATAGGCTTAATGTGTATTTCTCTTTAGCCAGGTTCTTCCTATGTAAACCAAGATTTTTAT
>WNWU01000068.1:882772-897772 GCA_012654045.1 Ptyas mucosa
AGGAGAAGGAGAAGGAGAAGGAGAAGGAGAAGGAGAAGGAGAAGGAGTAGTAGTTGTTCTTCCTTTCCCTGTCCTTACCACTTACTTTAGAGGGACAACTGAAAGCATCCTCTCATATCATATTACTGTGTGGCTTGGAAGTATTAGCTTCATACAGGAAGGCAGTGCAGAGAGTGGTGAGGACAGCAGGAAAGATTATTGGAAGTTCACTTCCTTCTATCTGAAGACATGGAATATAAATGATGCTTGACCAGAGTCCACAGTATTATCTGGGACACTACATATCCTCTCCATGACTGGTTTTCTTTGTAACCTTCTGGGCAGTGATGGGATTCAAATAACAACCGGTTCCCTGCCCTAATGATTTCTTCCAACAACCAGTTCACCAAACTGCTCAGAAAGTTAACAACCGGTTCTCCCGAACTGCTGCGAACTGGCTGAATCTCACCACAGCTTCTGGGACGAGGCTTTGTGGTATATACATAAATAGCATATGTATATGTATGTGCATGTGCATGTATGTGTATCAGTATGTATTATGTATGTATGAATAGATATAAGTGTACATATGTGTGTGTGTATACACACACACACATATATATACACACACACACACATACACACACACATATATATACAGACACAGAGACACAGAGACACACAGACACACAGACACACAGACACACACGCACGCACACATACACACACATATTTATAGTGCTTTTCTGTTGAAGCACCTGGTCTACCCCAATATGGGAGGGAGCATCCTGCTTCCCTTTCGCCTTTCAGCTCCAATCCAGGAGCCCTCAAGCAGTCGCATTCACGACAAACCATTTTATACCAAATTTATATTTGTTATAAAATGTAGGCAGCCCAAGTTTGAATCCGAGTAAGGGTATGGCTAGCTGATGAGAGCTAAATAGCTTGAAATAGATCTATACTAGTCTCCTTTTATTTCTTTATCAGCAAATATAAATTTGGTGTGTGTGTATGTGTGTGTATGTATGTATGTATGTATGTATGTATGTATGTATGTATGTATATGAGGACTAATAAGTCTGAAATAGATCTATCTTAGTCTCCTTAGTCTCCCAAATGGGCAGCAGGGTGCTTGCTGGTCTGCCTGAAAATAGCCTAGAAACTCGTGGATTGTGATTTCACTGAACCAGGGCTGCATAAAAATCTTGGCTTACATAGGAAAACCTGGCTAAAGAGAAATACATACATACATACATACATACATTTACATATATATGTGTGTGTGTGTGTATGTGTATATCTCCATCTCCATCTCCATCTCCATCTCCCTCCCTCCCCCCCCCCCCCCCCCTCTCTCTCTCTCTCTATATATATATATATATATATAATCTTTTGAGAGCAGGCACCCAAAATTTTCATTTTTTAAATGTGTGCTAATGTGTTCACAGAAAAAATGACAATGAAAGGTTATCTTATCTTATCTGATCTTAATTTGAAATGGTTTTTTTTAAAAAAAACCCGATAGAACATTGTCTTCAAGTAGGAAGCTGTTAAAGACCTACATTCCTTTCTTTCTTCCTACACCTGTTTCAGCACGACTGCAAAAAAGGTGTCTGCGAACAGATGCTCTCCTTGTTTGATTCACACACTTGCACCCCCCTTCCCCCCCCATGACTACAGAAAGAGGGTGCCACACCTATTAAAGCACTTCCAGTCTTAAAAGGAGCCAGCATCCCTAATTTTCCTTTGTTTTTCTGGTTTTAGAACTCCAGGCTGGAGGTGGATCCAACAAAGAGTTCCAAAATGCAGTTATAACAGGCCTAGCCAGCATTGTCTCATTCATACCATCTTTCATAAGCCTTTTCTTTTTTTTAATAAATAAATAAATAAATCAAATCAAATCAAATTTAAGGAAGAGATGTGTAAGCATTGTGCCTCGTCTTTTGACAGTGTTAAAGCCTCTAGGACAGATCTATGTTAATAAGGTAAAGGTCCCCCTTGCATATATGTGCTAGTCGTTCCCGACTCTAAGGGGCGGTGCTCATCTCCGTTTCAAAGCCGAAGAGCCAGCGCTGTCCAAAGACGTCTCCGTGGTCATGTGCCCGGCATGACTAAACACCAAAGGTACCCGGAATGCTGTTACCTTCCCACTAAAGGTGGTCCCTATTTTTTCTACTTGCATTTTTTACGTGCTTTCGAACTGCTAGGTTGGCAGAAGCTGGGACAAATAACGGGAGCTCACCTTGTTTCGCAGCACTAGGGATTCAAACTGCTGAACTGCTGACCTTTTGATTGACAAGTTCAGTGTCTTAGCCACTGAGCCACTGCGTCCCTATGTTAATATTTCGTGCCAAATATATTACTTCTCATACAAAAAGTAATTTCTCTCTTGCGCTCCCTCTCTCTGCTAATTGAGATATTCATCTATTTGGGGACTTCAAGATGATTCTTCCATCTAATATTCGCAAACACCAATTGAATGAACGAATAGGATTTAAAACACCATTAGAATTCTTCAAACGTTTTCTTTTTACTTATAAAAGGAAGTAATGGTAAGAGGGAAGCGGGGAAAAAATAACATTAGAATTCTTAAAATAATATTTGTTTTTTTACAGTACCTATAAAGGGAGAGAAGCGGCTAAATGGAAAAGAAAAGGGAGAAGGAATACTTTTATGAGCAGAATTAGAGATTTCTAGGACGGAATTCTGTGTCAAGATGATAACAATTTTTTTATTATGTTTTTTTAGGATTTGAGTGCTGACACACACTTGAAAGATCCCTGCTAGATCTCACAGGTACATTCCCCATTGCTCTGGGGAAGACATGCAACTCTTGAAAAGAAGAAGAGATATCAATTAAAAGATCAGTCAAATAAATCTCATTGGCAGACTTGCTGATGATGGGAGCCAAATGCCTCTATCATCAAGAGATCATTTTGGAAGGTGTCCTAAAACTCAAATGTTTCAGATTTCAGTAACAGGAAAGGGAGCATACAGCCTAACACAGGGGTGTCAAACTCAATTTCATTGAGGGCCACATCAGGGGCTGTGGTGGGCGTGGCCGTGGTGGGTGTGGCCAGCCTGACACATCACTAGTGTCGGGGGCACCTGTGGTAGCCAAGTGCTACGGGAGGACTTTCCTGAGACCCTTCCTCACTCTCATTATGATCTCCTTCCTTCCTTTTCCTTCCTTCCTTCCTTCCTTCCTTCCCTCCCTCCCTCCCTCCCTCCCTCCCTTTCCTTCCTTTTCTTCTTTTTCCTTCCCTCTTCATTCTCCTTTCTTCTTCCTTCCCCTCTTTCCTTATATTTTCCTTGCTCTCTTCCCATCTTCCCATCTTTGTCTTTCCTCTTTCCCTTTCTCCTTTCCTGCCCCTTCATGCATGCTCAAATGCCAAAGGGGAAACATTTCTCCTTTTGTTTGGTTTTTAGTTTGTTTTGCTAGCCCCCTACCAGCACAAACAGAGCTTGGGGACTGTGCGTGGCCCCTCCGACCTCCATTTTTGCCGGCAGGAGGCTGTCACGGCCAAAAATGGGGCTCTCTCGGGCTCCATTTTCGCTGGCAGGAGGCACCAAGGGCCTGTTGTTTCCAGGGTGGCTCTGGGGGCCAGATCTAAACACCCCGTGGTCTGGATCTGGCCCATGGGCCTTGAGTTTGACACCCCGGTCTAAGCATCTTCGATGTGGTATAAACTTGTGACAATGCAATCCTATGCTATCTCAGTAAGAAAACACATGTGAATATAAAGTGGCTCAGAAGCAGAAGCACACAAATAATGCTTGCCCGGAGGCAAGATCTGTTCATCCAGGTGAATGTTGAAAGGATGGTACAAAGGCCTTTTCGTGGAACCGCAAAGCTGAAGAAGGACTATTCTCAACTTGTATCATGAAATCCACGTATAAGTACAATGCTGCCTGGAAGAAATACACTTTGCGAAAGGAGATAATGCTTTCGATGTCTCAATTCCACAACTAGAAGAAATCAGTAAGAATTCTGGCTTCAGAAACCAAGGAATCATTATTTGTTGGCTTGTTTATTAGATGTATATCTCACCTTTGATTCAGAAGCTCAAAGTGGCCTCCAGAAAAGGAGTCCTGGGCATTTCCTTCTCTATTTTCGACAACACAACATGAATATGTCTTTACCAGGGCGGACAGCTATGGCCCTTTTATGATCTGTGGACTCCAACTTCCTGAATTCCCGAGCAAGCCATGAAAGTCATAAAGAGACCATAGTTGTCCACCACACAATACACCATACAATACATGTACACCATACAATCCACCATACATGTCTAGATGGACTTTGAAACTTTGCTTGATTGGGGTGAGAATGGAGAATGTTTGTTTTCTATGTCCAGTTCAAACTGACATGGACAGTATTCCCTCTTCCCAATGTTTTGCCCTCAATTCTTATATGAGATAGGTTAGACAAGAAAAGAATGATTGGATTAAAATCAAACAGAGGGCTTCCATGCACGAAAGTGGACCAAATAATGAGCCACCAAATCGAACAGATTATGAATCTGTGGCTCCAGGAACTCTCGTCTGTCTGCATCAGAGGTGGGTTTCAGCAGGTTCTGACCAGTTCTGGAGAACCAGTAGCAGAAATTTTGAGTAATTCGGAGAACCGGTAGTCAAAATTCTGACTGGCCCCACCCCCATCTATTCTCTGCCTCCCAAGTCACAGCTAATCGAGAGGAAATGGGGATTTTGTAGTATCCTTCCCCTGGAGTGGGATAGGAATGGAGATTTTACAGTATCCTTCCCCTGCCACACCCACCAAGCCATGCCGTTCCATGCCCACCAAGCCACACCCACAGAACAGGTAGTAAAAAATTTTGATACCCACCATTGGTCTGCATTCCATTAATGTCCATCAGGAAGAGACTGGACTACCATATATCTGAAATGCTATAAGGTTTCCTGTAGGTAGTAGGATTAGAAGACCTCCATGATCCCATCTAACTATGTTATTCTCTTATTCTGATATTCTGCAGGGAATTAAATTGAAGTATTATCTATATACTTTGGCCACCTAATGAGAAGGAAGGACTCCCTGGAGAAGAGCCTCATGCTGGGAACGATGGAGGGCAAAAGAAGAAGGGGATCGACAGAGAATGAAGTGGCTGGATGGAGTCACTGAAGCAGTCGGTGTGAACTTAAACTCCAGGAGATGGTAGAGGACAGGAAGGCCTGGAGGAACATTGTCCATGGGGTCATGATGACTTCACAACTAACAACAACATTATCTATATGCTGGTAGTGCTTTATTGGAATTATGGGGGAGATGAACAGAAAGAGCAAATCTGCTCTTATAATTAAAGCATTAGGCTAGAAAACAGGAAATTGTGAAGGAAGGAAGAACACAATGGCAAAGCACATCCCAAAAACCTCACCAAGAAAACTACAGTCCAAGCAATCTCCAGGAGTCAAAAACCGACTCAAAGGGACATGCCCACCCCACACCCACAAATACTCCAATAATTAAACAGAACAATTTTTTGGATATTAGGGCTCCCTGCATGCATACAAATCAGGCATGTAGACCTGTTGTAGAATTTCTGCTAGAGAGATTTTCCTGCGACAATACTGATTGTGGTTTTTGAGAATGGCATGTATCATGAATTTGTTTTAGAAACCAGGGGTGAAATCCAGCAGGTTCTGACAGGTTCTGGAGAACCGGTAGCGGAAATTTCGAGCAGTTCGGAGAACCGGTAGCAGAAATTTTGAGTAGTTCGGGGAACCGGCAAATACCACCTCTGGCTGGCCCCAGAGTAGGGGCCAGGGAATAGAGATTTTGCAGTATCCTTCCTCCAGGAGTGGGATGGGAATGGAGATTTTGCAGTATCCTTCCCCTGGAATGGGGTGGGAATGGAGATTTTGCAGTATCCTTCCCCTGCCACGCCCACCAAGCCCCACCCACAGAACAGAACCGGTAGTAAAAAAAATTCAGTGGATTTCACCACTGTTAGAAACCAATATTAAACGAAACCAAATACGTCAGCCTTGTTTCATCTTAATTGTAAAACTGTACTTTTAATTATATAAAAAAAACATTTCATAGCTACTTCAGTGGTCTAAAGTGCTGGCAAAGAAGAGAGACGGGCACTGACATTCGTTAGAAAAGGCATTTTTAGCACAGCTTCTAAGATAATCTCTGACTATTGGATATGTGCTTTCAGCTTTATCACCCGTCCTAAATTTTCATGATTCTGAGCAAATACTTTGTCAGTACTAATTCTTATTTTATCTCCTTTGTCCTGTGAAATGTTCCTGTAATCCTTTGTAAAGATGGGTTGATTGCTTGTCCAACTTTGCTATATTCTGCTGCTTATTAAAACCAGCCTCTTTCTTGAGGTACTCTGTTGACCTAATACCAGTGGTGAAGTCCAATTTTTTTTTTTTACTACTGGTTCTGTGGGCATGGCTTGGTGGGTATGGTGTGGCTTGGCGGGCATGGCAGGGGAAGGATATTGCAAAATCTCCATTCCCACCCCACTCTGGGGCCAGCCAGAGATGATATTTGCCGGTTCTCCAAACTGCTCAAAATTTCCGCTGCCGGTTCTCCAGAACCTGTCAGAACCTGTTGGATTTCACCCCTGCCTAATACTGTAGTTTAGACAGCATTGAAACCATGCCATTATTTCATTATATCTGTCAACCGTCCCACTGGTTGAGACAGCAAAGGAGAATCCCGGGGCATCTCTTTTTACCAAGAGTATAACTTTACTGAACAATTCCATATGGGTGCAGAAGTGGAAATGCCGATTCTAATGATTTCGCGTGCAAACAACATAGGACCATGACTTATATAACGTAATGTGAAGACACTCCACCTATGATTCTTTCAGAAATAGGCAAAGGTAAAGGTTTCCCCTGTTCTGTCATGGAGGCAGTGCTCATCTCTTTCTTAGCCGAGGGAGCCAGCATTGTCCAAATATGCTTTTTTTGGTCATGTGACCAGCATGATTACCATATTTTTCAGAGTATAAGATGCACCAGAGTATAAGACACACCTTAATTTTGGGGAAGGAAAATAGGAAAAAAAATTCTGCCTACCAGGTGTTCATCTGGCTAGCATCCTTAGCCTGGTCAGCTTCAGCACCTTAGTTCACTGATTTTGAGTACACACTGGTTGGGGCTTAAAAACAGTTTCTAAAGCACAGCTGATCGTTGGAGGGAACAGCGATGAGAAAAGCAGGCAAAGTGCAGAAGATCGCTAGTGCCTCGTTAGGGCTGAAAAAAAGCTTTGAAGGGATTGTAGGGCTCAGTGAAGCTCGGAAGGGGTAAGAGAAGGCAACAGCTGTTCTGGGTAGCCATTTTGAGCACTGTGTATCATGTTTTAAGCCTCCAAACATGTCATGTTTTCAGGTGGTGATCAGCAGCGATGTGCTTTGGCGATCCCTGCAGCCTTGAAGGGCTCTCAAGTGGAGCATTTGGAGGCTGAAAATGTGATGCGCGGAGCCCGAAAACACAAGCCATTGTTGGTGGCAATCTCTACAGGCAGGAAGAGGTCGCACGGATGCCGAAGAGTGGGAGCCGGCGGGTGGGTGGGGCTACATTCAGAGTATAAGACTCACCCAAATTTTCAGCCTGTTTTGGGGCGGGGGAATGTGTCTTATACTCCAAAAAATATGGTATATGCCAGGATGCATAGAATGTTGTTATTTTCCACCAAAGTGGTACCTATTTATCTAATTGCATTTGCATGATTTCAAACTGCTAAATGGGCAGGAGGTAAGACAAGTAATGGGAACTCACCCCATCACAAGGCGCTGGGTCTCAAACCCAGACTATCAGCTTTCCAGTAGTATTTTTAATTGCTGAGCCATCATTCCATCCTTTTAGAAAGAGTAAAGAGAAAAATATCCCCCAGTCTAATTTGAATCCTCCTTATGCCATAAAGACAACCATGCTATATTCTTCTCACCGTTATGGAAATGGATTTCCATTGTTTTTGACAGAATTGATGTACTTCCATTTTCAGACTAATTTATAGCACCGGTATTCACTGTTGTTTCTGGTGCAAATTCTAACAGCACTGACTCGGCTTAGCTTCTGAGTCAAGGGAGGCTGCTACTTTCTAAGAATTCTTCAGACAGTTCTGGCCTCTACTTATTTCTACCCAATAAAGTTTAGAAGACTTATTTTCTTGGACAGGGAATCAATTGGGGTTGCATAAAGTAACGAGCAAATGAAGGGAAGAAAGAAAAACAGATCCACAGCTTGTACTCCTACATTCCCTCCTAACCAACTTACCGAATGTCAATGTACCTTAGAAATAAAACTCTATTGCTTACTATAAACCAGGGGTAAAATCTACTTACCTTCCCTACTGGTTCGGAAGTGCACATGCCGCGTACATCACGTCTGCGCACGGACCCTCTGCGCATGCACAAACCCTTCTGCGCATGCCCAGAGGGTAAAAAACAGGTTACTTCTTGGTTAAAACCAGGAAGTAATGACGGCCGGGTGGGTGGGTGGAGCCTCGTGCTGCCGTCACTACCGGTTCTCCGAACTATCAGCCGCCATCGCTAGCAGTTCAGCCAAACCAGTCTAAACCGGTAGCATTTCACCCCTGCTATAAACATTGTCTTTCTCCACACCTCCACACCCTGATTTCTTCCACCTGAATTGCAATCCCGCTGCCTGAAAGATTCAGATTCACAACAATTTTTTTGTGGGGTGGGGGGACGAGCACCAGAGTGGAAGAGCTCATTTTTAGGAGAGAACTGCTGGCTGTCCAATCACCCTGCAGGTGATTCCATCTAAATACCCCTCACATAATTCTACGTTCCAAGTTACGGTTTTCAACTAAACTGAGTAAAATGACTGAAGGAAACAGGTTACAGTGGCTGGTGTCAAAGGTATACACCACTTACTGTATTTTTCAGAGTATACGATGTACCTTTTCCCCCCCTAAAAGGGAGTGAAAATTTAGGTGCGCCTTATACACTGAATGTAGCCCCGCCCACCCACTGGCCCCCACCCTTTGGCCTCTGCCTCGCAGCAGTTACCTTCTTGCAACAAACAGCAAGAAAAAAAACAGCTCCTTTCAGCTTCAGCACAGCCTAATTAGCACAAGTTGATTGGATCGCCCTCCTGACTCTCAGCTGATTTGCTCTCAGCTGTTTTGCGCAGGGCTCTGCTGCTTGCTGCAAAGAGGTAAATTGCTGGAGCAGAGTTTTTTTTTCCCTTGTGCTAATCAAGCTATGCTGAAAACAAAAATGAAAGTAAAGCAGGCTGTTTGCTGCTTGCTGCAAAGAGGCAAAATTGCTTAGAGGCAGAGACAGAGGGAGATTTCTTTTTTCTTCTTTTCCTCACCAAAAAAGGTAGGTGCGTCTTATACTTCGGTGCATCTTATACTCTGAAAAAAAAATAAATGTTCATGTAACATGGAAGAGTGAAAGAAATAATATAGCTTAGTGCAGTTCCAAAACTTTGTTGGAACCCAGCCAACTTCTGATGCAACAGCATTACAGGTAGTCCTTGACTTACAAGCACAACTGAGCCCAACATTTCTGTTGCTAAGTGAGACATTTCTTAAGTGCCCCATTTTATGACCTTTCTTGCCAAAGCTGCTAAATGAATCACTGTAGTTCTTAAATTACAGTTGTTAAATGAATCTGGCTTCCCAGTTAACGTTGTTTGTCAGAAGGTTAGAAAAGGGGCTCACATGACCCCGGAACATTGCAACCGTCATAAATATGAGTTACCTGCCAAGTGCCTGAATTTTGCTCACATTACCATGGTGATGTGGCAATGATCATAAGGGTGAAAAATGGTCATAAGTCATTTTTTTTTCCCAAGGTTGTTGTAACTTGTACCCACCCCTCTCTTAGAAGAATGAAATATTTTGAGAAATATTAAAAAGGCAGAATATTATATTTCCCTGGATGAGAAATGGAGAAATGTGTTGTTGTTGTTTTGAAAAGCAACCCCCACTTTCTTAATAGCCCCAGCACATATTTTGTGCCCATTAGGAAAGACTGGGCCAACCTGTCTACAAAACAAAAGACTTTCAGCTCCAGGATGATGGGATTATCCTTCAGGGCAAAGCCATTCAGCCACAATAGGAATTGCCCAACAAGCCCCGTCATTGCATCAGCCAAACTTCAACCAAGCATAGCTCAGACAAACTGCTAGGATTTATACATGGCCCCATGGGAGTCTGACAACAGCCAATAGAATACATGTTTTTACACAGGAAAAGGAAGTTCAAGTGCAAAGCCCAAGAGAAGGTATAAATACCCCTCACTCTCAACTTCATGTGGTCAGCTGCCCAGAACCATGTGCTTGGTAGTTCAGCTTCACCATTAAACCCTCTTTCCAATCGGCCTCCAACCTCCATTTTGTCTCCAGTGCCTTTGTCCCGGCTTGGAACTGAACCGGATGGATATTTCTTCCAACACTTTGAATGGCCACTCAATGAACTGTTGTAAGTCGAGGACTATATCACCCAGGGTATATGGAATTTCATTTGCAGTTGTTTTAGAATCTGGAAGACTCCTCTCAAATCCATCAACAGAAACATTTGAGATTATGCGAGTCCAAGTTATATTGTCCTCTCCTGATCAAAGATCCAAAGGAAAATTACAGGCCAAGGCAAAGATCGAAGAATATTGGAACCATGGAAAATGTTGGAATGCAAAACCTTGCAGGAAAAATGTATCCTGTTTCCCTGAAAATAAGACCTATCCAAAATAAGCCCTAGCATGGTTTTTATGTATGTGCCTAATATAAGCCCTAGCCACAAAATAAGTCCTACTTAAGAGCCTGCACAGCCATCCTCCTGCCCCACCGTGAGCAAGCAGAAGAAATGGGCCTCTTGTACATGGGGCGAAGGGATAAGATACCCCCTGAAAATAAGCCCTAGTGCCTATTTTGGGACCCAAACGAAAATAGGACCCAGTCTTATTTTCGGGGAAACACGGTAGGATTATATCTACAACTTCATACATTCTGTGTACATTTCAACTCTTAGTCTTTCTTTCCCAGGCTTTCTTAAGGACTGGATTTCATTAATGACAAACATAATTGCCTCTGGTTCCTCAGGCCTCTTGCTTGAAGTCTAATGCTCCAATTAGTTTCAAACAACTCTTTGAATCTCCTTGTCTGTGCTGATTTAGGTCTACCTGGGAATGAAAGTTTCTGGCAGGGAAGGTGTGGCTTCTTTCGAGAAGTGACAACTGCGGGAATCCAGATTCTGACGTTAAAAGAATAACAGAGTTGGAAGGGATCTTGGAGGTCTTCTACCTGAGCAGGAAACTCCATACCATTTCAGGCAGATGGTTGCCCAATCTCTTCTTAAAACCCTCCAGTGATTGAGCTCCCACAACTTCTGAAGGTAAGCTGTTCCACTGATCAATTGTTCTCACTGTCAGGAAATTTCTCCTTAGTCCTAGGTTGGATCTCTCCTTGATTAGTTTCCATCGGTTACGCATTGTCCTACCTTCAGATGCTTTGGAGAAAGGGTGGATCCCCTCTTCTTTATGACAGCCCCTTAAATATTGAGAGACTGTTAACAATTCACTACTAGTCCTTCTCTTTGTTAGAGAAGACATCCTTGCAGGATCCAATCTTGGATTGGTCACCAGGACCAGAGGTTTAATCTTCTAAGCGTTCAGACTCATGTTGGAACCCATCTTCAGGGAACTTCTCTAGAGAGAAGTTCTCTGAGGATGGACTACAGCAGGGCTTTCAAACTCCCAGTCCGTGGGCTGGATGTGTCATGCAATGGCCATGCCCAGACCTGGTTTAGAGAAGGGGGGAAAAGTCTCGATAGGACATGTGATGCCACTGTGATAGTAATAGCACTTAGACTTACTGTGTTTTCCCAAAAATAAGACCCTGTCTTATATTTTTTTGAACCCTGAAATAAGCACTTGGCCTTATTGCCATGTGCTCAAAAACCCGATTAGGCTTATTATCATAGGATGTCTTATTTGGGGGGAAAAAAGGTATATACCGCTTCATAGTGCTTTACAGCCCTCTCTAAATGGTTTACGGAGTCAACATATTGCCCCCAACAATCTAGGTCCTCATTTTACCCACCTCGGAAGGATGGAAGGCTGAGTCAACCTTGATGATGTAAGTTTGACACCCCTGGCCTACAGCATGAATCCAAAAGCTCGGGTCCAGGTGACCAAGCCAAATTGGATCCCGCCACATTACCCTTGGATATGTATATTTACCTTCATTCATAAGACATCCTGAATCTGATCTCACCGATTACAAACCAGGCCTGGCCTGCCTTGCAACCAGGGGTGAAATCCAGCAGGTTCCAACAGGTTCTGATGAACCTATAGCGGAAATTTTGAGCAGTTTGGAGAACCGGCAAATGCCATCTCTGGCTGGCCCCAGAGTGGGGAGGGAATGGGGATTTTGCAATATCCTTCCCCCGGGAGTGGGGAGGGAATGGGGATTTTGCAGTATCCTTTCCCCAGGAGTGGGGAGGCAATGGGGATTTTGCAATATCCTTCCCCCGGAGTGGGGAGGGAGTGGAGATTTTGCAATATCCTTCCCCCAGGAGTGGGGAGGGAATGGGGATTTTGCAGTATCCTTCCCCAGGAGTGGGGAGGGAATGGAGATTTTGCAGTATCCTTCCCCTGGAATGAGGTGGGAATGGAGATTTTGCAATATCTTTCCTCCAGGAGTGGGGAGGGAATGGGTATTTTGCAATATACTTCCCCTGGAGTGGAATAGGAATGGAGATTTTGCAGTATCCTTCCCCTGCCATGCCCATCAAGCCACGCCCATGGAAACGGTAGTAAAAAAAAATGAATTTTTTGGACCACTGCTTACAACTATTAGTCTTCTTTGCTACTCAAACTACCTAACCATGTGATTGGCCTGCACATGAACCAATAGCCATCGCAGTATCTGTGTTGCATGGTAAGAGGCAGTCCTCCCGGGAGCAGCATTCATTGCTTTGTGAAGTCCGCTGAACTCTATCCATTCGAAATAACCACTTTGCGCAACCAACTTTGTTTGCAAAACAACATGCATATGGATGGGGTTTTCACTGGGCCCTTAAGTGAAATTACTTGTCAGTAGTCACAGATGGTGATTACCAAAACTCAATCCCTAACATTCACAACGCTGACAGGCTACACATTTTACCGATGGCAACAGCTGTCCAGCCAATTAGAGCCCAGTGCAAAATTAATCGACCCCACTGCTTTATAACTTCAAACAAACAACAAAAGATTTTTGGACTTTCCTTCTTTTGACCAATCCAATTGTGGAGGGGTGGGGTGGGGTGGAAACCGGCTGGTTAATAAATCACCTGTGTTCAAGCTTCACAAGCAAAGATTCAGATGGTTCATTTTCATCAAGGATCATTGATATAAATAAGCAGGTCGGTCAACACAATACCAACAAGCGAGACCTACACTTCAATCTCTTAAGGGCAGGGGTGTCAAATTCAATTTCATTGAGGGCTGCATCACGGTTGTGTTTGACCTCGGAGGGCCGAGGGCAGTGGTGGGATTCAGCTGGTTCTCTCCGGATCGGGCAAACTGGTAGTGACAATTGTGGGAGGCTCCACCCACCCGCCCGGACATAATGCACGCCTACTCCACATGCGGAGAAGGCCGTGCACAAGCACAGCCGAGGCGCAGATGGTTATATTTGTGAATCAGTAGGGAAGGCAAGTGAATCCCACCACTGGCCAGGGGACATGGCCAGCCAGGGGTAAAATTCAGGTTCTGACAGGTTCTGGAGAACCAGTAGCGGAAATTTTGAGCAGTTCGGAGAACCGGTAGCAGAAATTTTGAGTAGTTCGGAGAACCAGCAAATACCACCTCTGGCTGGCCCCAGAGTGGGGTGGGAATGGAGATTTTGCAGTATCCTTCCCCTACCATGCCCACCAAGCCATGCCCACAAAGCCACACTACGCCCACCAAGCCACACCCACAGAACTGGTAGTAAAAAAATTTGGATTTCACCACTGTGGCCAGCTCAACATCACTCGTGTTGGGGGCACCAGCGATGGCCAAGTGCTAAGGCAGGACTTCTTCGAGACTCCCTCACTCACATTATAATCTCCTTCCTTCCTTCCTTCCTTCCTTCCTCCCTCCGTCCGTCCCTTCCTTCCTTTCCTTCCTTTCTTTTCCTTCCTTTTCTTCTTTTTCCTTCCCTCTTCATTCTCCTTTCTTCTTCCTTCCCCTCTTTCCTTATTTTCCTTCTTTGTTCTCTTCCCATCTTCCCTTCTTTTTCTTGGTCTTTCCACTTTCCCTTTCTCCTTTCCTGAGCCTTCATGCATGCTCAAGTACAAAAGGGGAAATATTTCTCCTTTTGTTTTGTTTTTAGTTTAATTTATTTTTTTTAATTCCCCCCATCTCTTTGCTAGAGGAGCTGTCCTGTTACAAACAAGTTCATCTTCTTTTTTATCTATATACCTTGTCCATTATGGTATAGGGCCGTGATGGCAAACCTGTGGCACATATAGCCATATCAGTGGGCACACAAGGTCACCTCTGGTGCACATCTGCGCATTGGCCAGCTGATTTTCGGGCCTTCTGGGCCCACCGGAAGTAGCAAAACAGGCTGTTTCCTGCCTCTGGAGGGCCTTGGGGGGGGGAAGGCCTGTTTTTTGCTGTCCCTGGCCTCCAGAGCCTATCTAGGAGTCTGGGGAAGGCGAAAATAGCCTTCCCACACACCCAGAGGCCCTATGGAGGCCAGAAATGGCCCATTTGCCAGTTTTCGGTGGGACCAACAGGCCATTTTTGGCCTCTGGATGGTCTCGGGGGGTGGGGAGGCAGTTTTCACCCTCCCCAGATTCCTAGAAAGGCTCTGGAGCCACGTGAGAGAGAAAAACGGGCGTACTGGGCCATCACGTACCAGTAGCGGAGGGGGTGTGTGCACACATACACGGGGGTGGGGCGTATGGAATTATGGGTGTGGTCACGCATGCACGCAACCCCCCTCCCCCTCCCTGCTGGCACGTGATGGCAAAAAGCTTAGCCATCCCTAGTATAGGGTCATGATGACACACACATGAGGTGGCACACAGAGCCA
>WNWU01000068.1:902772-904416 GCA_012654045.1 Ptyas mucosa
ACAAAAAACTGTGCCGAATTTTAGAACTGTCGCTAATTCATACTGACCAATGCACCAACCAGGGTCCTGATTTCAATTTTCACCATGAATAATAGAAGGAGCTCACCTCTACTGAATGGAAGGACAAACCACAAGTGCCCTATTCAGGCAAACACGTTTATGTCTTTTTGAAAGGTTTTTATGGACAATCTGAAGCTTCCATAATAATCGCTCATTCAAGCAAACCTCTTTTACATTTGAGGCAGAGCTGGTATTCAGCTGGTTCAGACCGGTTCACCTGAACCGGTAACGGAAATCATCATCCCACCCCCTGGCTCTATTCCATCCTATTTAGGCATGTTTTTGAGGCCAGGGGCATGCACGGAAGGCCAGGTGCATGCGCATGCCAGCAAAGTGCATGCGCAGAAGGCTGGATGCGCGCACACTCACATTTGTGAACCAGTAGGAATATCACCACTGATTCAAGGCCATCTGTTCTTCATCCAAAAGTAGAGAGCATGTTCTGGATCCTCTTTGGTAGTGTTGTGGTCCACCAGCAGCCTGTGGAGCTGGCAGCGGAGTCGGACAGCGATGAGGCTGAGGAAGAACATGGGCCAGTTCTGGAGGCTGGGGAAGGCCCGGATGAGGGCTCTGCATCAGAGGCAGAGATGGGACCAGGGCCATCGGGGAGTGATGTGCGGACCTCGGAGCCTCCAGAGACTGATAGGAGTGAGGCAAAGGAACAGGAGGAGCCTGTTCCTAATGCACGCATGAGAAGAGCTGCCAGAAGGCAAGAGCAGCTCAAGCAAAGAGGACAACTCAGGAGTAGGGCCAAGAGATGATTGGCCCCTCCTATAAGGCTTAAAACAGACCAGCAATGGCATTTGGACTTTGTCAGAAAACAACATTGGTAGCTTCGTCTTCGTCTTCTTCTTCGTCTACGTCTTGTATTTATTTTTGTATCAGTGACTTCTGAATGTTTGCCAAGAAAGCCTTTGGTAGTTTGTCTAATTGGACCAAGGTTTGCAATAGGACTGAGGAACTTGTGTTGGGAGGAATTTGCTTTAATTTAGTTGAACGACGCTGGGAATGAAATAATTCTCAGCTGTCCAAATAAAGTTTGTTTGTTTTTTCACTGATTGGTTTTCCTACTACTTACTTGGGCCTGGGTCACAACAGGTAGATTCATAAGATCCAACCTGGATCTTGCTATACAGCAAGGATGTGCTCTACATCCATTAACTAAGGTGGGATCATCTGTAGGGCACCGAGCTTGATAAAGCCTGCTATCACACTGAAAGAACGGTTGCCTTAAGTCAGTAGAATTTAGGGCTGTCCTACGTGATTTAAATTCATACAAAAGTTCATCGGTCAGCCTCTCCTATCGTTGGTCAGTAAACATGATCGTTGGTCAACTTATTTTCCAAAGCACCAGAACGCAAGACAAGAAACAATGGATGGAAATAAACAAGAAGAGAACAACCTGGAACTAAGGAGAAACTTCCTAACAATAAGAACAATTAACCAGTGGAACAGCTGGCCTCCAGAAGTTGTGGGTGCTGCTTCATCACTGGAGTTTTTAAGAAGAGACTGGGCAGCCATGACCTTCAAGGTCCGTTCTAGTCTCTAGTCTCTAGTCTCTAGTCTCTAGTCTCTAGTCTCTAG
>WNWU01000068.1:913568-923568 GCA_012654045.1 Ptyas mucosa
TTCCTTCCTTCCTTCCTTCCTTCCTTCCTTCCTTCCTTCCTTCCCTCCCTCCCTCCCTCCCTCCCTCCCTCTCTCTCTCTTTCTTTCTTTCTTTCTTTCTTTTTCTTTCTTTCCTGAAAGGGGAATTATGCTGGCTCTAGTGGATGGAGATACACCAGAGGAACACCCTACAGTCAGGCTAAGTGAACTGTAGGGTGAATGTTACTTTGGGTTTCTTTCCATAATATTTTTTTTAGATCTGCCTGCCTGCCTGCCTGCCTGTCTCTCTGTCTCTCTGTGTGTGTGTGTCTCTCATCTATCTATCTATCTATCTATCTATCTATCTATCTATCTATCTATCATCTATCTATCTATCATCTATCTATCTATCTAATCTACCCACCTACCTACCTACCTACCTACCTACCTATCTCTTACACTGAATAACAGAATAACAGAGTTGGAAGGGACCTTGGAGATCTTCTTATCCAAGTTTCAGGAAGAGGATAGACAATTTTATTATAATCCACAAGCACCTACTCTCTATAAAAGAAGCGACTGTATTTTAAGCCCTCGTAATTCAAAGCCCTCTGCCTGCACTGACAATTCTCTCTCTTCTGCTTTTGCCCTTTTCCTCTCTCTTTCTCTCCAGAATGCTTTCCTTTTGCATAAATGAAATGGAAATAGAAATTGGTTGCATTCTTTTTATGACAAATTGCATTTTTCATTCTTGGCCCTAGAAGATCTCCTTGTTTTATCACCCGCGTTTCTTAAGCATACTACCCCCACCAAATTCAATTTTTTAATATTTTTTCCCACATGCCCAGCTGTGACTGCCATGTGACAAAGTGGGCAAAACCACACTATTATCAGGTAATTTTTGATTTTTTGGGATGAACATTTACTGCCTGCCACTCGTTCTACCTACAGCCCTTGTACCAACATCTATATTGCCAGTCCTACAAGGACATTTGCTACCGGCTGATTAGCTCCCTTTTATTTAAATTCCCAGGTCTCTCTGACAGCTTTTATCGGCACTGTCAAATAATGGTGATCAATTTATTTCTCTAAAACTAGCAAAAGGTTGCTACATTAGGTGTCAGCTTCTGTTGTGGCCCATACGTGGCCTGTGCAGCTAGTAGCTGATTCCGACAGCAAGGAGGCTGGTGTGGTGCTACGCCAGCAACCTGTGCAGCTGGCACTTGAGTCGGACAATGAGGAGGCTAGAGAAGATGTGGTGCCAGAGGCGGAGATTCAGCCAGGGCCTTCAGAACCTCCAGAAGCTCCTATAAGTGAAGAGGAAGAAGAGGAGGAGCCTCTTCTCACGCAGAACTGCCAAAAGGGAGGAGGTCTCCTCGAGAGTAAGGCTTGGGGCTAATTGGCCACTCCCTTAATCTATTTAAGGAGGAACACCAAGTGAAGCAATTTGTAGGAAACAACTTCGTTCCTATTCCTTTCTGCCTTGATCTTAGTTCTCTGCAAATTGCTTCTGGGCTTTCTGCCAACCATAGTAAGATTAAGATTATTTATTCTTTGGATTCTTGTAGGCTGTTGAGAAAGTTAATTAACAGCCTTTGTTTGAAAAAAAAATGTTTAATTTAGTTAACTAAGGTTTGTACAGACTTCGTGTGTGCTGCGTTCTTTGGGGTCCCTAGCTGGGGCAGAACAGCTTCGCCTGCAAATGTTTGCTTGTTGTTAGAGGATTGTTTTGTAATGTTCATTTTATTGATTGTACAAGGTGGTGGTATTCAGCCGGTTTGCAGGTATTCAGCCAGTTCGGTCAAACTGGTAGTGGCGACCTGCAGGTGGGCTATGCCATCCTATTTAGCCACGTTTTCTAAGCCACGTGCATGCATGCAAGCCATGTGCATGAGCAAAGCGCATGCACAGAAGGCCAGGTGCATGTGTGGAAGGTGTGCACAAAGTGAGGGTGCGCATACTTGCGCTCACATTTTTGGTGCGCGGCGAACCGTGGTAAAATTATGCGACACTCACCTCTAATTGTACATGAATTGGTCAATGATCAAAATCAAGTTTGTATCTGTCTGTCTTCTATCAGCATTTCTGTATCTTAAAGTTTCTTTGTAGAATTTCCTATGTAAAATTAATATTATAGCCCCAGACCAGGGGTGAAATGTAAAATTTGTTACTACCAGTTCTGTGGGCGTGGCTTGCTGGAGGGGTTTTAATGTGACTGGGTGGGCGTGGCCAACTTTTTTTTTTAACTTTTCAAAGTATTTTTTCTAGTGCTTTGAAAAGCCTCTGCCGATCAGGCAACTCAGCTGGGATCGTCAGAGAGGCATTTTAAAAAATACCTCTCTGCCAATCTGGCAACTCACCTGGGAGTTGCCAGAGACTTTTCAAAACATTTTCTTTTTACCACCTCTTCGGCCAAGAGGTTGCAGAAAAAAATGCTTTGAAAAGCCTCTGATGATCCCAGCTGAGCCGCGCGATCAACAGAGGCTTTTTTTTTTAACTTTTCAAAGCATTTTTTCATCCGAAGAGGTTGTAGAAAAACGCTTTTAAAAGTTAAAAAAAAAGCCTTTGATGATCATGCAGCTCAGCTGGGTATGGTGGGGGGGGGGGGCGCGCAGGGATTTTTGCTACCAGTTCTCCGAACCACCACCTGTCATCGCTACTGGATCAGGTGATCCGGTCCGAACCAGGAGCATTTCACCCCTGCCCCAGACACACCTTTACCATTTGTTCAAATGCAAAAGCTTTAGAGTGAAAACCTAGTAAGATTCCTTTTTTTTTTCATGTAAGAAAAGAGAGGGAGTGTTTGTGTTTGGGCATATATGCATTCGTTCTTTATGTATTTA
The DNA here is from genome assembly GCA_012654045.1 of Ptyas mucosa. Lineage (NCBI taxonomy): Eukaryota > Metazoa > Chordata > Lepidosauria > Squamata > Colubridae > Ptyas > Ptyas mucosa. The sequence goes on from WNWU01000068.1 coordinate 916,370, forward strand.
TATCTTAGGCGATTATCTTTTCAAATTAATTTTGAGTTGGCAGAAACACCTGAGCTATCTAAATTCGGCATAACAAAAATGCTATATATATGAAACAAGCAATCTGCAATTTATTCAGGAAAAACAAAGACCAGCCACATGGTTTCGCGGAAGTGCCATTAGCTCTAACTGTGCTGAGTTTTTAATTAATGCAATATAGTATTGTTCACTTGCAATTCCAAAATGTGCCAAATTAAAATTTAGCAAGCATCCCCTTTGGTTTAATTTTGATTAATTTTATTTCTTATATTTTGGAGCCCTTCATGCACCAAATATCAATAATCCTGATCGCAGAAGGAAAATATAAATGAAGCAATGCTGTCATCCCATATGTTGCAGGAACATCTGAAAAAACTCAGGAGGATCTTCAGAAGGGGTGAAATCCAGCAGGTTCTAACAGGTTCTGGAGAACCGGTAGCGGAAATTTTGAGTAGTTTGGAGAACCGGCAAATACCACCTCTGGCTGGCCCCAGAGTGGGGTGAGAAGGGAGATTTTGCAATGTTTCCTCTGCCACGCCCACCAAGCCACGCCCACAGAACCGGTAGGGGAAAAATTTGGATTTCACCCCTGATCTTCAGCCAACACAACATACGTGCACACTTCAAACCCAAGAATACACTAAGGCAGAAGCTTGTCCACCCCAAGGATAAAACACGCAGACAGAAACTGAGCAATGTGGTATATGCCGTACATGTGCAGATCTGGACATTGGGGAAACAAAACAACTACCGGTACTTCATAAACACGTGGCACAATTTAGGAGAACAAACCCATCAGGATAAGATTCAGCAGAGCACCTCCATTTAAAAAACAAACGCCACTCTTTTGAAGATAGCAAAGTCCACATTTTGGATTAAAAGGTCAAAGAGGCCATCTATGTCAAAACTGAGCAGCCCTCTCTGAACACAGGGGGAAGGATACGACATCATCTATCTCCAGTCTACAACACCATCCTTTCAGCAGTTCCAAAAAGGCTCCATACCCATTTGCGCTACTCAGGTGACCCTGAGGACACCTGGTAAACCTCCAGGTTGCTTCAACGACTCTCTAAAAAGAATGCAAATGACCAGCTGTCTGCAAGGAACCTCAATCCTTCCATTCCCCACTATCCAGTCAGAGCTGAAGAAGCTTCTTGGATGAGAAGTGAAATGTCTTCGAAGAAAAAAAAAAAGAATTTCCAGTTGTCTCTTGAAAATGCAGTTTTGGGACAACCATGACCCAGATGACTGAGAATCTCCATAGATAATCCTTATCTCAGATTCAGAGGTGGGATTCAGCCAATTCGGACGAACTGGTAGTAGACCAGCCCCGGCGCTATGCTGTCCTATTTAGCCACACTTTCTAAGCCGTGCATATGCATAGGCGTGGGTTCACTCACATTTTTGGTGCTGGGTGAACCGGTTGCTAAATTATTTGAAGCCCACCTCTGCTCATATTTATAAGACAAAGAGCTTTACCAATACCATATTTGAAATTCATACTGATTTCACATTCTAGCTGGACTCCAACATAGCTAAAGGATATTTATTGAAAATGGATAATCTAGAACAACTGACTGGACTACTAGCTTCTTGTTTTTCCAAGTTGTTATGGAAACAAAGGTTATTCTCAACTAAGAATGTATATAGCATTACTACAATATTAGTAGGTCCCTTACTACATTTTCCCCCCTGAAAATTTATGTTAATGTGAGAAATACTTCCAATAATTCTTGTTTATGCTGGTCACTTCTAATAATTCAAAAACCTGTATGAATCTTAGAAGACTGGGTTTCATTGGGAAGAATGGGGAACTGAAGACAGCTCTGTCAAAATGGCAGTGGTGAAATCCAAATGTTTTTACTACAGGTTCTGTGGGCGTGGTTTGGTGGGCATGGTGTGGCTTGATGGGTGTGGCTTGGTGGGCATGGCGGGGGAAGGATGCTGCAAAATCCCCATTTCCTCCCCACTCCTGGGGGGAAGGATATTGCAAAATCTCCATTCCCATCCCACTCTGGGGCCAACCAGAGGTGGTATTTGCTGGCTCTCCAAACTAATCAAAATTTCCACTACCAGTTCTCTGGACTGCTCAAAATTTCCGCTACCAGCTCTCCAGAACCTGTCAGAACCTGCTGGATTTCACCCCTGAGCCATGGACTGTTGCAAATATCAAGGAAATGGTGAGTAAACCATTTTCTTAGAATCTTCTGGATAAGAAAAGGATGGGAGATTCCCCATTTGTGCTTTGTATGGCTACTTCTCGTAAGGAGATTGGTGGAAAGAAATTTCCTGCAATTTGAGTTCCAGGAAATTATGGGATTAGCTATCTTGCTCACAAGCATGTCATGACTTTCTTTTTTTAAAAAAATGTTTTTATCAAACATATTTCATCATTTTATATCACATTTACAATTCTTACAGCGTTCCAGCATTGATAAAACTCATACATACGTAACATATATTACATTCCTTGTTCTTCCTTTAACTATATACATTGTCTTTAATTTTTAGTGTTCCTCTTAAATTACCTTTTACTTTATTTTACTTTACTTCTTTACTTCTATTTTCAAGTCATTCGTACCACATGTCCCAGACTAAATAATATTCCGTTTCCCCTCTTTCTTTTAATTCCAATGTTAGCCTGCCCATCTCAGCACAGTCTAACACCTTTCTGATCACCATTCTCTCAGAGGGCATGCTGTCCTGTTTCCAGTTTTGCGCATAGGCAATTCTGGCCGCCATTGTTATATGCACTATCATGTATTGAATTTTCTTACTGTAGTTTCCTCTTGTTATCCCTAATAGAAATAATTCTGGTTTTAGCTCAATTAGTTGGCTCGTAATTTCTTCCAACCATTTTTTTTTATTCTAATCCAATACTTCCTGGCTTCTGGACATGACCACCACATATGGAGGAATGTACCTTGATTGTGTTTACATTTCCAGCATTGTGCAGATAAATTTGGAAACATTTTGGCCAGCATGTTATGACTTTCAAAGGACATTAAATTTGTAAACTTCACTTTCTAATCACTTTTGAAAATTACTCATTAACTACCTTTAAGTTAAATGAACTGCCTATTAGAAACCTCTGGAATGACAAGTTTGAAAATGCTGGATGAGTCTTTAATCCTGAATGAAAGAAAAAATGAATAATCAATTTAAGAATTTAAAGAATTTGAAATAAACAAGAGTTAAATAAGATTTTGATTTTATAAATTTAGAAATGGATTAAGGGTCCAGGAGAAATGGTAGCATAGAAATATTTATAATAAGATTTCGAAACTAACTGTTATAAGAGACAAGAAAGAGAATCAATTTTATGAATTTAAAAGATGGACACTACAGAGAATTAAAGATTTTAGTAGAGGAAAGATTTATAGGCCTATAAAGTGATACAAAATGTTATAACAATAAAAATACTTTTGAAGGATGGAATCAGAAAATATTATCCACAATATCAACAATGTCTGTAAGAATATCAGCTTCCACGGATAGACTATGTCCAAAATATGTTATTGGAGAAATGTCAGATACAGAACAAAATTTATTTGACAATATATATATCAAAAGTGGATTTAGAACTGACACACCAAGAGAAAGATTTAGAAAAGGATATTTCAATGGATCCAGAAAAACAAATTCGTCAGTTTTAAAATTTAAAAGGGAAATGCAAATGACAAACCATGAGACTGACAAAGATACTCTCTCTCTCTCTCTCTCTCTCTGTGTGTGTGTGTGTGTGTGTTATTAATACATTTAAGAACTCACTGTGATTAGATGAAGAATAAGTGAAAAGAAATTAAATCATCCAACAATATTTGAACAAACTAAATATTATTGTTAGAAATAAAGCCAAGAAATATAAAGTTGGTTTATTTGACCAAGGCTGATCAAGATACGTTTTTACTTCTAGCTACCCTTTATGGACTTTCTGCTGGTACCAGGACTATAATGATGTTATAAAAGAGATGGCATATAGGATGAAGAAATAAAAGTTTCTTTTCTTCAGAGGGGGTGAAAAGCCTCTCTCTCTCTCTCTCTCTCTCATTCTCTCTCTCTCTCTCCCTCTCTCTCGCTCTCTCTCTCTCTCCAACACACACACAATTATATGAAGTTTGGAAACAACTTTATATATTTATTTTCTCTTTAATATATTCTTACTTTTCTCTTTTATCTCTCTTTTTTACTGTAATCCTTTTTCTTCTCTCTTCTTCAAGTTTATTCTGTATGAGATTTCACTGTTATAATTCAACTCCTTAGTAAAATTGTCTCTCTGTGTGTGAAAAGAATTTTAGAGGGCCATTTGAACTGCATGTAACATTTATGTTTAATAAATTGTCCTCTAGTGTTGAGTCAGCATCTTCAACAGCAATCATTTACCGAAATTACAAGGGCTCACATTAAACTGTTGGAAAAGGCCCTTTCAATTTGCATATTTCCAAAGAAAAATAATATTTCATTGAATGAGAGAGAGCAAGGGCAGAACAGAGAGCTCCTAGCTGTGTCAGTAATCTGTCTGTGGTCCAAGTAAATGGAATTACTATTAACAGAATAATAGAATAACAGAGTTGGAAGGGACCTTGGAGGTCTTCCAGTCCAACCCTCTGCTTAGACAGGAAACCCTACACCACTTCAAACAAATGGTTATCCAATCTCTTCTTAAAAACTTCCAGTGTTGGAGCATTTGCTACTTCTGGAGGCAAGTCGTTCCACTGATTAATTGTTCTAACTGTCAGGAAATTTCTCCTTAATTCTAGATTGTTTCTCTCCTTGATGAGTTTCCACCCATTGCTTCTTGTCCTACCCTCAAGGTGCTTTGGAGAATAGCTTGACTCCCTCTTCTTTGTGGCAGCCCCTGAGATATTGGAAGACTGCTATCATGTCTCCCCTAGTCCTTCTTTTCATTAAATTAGACATATCCAGTTCCTGCAAACGTTTTTCATATGTTTTAGCCTCCAACCATCCCCTAATCATCTTTGTTGCTCTTCTCTGCACTCTTTCTAGAGTCTCCACATTAGAAAGATAATGGCAATTGTATAGCAATCCAAGGAGATATTGTCTTTTCTATTGTGCAACTTTTCCAGTCAGTACCTAAATAAAGTGTTCTGTGTACAGATTGGTAAGGACTTAAATGACTCTACTCTAGTATCAGAGTCATAGAGATGGAGGTTTCTGTCCATCAATTTTCTATAGAGGATAAAATATTTGTTTATTTCTTTATTGATATCCCATCTTTATTACTTCTTTTAAGGAACAACTCAAGGCTGTGACCATATCTCAGAGCCCTGGTGGATAGAATGCAGTATTCCAACTGCCAGCAGTTTGATCCCGACTGGCTCAAGGTTGACTCAACCTTCTATCCTTCCATGATCGATAAAATGAGGACCCAGATTGTTGGGGGCAATAGGTTGACCTTGTGAACATCTTACAGAGGGCTGTAAAGAGAGGTGGTATTCATCCGGTTCTATCTGGATCGCTTGAACTGGTAGCAGAAATTGCGGGTGGCTCCGCTCACTCGCCCGGGCTCTAAAACATGCTTTTTTAGACACATTTTTGAGGCTGTGCACATGTGCAGAAGGATATGTGTGTGTATGCTCACATTTGTGAACTGATAGGGAAGATACCCTGTTTCCCCCAAAATAAGACATCCCCTGATAATATGCCCAATCGGGCTTTTGAGTGCATGCACTAAAATAAGCCTTCCCATCCCCGAAAATAAGCCCTCCCCGAAAATATTTAAATGCAGTGGTGGAAATCAGGTAAGATGGCAAGAGAAGCCCCATCTTGCTCCACGCACCCCAAAATAATAAGACCTCCCCAAAAATAAGGCCAAGCGCTTATTTCGGGGTTCAAAAAATATAAGGTAGGGTCTTATTTTCAGGGAAACACAGTAAGTGAATGACACCCCTGTCTGTAAAGCATTATGAAGCGGTATATAAGTCTAAGTGCTATCGCTAATGCTATGATACTCCTTCTTCCTCCTATTTTCCCCACAACAACGGTCCTGTGAGTTCAGTTGGGCAGACAGTGGCTCAAAGGCACCCATCTGGTTTTCATGGCCAAGGCGGGACTAGAACTCACGATCTCCCAGTTTCTAGCCTAATGCCTTAACCCCAGTGGTGGGATTCAAATAATTTAACAACAGTTAATTTAACCGGTTAATCTGGTTCTCTGCCCTAATGATGTCTTCCAACAACCAGTTCACCAAACTGCTCAGAAAGTTAACAACCGGTTCTCCCGAAGTGGTGCGAACCGGTTGAATCCCATCTCTGCTTAACCCCTGTAGGTTACTTCTGCAGTTCTACAAAACAAAAGATATTTCAGAAGCTAGAGTCTATTGGAACAGAATTTAGATTTGTTTAGAGGAAATGACCCAACAACATATTGATTTAAAACCGGAGCTGTTCCTACTGGGTATCCTACCAGAGAAAATTAGTAAAGAAAATGTATATTTGATTACTCATACAATAACTGCAGTGAGGACAGTATTTGCGCAAAGATGGAAAGTAGAGGAAATCCCGTTGGAAGGGGAAGTAATTAAAACATTTTTAGCCTGTGCAGAAATGAATGGATTAACCTTGATGATTAAAGAGAGAGAAGATATGGAATAGTTTAAGATATGGGGGAAACTTTATGATTGGTTAGAAAAGAGAAATAGATAAAAATTTTGATAACGAAATAGAGGAACATTATATCAAATGTATTGTACTTGGGGGGAAATACTGTAATTGAGAAATGGAAATTATAAGGGAAGAAATAAAGATAGGAGGAATAATCAAAAAGAAGAATAAGTTACTGAAGAAACACCGGGATGACACACAGAAGGATTGATGTATTATGTGTTGTTTGTGTAAAAAATAAAAAATAAAAAAAAAGCCAAAAGATACTTAAAGGAGAAAATATCACAGAGATCAGTTTAGGTTATGTCCTTCTGGCATGTCTCGTACTTTAGGAAGCTGCTTATGAGTCTCTTCTCATTCCAAAGAATCCTCCCCAGAAAACATAAGATTTGAATAATGCGGTACTGTGATTGAACTTTGATGTACAGCCAGAGTGACTTTATTGGAGGTTACTACCCATAGATTTATGATTGAAGGAACGAAAGGTTGTCAATGGGCTATTTCCCCCCCTAGGCTAAAACTATAACTCAACTATTTTAGTGATGCAACTAATAGTAA
>WNWU01000068.1:939093-951953 GCA_012654045.1 Ptyas mucosa
TCCTTCCTTCCTTCCTTCCTTCCTTCCTTCCTTCCTTCCTTCCTTCCTTCCTTCCTTCTTTCCTTCCCTCCCTCCCTCCCTCCCTCTTTTTTCTCCCTTTCTTTCTCTTTCTCTCTTTCTCTCATTCTTTCATTGACTGCAGTGACAAATGTCTATTGTGTTTTTACCAGATCAAGTTTAAACATATGCATTATATGCATTATTTGCATGTTTTCCTTCCTTCCTTCCTTCCTTCCTTCCTGCCTGCCTGCCTGCCTGCCTGCCTGCCTGCCTGCCTGCCCTCCCTCCCTCCCTCCCTCCCTCCCTTTCCTGGTGGAATAAAAAGGACAGAACAAGTGAAGTGAGAAAATAGAACAGGTCAGAATCAAATGTAATCTTTCTGTACAGCAAACCCAAAGGAGGTGAGACTGTCCATATTGGTTTCAAAGTTTACCAGAAACGGCTTTCAAAAAATAAAGTATAATTTAGAATCCTCCCCAAAGAGAATTTTCCTTGAAACTCTTTTAACTCTCAGAAAATTTCTCAATTGTTTCGTATGGAAAGGGCCTCTTTCCTCTTCCTTCAAATTTTGGTTTAAATAGAAATTCAGCACCCACCCCCAACAGTCGCCTCAACGAGACATAGAAATTTACTAAACAAAACAAACATACATTAGCAATGACATGTAAGTCTGTCTTACTTTCTTGGGCATATTTTTCTGCTGTGCTTTTGTACTAAAACCAGAAAGCTTTTTCCATCACAAGCTATAGATTTCCAGCAAGTACATTCTGGGTATGTTGAATTATGTATAATGGCAAGAGCTGTTCATGTGGAACATGGTTTCTGTTCAGGTTTTATTTTATTTATTTATTTTTTAAAAAGAAAAAAATCAAATAAAGTAAAATGCACGATAAAGAACAATGTTACTCCGGGGTGGGGGTGGGGGGGAATAATTTAATAGCATCATTACTACGCCTACGCAGAAGTTTTGAAATGCAATTCTCAATGAGACACGAGAGACAGAGTGGAATTGGGTATTCAGTTGTTTTCCATTGTTCTAATTTTATTTTTATTTTTATTTTTTTTTAAAAAAACCTGAATTCAAGGATCATTTAAAAAGACAGATGTCATGTCCAAGGATCTGTCTGTTTGTTTGTTTGCTATTTAGTGGTGGCAACTTCAGCTGCAGAGATTCTTAGAGATTCTAACATTCTGACTTTCAACCAGGGCTGGGCTGCTGGAGGTTCGCAGGGGTTCGGTAGAACCTCTAGCTAAGATTCTGTGCAGTTCGGAGGATCTCCAAATTCCACTCCTGACTGGCTCCACTCACCCTGCCCCGCCTCTCCCAGGAGCCTCCACATGGCCTGTTTTGGATGCAGGTAAGTGCAGGGCACGCACAGAGGCTTGGGGAGGGAAAATAACAGGCCTACCAGAAGTTCCAGAAGGCCAGAAATGGGCCCGTTTCTGGCCTCCAAAGCGCCTCTGGAGCCTGGGGAGGCCGTTTTCACGCTCAAGAAAAGCCTCCGAGGCCTGGGGAGGGCAAAAACACTCCCCCTCCGCCATGATGCAGGAGGCCAACTAGGCCACACGCACCCAGCAACCGGACAGAGAACCCCTTGCTAAAATTTCTGAAGCTCACCCCTGCTTTCAACCTTTTGTGCCAAAAGGCATTTCAAGAAAGAAACAAACAACAAGGACCCAGGAAAGGGGCGTAATTCAATGTCTATGATTGCCATGATCACAAATCATGTATTTTTTTTTCCATGCTTTCTCCGCCACAAAATAAAGTATAATTTAGAATCCTCCCCAAAGAGAATTTTCCTTGAAACTCTTTTAACTCTCAGGAAATTTCTCAGTTGTTTCGTATGGAAAGGGCCTCTTTCCTCTTCCTTCAAATTTTGGTTTAAATAGAAATTCAGCGCCCACCCTCAACGGTCGCCTCAACGAGACATAGAAATTTACTAAACAAAACAAACATACATTAGCAACGACATGTCATTCCTTTCCCTCCAACTTGACCTGTTCACAAGACTTTCTTAGCCAGCCTTAGCATTCCCTACACGAGAATTTTCGTAGTCGGTGGACAATCTCTACAGAACTTCACATTCTCATTGAAATGCTGGCCTAACATTCTTCAGAGGGAAAAAGCTCTGGAATAGTTTTGCAATACTTGCTTTCCTTTCAACAAATAAATGGAAACATTTTTTTTTTAAAAAAAGAAAAAAGAGAAGATATCCTCGGGGGAATATTCGCCGCAGCCTGCTCCATCCTAGCCAGAATTGCTAACTCCAATTTTGTCTTTTTTCAATTGCTTCTCAACAGGCAGCTCAAACAGCAGAATGAGCGTTCCTCTCTCTCCCTCTCTCTCTCCCTCCCCCCCTCTCTCTCTCTCACACACACACACTTCCAAGTGCTTGTTACAAGGTTATGCAATTCCATGTGCTTTCTTAAATGGTAAATAGCAAGCACCAGGCACCGACGGCTTATACAGAAATACATTCCCGCAACGAAGCAAAGATTTCAGGCAAACACGCCCTTCCTATTTATTTTATTGAGATGTGTGTAGGGCACGGGCTCCCTTACAGAACTACAAATGACTCACTGACATTAACTGTGGATTGACTTCAAAGTTCACCCAGGGGGAAAAAAAAATAGGACATAGAATTGGAAGAGACCTCGGAGGTAACAGAGTAACAGAGTTGGAAGGGACCTTATAGGTTATCTACTCCAACCTCCCCCCTCTCCACTCAAGCAGGATACACCATTTCTGACAAATGGCAGTCCTTCCCCCAGGAGTGGGGAGGGAATGGGGATTTTGCAGTATCCTTCCCACAGGAGTGGGGAGGGAATGGGGATTTTGCAGTATCCTTCCCACAGGAGTGGGGAGGGAATGGGGATTTTTTTTTTTGAAAAAAAAAATTGATTTATATGCCGCCCTTCTCCGGAGACTCAGGGCGGCTTACAAGGCGTTAAGCAATAGCCTTCATACTTTTGTATATTTATACAAAGTCAGCTTATTGCCCCCACAATCTGGGTTCTCATCTTACCTACCTTAGAAAGGATGGAAGGCTGAGTCAACCTCCAGCCTGGTGAGTTTTGAACTTGCAGTAATCGCAGGCAGCTGAATGTTAATTACAGTGCTTAGTCTGCCACGCCACCAGGCTCTGGTGGCCTGGGAATGGGGATTTTGCAGTATCCTATCCCTGGAGTGGAGTGGGAATGGGGATTTTGCAGTATCCTTCCTCTGGAGTGGGGCAGGAATGGAGATTTTGCAATATCCTTCCCCCTGGAGTGGGGAGGGAATGGAGATTTTGCAGTATCCTTCCCCTGCCATGCCCACCAACCACACCACTCCCGCCAAGCCACTCCCACAGAACCTGTAGTAAAAAAAAAAAATGAATTTCACCACGGGGCTCAGAATCTTTTTTGCATCGTGGGTACCCAGGATTGGATGCAGTATTCCAGGTTTGGCCTCACTGGTGCCGTACTATCCCTTGTTATGACCTTGTCCTATTCCTCCATCAACGCAAGATAGGAATGCGTTAGCTTTGGGGGAGATTACCATCTTACCAATTAATGCAGTCTGTATTAAAGCATTCCTATATAATTCAGCTATTTTTTGGGGAGATGATTACAATGATTACAAACTCGCGCAGTAGTTATTTTGTTTATCGGGTGACCTGTCAGAGAGGCAATTTGTGCAAAAACAAGACTGGGACTGTTTTCCAGGTTAGCCTGTGGCCGTCGGATTGTGCTAATTTTGCACAAAACAAGGACAGGATTTAGAGAGAAGAAATTATTCTAAATGACAGCTCGGGCCGAGTCAGTAAAGGGCACATCCCAGTATGAAGGCAGGAGAAAAGAACCAGCGACAACATCCTTGTTACAAAAAAACAAAAAAAACAAAAAACCACAAGCTCAGCACATAACTGAAGTTAATAGAACCATTTCTGTCACATGTCAAAGTATGAAAAATACCAAAGGACAGAAATATCACAGTGAAGGGAAAGAGAACATGAATATGGTAGGACAGACTGCATTCCAAGCAAAAAAATTTTTTTTAAAAATATCCCACTCTGCCACAAGCTAGATCAGGGGTCGGCAACCTTAAACATTCAAAGAGCAGAGGTGAAATGCTCCTGGTTCGGACCGGATCGCCCGATCCGGTAGCGATGGAGGCAGGTGGTTCGGAGAACCGGTAGCAAAAATCCCTGCCCCGCCCCCAATACCCAGTTGAGCCGCACAATCATCAGAGGCTTTTTTTTTTACTTTTAAAAGCATTTTTTCTACAACTACGGCCAAAATCAAAGGCCCTGCCGATCAGGGAACTCAGCCTGGATCGTCAGAGCATTTAAAAGAAAAAAAAGAGGGGTTTTTTTTCCTTTTAAATGCTATGGCAATCCCAGCTGAGTTTTTAAAAAAGGCTCAGGAACTCAGCTGGGATTGTCAGAGCCTTCTGAAAACATTTTTTTACAATCTCTTAGCCGAAGAGGTTGTAGAAAAAAATGGTTTTAAAAGTAAAAAAATAAATTGGCCACGCCCACCCGGTCACATTACCCCCCCCACACCAAGCCACACCCACAGAACCGGTAGTAAGAAATTTTAGATTTCACCCCTGTCAAAGAGCCACAAATATCCTAATTAGAAGCCCCCTGTTCAATACTGGAGCTGAACGGAAGTCCACTTTCCTCCACCATAGAGTCTCCTCCTAGCGCGGCATCCTTTTTCCTTTACCAGTCCTAACCACATCAATTGTGGAGCTGACTGGAAAACCCACCCCTTGCCCTAGAATCTCCTCCTGGCATGACCTGCTTGCACCCCCCTAACTGGAAGCTCCTCTCAAAATTGTGGTGCCAACTGTTGACTGGGAGCTGCAGCACAGGGATGAAAGAGCCACATCCGGCTCCAGAGCCACAGGTTGCTGACCCCTGAGCTAGATAATCAAATGCATGGAATACTGGACAGGTACAGCAGAGATCTATTATTTGTTCCCTTATCTTTCACCAACGTTAGAGGCCCATGATGGAGAACCTATGGCACATGTGCTGGAAGTGGCACGCAAAGCCATCTCTCTGGGCACACAAGCCGTCGCCCGTTGTTCTTCCGGGTTCCGGTGCACCAGCCAGCTGATCTTCACATGCGCGGGAGCACCAGAAACCAGAAGAGCAGCCACCCGGTGCACATGCATGTGCTGGGAAGATGGTCTTACGGTTTCCGGTTTGCACATGTGCGCCAACCAGCTGGTCCTCGCATATGCATGCACACCAGAAACAGGAAGACTAGGTGGCCAGTGCCCATGCACATGCTGGAAACTGGAAGATCATCTTCCCATCACGTGCATGCACTCAGTACCGAAAAGTTTCACCAACAGTTATAGGCTGTGGTCTTACCACACAATGTAACTCTGATTTCCTATCCTGCCGGTGTCTTATTCGTTCTTTGTTATACCCCAGTCCAGAAGCTACCAACTCAAACAACCTAACGGTATAGGATAGCACAATCAAGGAACCACCAAGTCCACTCTCACCCACACTGACAGGGCCAACCGCTGGTATATAAAATGAGAGCAAACCCTACTCCCTTACTGGCACTGATGACGTTACCTAGTTTGGTAATGAAATGTCTGCAAGGAAAATAACCAAGCTCAGAGAGCACCAAAGACAATCTCTTTGGAAATCTCAGGCAGAATAACAGAATAAAGACCTCTGTTGTTGTTGTGGCCCGTACGCAGCCTGTGCGGCTGGTGGCTGATTCGGACAGCGAGGAGGCTGGTGTGGTGCTGCGCCAGAAGCCTGTGCAGCTGGCACTCAAGTCGGACAATGAGGAGGCTGGAGAAAATGTGGTGCCAGAGGCGGGGATTCAGCCAGGGCCTTCAGAACCTCCAGAAGCTCCCATAAGTGAAGAGGACGAAGAGGAGGAGCCTCTTCTCGATGCACAGGTGCGCAGAGCTGCCAAAAGGCAGGAGTGGCTCCTCAGGAGGAGGTCTCCTCAAGAGTAAGGCTTGGGGCTAATTGGCCACTCCCTTAGCCTATTTAAGGAGGAACGCCAACTGAGGCAATTTGCAGGGAACAACTTCGTTCACTCTCCTTCGTGCCTTGATCTTAGTTCTCTGCAAATTGCTTCTGGGCTTTCTGCCAACCATAGTAAGATTACGATTATTTATTCTTTGGATTATTGTAGGCTGTTAAGAAAGTTAATGAACAGCCTTTGTTTGAAAAAAAAAATCCGGTTTAATTTAGTAAACTAAGGTTTGCACAGACTTTGTGTGTGCTGCGTTCTTTGGGGTCCGTAGCTGGGGCAGAACACAGCCTGTGATAATTAATATGGGAAAGTATGAGGAAACGGTTCAGGTAGAGGACTTCTCTTGGCTCCCTGATATCTTTGTTTGAATGTACTCTTCATGAATGAAGAGTTTAATTTATAAACTTTATAGCAGAACAGTTGTAGGCCATCAAGGTTGAGATAGGTGGCTACCAGAGGTGGTATTCAACCGGTAGCTGCGACTGAGGGTTGGCTCACCAACCCACCTGGACATAATGCTGTCCTATTTAGCCACGTTTTTGAGGCCGGGCACAAGTGCAAAATGTGCGCGGGAGAGCAAAGCGCACATGCACAGGAAGCCAGACGCGTGTGCAGAAGGTGGACACACATGCAGCAAGCGTACGGAAGGTTGGGCGCATGGACGGAAGGGGCACGCGGCAAACCAGTAGTAAGAATTTGTGAAATCCACCTCTGGTGACTACATCAATCTGACTAATAAATACATAACTGTAAACTTTATAAAACGCATGCCTGGCCATATGAAAAGATGGCATCTAATAGTGTGTGTGCGTGTGTGTGTGTACGTTGCAGAAGTAATGTGTGTAGCCTAGCAAACAGCACCCTCAAGGAAAGGAAAGCTGCTGGAAAACACAAACGAAAAGGAAATTCTTTCATAGGACGCGTCACACTGGAAACAAAATTACTGCCACTTAAGACTGCGTAAGAATGTAAATTGCCTTAGAACTTGGTCTTGTCCTCTTTTTTTTTTCCCCCTTCCCCTTTTTCTTTTAAGATGCGCATTATGCATGCTTCAGAGTTTTGCCCTCAAGAAAGTACCATCAGCCAAAGGAGATGTTCAGCTAAGCATTCTTGCTAGATTTCAGGGTTGAGTTTCAGTAATTTAAAGATCCTGTTCTAGCTACACAATTCTATTTTCTATTCTATCCCCCCCCCTTTTTTTTAAAAAAAGAGTCTCCTAGGTATTTTCTCCCATCCAGATTGCCTGTTGTTTCAAACGGAGAACATCAGTAGACAATAGAACAATAAAGCATTCGACTCAATTTAATTTTAATTCGATTCAGAATAGAGCTGGAAGGGACCTTGGAGGTCTTCTAGCCCAACCCCCTGCTCAAGCAGGAGATCCTATACCATTTCAGACCAATGGCTGTCCAGTCTCTTCTTAGAAACCTCCAGTGATGAAGCACCTACAACTTCTGGTGGCAAGCTGTTCCACTGGTTAATTGTCCTCACTGTTAGGAAAGTTGGACGTTCAACCAGCCCAGTAGGAGGTATATATTGAGGTGTATTTTGAAATTTGGTGTCAGAGAAGAGTCCGTAAGAATATGGACAACCAAGAAAAGAAGCAAATTGGATCGATGTTTTCATAAAAGGCACAAACAACCAGTCACAAATGGGCATGTTAAGAGCCGTGGTGGCACAGTGGTTAGAATGCAGTACTGCAGGCTACTTCTGCTGGCTGCCTGCAATTTGGCAGTTCGAATCTCACCAGGCTCAAGGTTGACCCAGCCTTCCATCCTTCCGAAGTCGGTAAAATGAGGACCCAGATTGATGGGGGGGGGGGGGCAATTGGCTGACTCTGTAAACCACTTAGAGAGGGCTCTAAAAGCACTGTGAAGCGCTATATAAGTCTAAGTGCTATTGCTATTTGTGAAACAGTTGTACTGATTATTTTGAATGAGAAGTGGTGGCGCAGCGCAGCGGTGGTACTGCAGGCTACTTCTGCTGACTGCCAGCTGACTGCAATTTGGCAGTTTGAATCTCACCAGGCTCAAGGTTGTTGACCCAGCCTTCCATCCTTCCGAAGTCGGTAAAATGAGGACCCAGATTGATAGGGGTGGGCAATTGGCTGACTCTGTAAAATCACTTAGAGAGGGCTCTAAAAGCACTGTGAAGCGGTATATAAGTCTAAGTGCTATTTGTGAAACAGTTGTACTGATTATTTTGAATGAGAAGTGGTGGCGCAGTGGTTAGAGTGCGGTATTGCAGTCTAATCCTGCCAACTCCCAGCAGTTCGCTATATAAGCCTAAGTGCTATTGCTATTATGCAAAGGCCTAGATCCCTGGAGGTGGTTTTATAGCTGGGAAATATCCAGCAGCAAGATGGATGGATTCCACTACAGCAGGTGATGGGTTCATCATTGGAAAACCTGATTAGGCACCGATTGTCAGGAAGAAAATCTATCTCTGTGCATGTGAAGAGCTGATGACACATAATCGATCGATCAGATATGCAGAGAAGAATGATAAAAACAAAGGGTGTGGAATCTAAACTGTACAATGAATGCTTAAGGGACCTGGGTATGTATAGCCTAACAAAGAGAAGGATTGGGGGTGACCTGATAGCAGTCTTCCAACATCTAAGGGGTTGCCGCAAAGAAGAGGGGGCGTCAACCTATTCTCCAAAGCACCTAAAGGCAGGCATATCTTATCAAGGAAAGAACCAACCTAGAACTCAGGAGAAATTTCCTGATGGAACAATTAATCAGTGGAATGACTTGTCTCCAGAAGTTATGGGTGCTCCATCACTGGAGGCTTTTAGGAAGAGATTAGACAGCTATTTATCCAGAATGGTACAAGGGCACCTGCCTTGGCCAGGAGAGTTGGACTAGAGCAGGGGTCTCCAACCCCTGGTCTGTAGACTGGCACCAGGCTGCAGCATTCCAGCAACCGGGCTGCATAAGCAAGCAAAGACCAATCTATGGGATGCAGGCAGCACACAAAGCAGGGGTGAAATCCAGCAGGTTCTGACAGGTTCTGCAGAACCAGTAGTGGAAATTTTGAGCAGTTCGGAGAATAGTTCAGACCACCTCTGGCAGGCCCCAGAGTGCACTACAGAGCCTGTAGTACAGTGGTTTAAAGCACCCTGTTATTAACATCTATTAACATCTGCTGCTTGCAATTACTGCAAGTTCGAATCCCACCAGGCTCAAGGTTGACTCAGCCTTCCATCCTTTCTAAGGTGGGTAAAATGAGGACCCAGATTGTGGGGGCAATAAGCTGACTTTGTATAAATATACAAAAGTATGAAGGCTATTGCTTAACGCACTGTAAGCCACCCTGAGTCTCCGGAGAAGGGCGGCATATAAATCAAATAAAAATAAAAAAATAAAATAAAATAAAATAAATAAATAAAGAGTGGGGTGGGAATGGAGATTTTGCAGTATCCTTCCCCTGCCACACCGACCAAGCCACGCCCACCAAGCCACACCCACAGAACCGGTAGTAAAAAAAAAAAATTGGATTTCACCACTGATGCAAAGCCATGACCTCTCCGGTCCATGGAAAAACCTTTCTCCGTGGAACCGGTCCCTGATGCCCAAAAGGTTGAGGGCCATTGAGGGCCATTGGACTAAAAAAATTGTTCTGTCCCTGTCTCACACACGCACACAAACAGTCAGCCGGGGGTTAAATAAAACTTGCAGACAATAAATTCGTTCGATAACAGGATTGGCAGCAACCCAGTAGCTGCTTGCCAAGAACTTTACTCACAGAGGGAGGTGTTCCTCCTCCGACAGATAAACCAAAACAAATACACAAAGTCAAAGAGTTGTCAAGTCCAGTCCGTATTCAATCCAAGGCAGGCAGATAATGTAGTTTCAGAGATACAATGTGACTCGCTAGTTGTTTAGCTTTGTCCGTCACAGAGCCTGAATGGCCACCACAGCCCCTTTTATCCCCTGTGGGGTGTGGTCCAGTGACTCAGCTTAATCTCTGGCCTGCCTCCTTTTCTGTTGCATGCGCTTGTCTCTCCGACGCTGGCGTGGATCCAGCCAAGACTTATCTCCGTCACTGTCCGACTACAACTGCTCGGGGATACCTGGCTCCTGGCCAATCTCTTGGCCTTCGGAGGACACCTGAGGCATTTCCAGAGAGGAGGGTGCTGGAGAGGGAGGCCTGGCCAACTCCTCTCCTTCACTTTCGAAGCCTTCTCCCTCCGATACAATGGGCTCGGCGGTCGGAGTCACAACAACAATCTCCAAGGTCCCTTCCATCCCTATGACTCTACCAGAGGTGGGTTTCATATAATTTTACCACCGGTTTGCCACGCACCAAAAATGTGAGTGTGCATGCCTTCTGCGCATGCGCCCAGCACGTATGCACAGAGCTTAGAAAACATGGCTAAATGGGACAACGTAGTCAGTGGTGGGATTCAAATAATATAACAACCGGTTCTCTGCCTTAATGATTTCTTCCAACAACCAGTTCACCAAACTGCTCAGAAAGTTAACAACCGGTTCTCCCGAAATGGAGCGAACCGGCTGAATCCCAACACTGGACTCTACGATTCAATTAATCGTAGAACTTGAGAAGGAAAAGAAGTAGAACCCACACAGACTTTTTCCTCTCCAAAATCCTCTCTGATTTCAAACAAATGCTTATAAGCAGGGGATCCCTTCTATTCTAGCCATCTGGAAAATGCCAGGAGACATAAGGGGAACATAAAAATCTTATTACCGGCATAACTCCATTATATAAGCAAGCAAACCTCTGCTTCAGTGGGCTAGCATCTTATCATTTCCACGCTACTTAGGAATGAGTAAACATAAAGGATAAAGTTCCCTTCATATATATGTACTAGTAGTTCCCAACTCTAGGGGGCGGTGCTCATCTCCATTTCAAAGCCGAAGAGCCAGCGCTGTCCAAAGACGTCTCCGTGGTCATGTGGCTGGCATGACTCAATGCCAAAGACGCACGGAACGCTGTTACCTTCCCTATTTTTCTACTTGCATTTTTAACGTGTGTTCAAACTGCTAGGTTGGCAGAAGCTGGGACAAGTAACTCGCCCCATTACACGGCACTAGGGATTCGAACCACTGAATTGCTGACCTTTCGATCGACAAGCTCAGCATCTTAGCCACTGAGCCACCGCGTCCTACATGAGTAAACATGGACTCCCTTTTAAGAAAATGCAATCTGTACCCGTCATTCTCTCTAATTAAAATGCTTCAAATCAGGAGGACATTAAAATTAAAGTCAGGGTGCACGGGTAGTCCTCAATTTACAACAGTTCACTTAGTGACCATTCAAAGTTTTCAAACGCATTGGAAAAAGTGACTTATGATGGTTTTTCACACTTACGACCTGTTGTAGCAGCCCTGAGGTCATGCGAATAAAATTGCGATATGTTGAAATATAAAATTCCGGTTCATATTTACGACCGTTGTAGTGTCCCGAGGTCCTGCAACCTTCTTGATGAGCAAAGTCAACAGGGAACAGATTCACTTAACATCCGTGTTACTAATTTAATAACTGCCAAGATTCACTTAACAACTCATCCCCATATCAAAACCATTTTACTTTATGTGTGGCCAGAATCTGAAAATAACATTTAACACAGCGCAGTACTTGAGCAAGATGGCTCGGTTGAGTTTGACACCCATGATCTGGAGCGTTATAGATGCAAATAGAAATTGCCGGGCATAAAAAATCCATTGCAAAAAAAAAAAAAAAAAAAAAAAAGAGGAAAGCCAATAAATAAATAAATAAATAACAACAATAATAAACATAGCTTAGTATTGGAACTGCTTTATGAACGGACAGCATTAGTGTGTTTATTTATTTTGCCTTGTCAAAATATCTCCATTACGCACATACTGTACACCCCATAATAGCCTGCTTATATCTGTTTGTTTGTTGTTGGGACACGGTGGCTCAGTGGCTAAGACACTGAGCTTGTCGATCGAAAAGTCGGCAGTTCAGCGGTTCGAATCCCGAGTGTTGTGTAACGGGGTGAGCTCCCGTTACTTGTCCTAGCTTCTGCCAACCAAGCACGTAAAAAAATGCAAGTAGAAATATAGGGACCACCTTTGGCGGGAAGGTAACAATGTTCCATGCACCTTTGGCGTTTAGTCATGCCAGCCACATGACCACAGAGATGTCTTCGGACAGCCCTGGCTCTTCGGCTTTGAAACGGAGATGAGCACTGCCCCCTAGAGTTGAGAACGACTAGTACATATGTGCGAGGGGAACCTTTACCTTCACCTATAGTGTAGAATTCAATCTAGTTACTGCTTTGGGATAGAAGCTGTTTTTTAGCCTATTTGTCTTGTTTTTATTACCCTGTACCGTCTGCCAGATGGTAATAGTTCCAAAAAAAAAAAAAAAAAAAACCCGGTTCCCAGGATGAGAATGTTTTGAACTTTCTTAAGGCAGCAGGAGCTAAAAAGCTCTTCCAAAGGGGAAAGAGGGCAACCAATGATCCTCTGGGCAGTGGAGGTCTACCTGCAACTGAATGAAGAAATCACTTCTGAGGGTGATAATCAGCAATTTTATTTGGCCTGCCTGTATCTAATCAAAATTTTCAAAACGGCACATTTTTAATATTAAACGGTCAGTATTCACATTTCATGCATGTCATTCCTTGGTTCCTCAATCACGAGCACTGATAATTAAGATGAAACAAGTGGAGAAGTTATTTATGCTTGAAACTGGAAAGCAATATGAAGGTTGTTGCACAGCCTGAAAACAGTTATAAGCAAGAGCACCTCCTTTGTTAGGACATGTAGAAGAGGGGGGGGAGGGAGAGAGAGGGAGAGAGGGAGAAAGGGAGAGAGAAAGAAAGAAAGAAAGAAAGAAAGAAAGAAAGAAAGAAAGAAAGA
>WNWU01000068.1:1010512-1040023 GCA_012654045.1 Ptyas mucosa
CTACTCGACTTGACTCTACCCTACCCTACCCTACCCTACCCTACCCTCTATCCTACCCTACCCTACCCTACCCTCCCTTTTCCTATCCTATCCTATTCTACCCTACCCTACCCTTCCCTTCCCTTCCATTCTACCCTACCCTACCCTACCCTACCCCACCCCACCCCACCCCACCCCATCCCATTCTATTCACCATTGATTTATTGAATAAATCACAATCGATTCGTTTCACAAATACTGAGCCAAAAATGAAGTAACTCCATTATAGCTTCAGAGAATTTGTCATGTGAACCACCATCACTGATAAACCATGATTTATGGCCATGTGAAAAGAGTGAGCCAGATCATGAACTGGTATCATGGGTTAATCTGAATATTTTCCGACAGAATCTACCCTAATCTACTTGAATAAAATCATGATCTCCCCTAGGACCTTTAGACTAATGCACTATGGGTAATCCTTGACCACAATTGAGCCCAGAATTTATGTTCCTAAGTGAGACATTTGTGAAGTTTGCCCCGGTTTTTCGACCTTTCTTACCCCATTTGTTAAGTGAATCACTGCAGTTGTTCAATTAGTGACAACGGTTGTTAAGTGAATCTTACTTCTCCATTGCTTTTGCTTGTCAGAAGGTCACAAAAGACAATCACATGACCTCAGGACACTGCAACCGTCATAAATATGAACCGAAGTGATGCGAACCGGCTGAATCCCACCACTGCTCCTGCCGGTTTTACTACCAGTTCTATAGAACCAGTGCGAACCGGGGGCAACCCACCACTAGTCTGTAAGGGGCGTGCATAAGAGCACCAGCATGCCTACCGTCCCTGTCCTAATATACCCTTTAATTGTATTTATTTTATGTATTCAATTCATGCTTCTATATGAAGAGCATTGGTGGTGCAGCGGACTAAGTGCTGTTAAAGTAGCACTTAGCTGCCCGCTGCTTGCAATTAGTACAAGTTCAAATGTCACCCAGGCGCAAGGTTGACTAAGCCTTCCATCCTTCCGAGGTAGGTAAATTGAGGACCCGGATTGTGGGGTCAATAAGCTGACTTTGTAGAAAAACCACTTATGGGGGGTCAAAAGCCCTAATAAGCAGGTATATACAAAGGAATGAAGGCTATTGCTATAAGTGCATTGTAAGCCACCCCGAGTCTTCAGAGAAGGGCGGCATATAAATTGAACTAATAAATAAATAAATAAAATAAATATTATCTAATATGTAGACAAAATAAATAAATAATAATAATACTGCAATGGAAGGAAATAATGGCCGACAATGATTAGATCCCATGCCCATGTTTTAAAAAGTTCTCAAGTTTAATTTAAACCCTGCCACTTAAAATAATGCTTTCTATAATATTGGACATTCATGCCTGACCGCCTGCAGGAAGAAGTCCTGTTTTGGAATATATCTTGCAAAGCAGGTGAGTGTGTTATAATTGCATAGAAACATTCATTGCCAGGTGCACTGAGGACCCATTTTATGCGATAATTGGAACAGCTGGCTTCAGAGAAACAATGGAAACTTATCAACAATCCCAATCCAGTTGCCTCTTTATAGGGCAGACAGATGGTTTTCTATCGATCGATCGTTCTACTCTTCGTGATGATGATCTCGCAAAAAGACACACTACGGCTTTCCCACCCGTGATATACACCCGTGATATATAAACTATTCAGATGCATCCCGAACTCATTCCGTCTGCAGGAATGCAACTCAATCCGACAGAAGCATAATTGCAAAACCAAAACCTAAACCTGATGTCTGGTTAATTGCACTTTAAAATATGCTGGAAGCCACAGATGGATCCGTTCCTAGCCTTCCAAGAAAGTTAAACTTCAGACAAAGGCACAGATTGTTCTTTTGGTGTCTGCACTATTTGTAACGTTACCCCAATCTGTTAGAAGAGAGAAGCGTAATTCCATGATAATGCGCATGTGTTCGGTACAGAAACACTTACTTCCTAGCTGGCTTGGTTAAATATCAAAGCACGTGACCAGCTACGCAAAAGAAAATTAAACTGCCCAAGGAGCTGCTGATCCAGTTCTACAGAGGAATTATTGAGTCTGTCATCTGCACCTCCATAACTGTCTGGTTTGGTTCTGCAACCCAACAAGACAGACACAGACTTCAGAGGATAATTAGAACTGGAGAAAAAACAATGGCTACCAACCTGCCTTCCATTCAGGACTTGTATACTGCACGAGTCAAAAAGAGGGCTGTGAAAATATTTACAGACCCCACGCATCCTGGACGTAAATTGTTTCAACTTCTACCCTCAACATGTTATAGGGCATTGCACACCAGAACAACTACCATATTTTCCGGCGTATAAGATGACTGGGCGTATAAGACGACCCCCTACTTTTCCTATTAAAATATAGGGTTTGGGCTATACTTGCCGTATAAGACTACCCCTCAATGTTGTCGGCGCTCCCGTAGCGTCATCGGTCAGCGCCAGCAACTCAGATTCAGGAAGCTGTGCCGATCTCGTCAAGGCTGCATGCCGCTGAATGCTGGACCCAACTGGTTGCTGCGTGGAGCTTCCCCCACCGTCCCAGGCATCCAGGTGGATATTACCGACACTCCAACTTCCCCAGACAGCTGGGGCTTGCCATCACTGGGGGTCAGCTGGGGAAGTCGGGGTGTCGGTAGGCTTATACCCGGTGTATAAGACGACCCCTGACTTTTGAGAGGATTTTCCTGTGTTAAAAAGTAGTCTTATATGCCAGAAAATAGGGTAGACACAGGTTTTTCCCCGAACATCATATCTCTGCTAAACAAATAATTCCCTCAACAACTATCAAACTATTTACTATATCTGCATTACTATTAATCTTCTCCTTGTTCCTATCACCCATCTCGTCCCACTTATGACTGTATGTTGCTTATATCCTTATGATTTATATTAACTATTTCCTAATATGATTTGATTGCTTATTTGTTCCCTATGACTGTCATTAAGTGTTGTACCTTATGATTCTTGATGAACGTATCTTTTCTTTTATGTACACTGAGAGCATATGCACCAAGACAAATTCCTCGTGTGTCCAATCACACTTGGCCAATAAAAAATAAAATTCCAAAATTCTAAAATTAAAACAACAAAGTCTATGCATTTTGGAACCAAAGAAAAGAAAAGTTGGGGATGCTAAAATGAATTAGAGAGAGGTGAAGTATCTTGCACCAGTTCTTAAATGCTCCTTCTGAATAATTACCAAAGTTGGCCCAGCCCTATGTATCTATTCTAGGACACACTATTTTAGGGGTTCCCAGTCATAATTAGTAGAATCAGAAATGTGACATTTGAACCAAATCAATGTATTCATAAATGTAAGTGTATTTTTAGGTAAGTGTATTTGTAAACAAGCAAATTAACACTATTAAAAGTTAAAAGTGCAGCTGTACACCATATAAAATGCAGCAGTGTATGAATACTTTGTCAACGAATGGGTTCAGAACCGATGTTCAGAATTGGTTTCGAGCTTAAGCAAGGATTCAATCAAAACACAAAACTAACCGAAATGCAAAATTTGACTCTACATTGCATGTTTAGTAAGTGCTATAGGCTTTGCTGAATTCTTAGTTGAGTCCTAATTTTTTTTTTCTAAGCATGGTACAAATTCCACATAACGAAGACAGCTAAATCTCAGCAATCCATATACCCCTAGCTGAAATCCAAATTCAATGGCATGTATCTGAAATAACAAAATACAATAGGATTTACAACATTGATAAAGCATGAACTAAATCTCACAGATTAAAAAAAAAATCTGAAAGAACAGAAATGTTTTTACATAAATGCCCGTTTTTCCCCCCAAATCCTTTGATGCTACCATGGGAGCAGCAAATTGAGAGGTTGACCTGCACAAGAATTTCAGAAGACATATTTAAACAATGGGTAGAAACTCACTGAAGGATACATTTTGTTAGTGACGGAGATCCTAGCCTACGTGAAGCTACACAGGTCAAGGACAATCTTCTCATGCAGACCAGAAGTGAACAAATTGCCACATCAAATGTCACAACTAACAAGAACTATAATACCAAGAGGTGTTATAGGTGGCGAGGAAGGAAAGTTGTACACAATCAAGGACTAAAAATGAAAGGACAATACTTGAGCAATGATTTAGATCTTCCCTAAAATGTCAAATCACATGAAGGGTTGCTACAATTAGTAAGGTTTTAATGTTGCCTTTCTTCACTGCCTTGAATTCCATACCACCTTCCAGGTGATGCATTTTGGTCATCCAGTTAGAAAGAGTAACAAGCTGCCCACACAAGAAATCATACTATATGGGTAAAACTCTACTAAGCCAATGCCTTGATGATATATGGGTAAAACTCTAGTAGCTAATGATTTGGTTAGATATTTCATTCTCTAATCCCAACACACCTTATAGGAATTTTACTTCAACTGCATGGCTCTTGCATACTACTATGCAATAGTACTATACTACTACTACTACTACTACTACTACTACTACTACTACAAAATTGATTATAGTCTCTGTATTTTGCCACTACCATGTAGTAGATGGCTAGTGACATGTGGAATACAATGTGGAGTTTTGCCATACTGATAGGACGGCCCGAACAATGATGTTCTGAACTAGTAAGCTGTGATTGACTATGTCTTAAGGACTTAAGTCTACTTGGGTTGGGTAAAAATTCCCTTAAACCTTTACACATTGAACTGCTGGATTCTGTTACACCAAGTTTACATTGCAAGTTATTGTTCCACTCTAGGCTCACATATCACACTACAGTACTGGCCAAAATTGTGGAAACCTTTTGGGAAAAGTATATTTTTGAGGTTTGATGGCTAATAACACCACTTTTTGGGGGGAGTTTCAAGATAATTCTATTCCACTGCTGGAATGGCCTGGGAATAGCCCAGACCTTAAACCCAATTGAAAATCTATGGAGCCGACTCAAGAAACTTGTTAGTCAGAAGCAACCCAGCAATAAAACCCAGTTAATAGGAGCAATGATTCAATCTTGGTTTCACATTAGAACAGCTGCAGAACTAAAAGACTTGGTTCATTCCATGGGAAGACGTTGTAAGGCCTTAATTCATGCTAAACTGGTTACCCAACGAAGTATTAACTGACATAGTGATAATTTTTTATATCTCATTTTTTCCTATAGTGATAATTTCTGTATATGTCATTTGTTCTATGGTGATAATTTTTGTATATCTCTTTTTTTCTGTGTGTTTCGTTTTTCTTCTTTATACTGTAACTGCTATTCTAATAGCAAATCCTTCCTAAAAGTTACCGCATTACATTCTTGATTAAATTATCTTTCCATTGATATATGTTTTTATGTTACTGCTCTCCCCAAAAAAGTGGTGTTATTAGCTAGTTTTAAAAAGTACACTTTTCCCAAAAGGTTACCACACTTTTGGCTACTACTATAAGCTACGGTTTATCCAAACCTAGGATTGTTGAATACAGCAAAATGTCAAGACTCACACAGTATATAATAAGCCCAAACTAAACACCAAAAAGTGGGGGAAAGAGGTATCTAGGATTACCTCTGAATCTCTCTTTACTTCCTATAGCTGCAGCCTCTTCCTCATGTCTTCTTAATTGCTCTACCAAAAGAGGTGAGGAACCTGTATGGGCCCTTTATGACTTGAAGACTTCAACTCCTCATTGGCTCAGGAATTCTGGGAACTGAAGTTCACAAGTCATAAAAGAGCCATCATTCCCCACACCTGATCTACTAGGAAGGCAGAGCAATTTTAAAGCAGGGTGGTTCTACATTGTATGAATATCAATAACTTAGTTTGCAGATCAAAGTAAAATATTTAGTTGGGGCTTAGCAGAAACGTGCACATACTTTGAGGGTTTGGAGCACATACTAAGGCTGTCTAGCCAAAAGGCCTACTATTTTAAAAAGTAGTGTATAAGCCAATATGCACCACTTAAATTATCAAACTTCATCATCCTCTGATGTCACACCTAACCGAACCTGACTGATCGTCAAACTGGACTGAACCAGGAAAATAGTACATTATTTAACATTAAACCTGGTTAATCTTTGATGAGAAATGTCTAGCCAGCCTGAGGACAAAATACATGATTGATAATAACATGAAATCACTAGGCGGCTGAAAATTATTGTTTATGTTTGTGGGTGGACGAGGGTTTAATGTGAATGTTAAAGTTTAATGTTAAAAAGTAGAACAAATAAAAAGTGTTTTAGGAAGAAGATATGTAAGTAGATGACTCCAACAGAGGGGACATTCAGTAGGTTCTGGCAAACCGGTAGCGAAAATTTTGAGTACTTGGAAGAACCGGCAAATACCATCTCTGACTAGCCCCGCCCCAATCTATTCTCTGCTTCCCGAGTCTCAGCTGATCGGGAGGAAATGGGGATTTTGCAGTAACCTTCCCCTGAAGTGGGGTGGGAATGGAAATTTTACAGTATCCTTCCTCTGCCATGCCCACCAAGCCATGCTCACCAAGCCATGCCCACAGAACCAGTAGTAAAATATTTGAATCCCACCACTGGACTCCAACCAGCCATGACTACATAGATTGTTTTTTTTTAAGTTGATGTCATCAATTCTAGTTGAATAGTTAAGTAAGCCATGGTTTGTGACAGCTAGGAGTCCATAGTTACAGAAATCAAATAAAGGTTTAGCAAGATACATGTGAATCTAATCAAGGCATGTCAGTAGACCACAGTTTAAAGCAGGGGTGTCAAACTCAATTTTACTGAGGGCCATATCAGGGTTGTGTTTGACTTCAGGGGGGGTAGGGGGTGGCCAGGGTGGGCATGGCCAGCTCAACGTCACCAGTGTTGGGGGCGCCTGTGGTGGCCCAAGCGCTCTGCCAATGAAAACAGGCTCCTGAGCTCCTTTTCCAGCTGTGATGGCCTCCTACAACCCTCTGCCAGTGAAAACAGAGCTCGGGAGAGCCACCCACAGCCTTCCCAAGCTCCATTTTCAGCCGCGATGGCCTCCTGCCACCCTCTGCCAGCCAAAATGGAGCTTGGGAGAGCCACATGCAGCCCTCGCAAGCTCCATTTTTGCTGGCAAAGGCACCACAGGCCAGTCCTTTGCTGTTTCCAGGGTGACCCCATGGGCCAGACCTAAGCACTCCATGGGCCAGATCTAGCCCCCAGGCCTTGAATTTGACAACCCTGGTTTAAAGGAATTGCAGTCTCTTGAGTCTACTGTGGTATAGTACAACCCATCTCATACTTAACAGTTTCAAATATGTCTGTATCTCCATACCCACAATGTACTCCTTGGTTAGTAATCAAAGCATAATAAATGACCTCCTTGTAGATTGTGCAAAATATGGTGAGTGATCAGCATTCCGTTTGATTATTCACAAATTAGACATACTTGGTTTTCATTTTGCTTGCTACTCTAGAAAAGCAGAACTCCTGTTGCAGAAATCATGTATCAAGCATGTTTACATGAGTAACTTGCTGGGTTATTGCTCATCAGCATTGGCTCATATCTCAATTTATCTGTAGTCACCGAAGATTGGAAGACATTTTTTTCCCCCCTGAAATAAACAAAACACCCATACAAAACATGCATTTTGAAGTTAGCTTCAGGCAAAAGGGGGAAAGGGTTTAATCTTGTTCAAATAAATGGCCCACATTTCTTGCTCAGTTAAGTGGTTAATGCAGAAACCTAGTGTAAGTTGTCTGCAGAGGATCCCAACGGGAAGGTCTGTTCTCTGTCACACTGTGAATAGCCTTTGTGTAGTTTCATGCTAAATACCATGTCTTGACACCACCGAAGAGAAGAAGGAGCATAACGTGTAGACAATTGAGTTCATGTGTTGAATCTATCTCTATCTCTATCTATCTCTATCTCTATCTCTATCTCTAAATGGCTCTGTGTGTTTCTGTTGTGTCTGTGTGTATGTATGTTCCAGCATAACTCTGGAACGCCTCGAGCAATTTCAACCAAACTTGACACACTGATGACTTACTCTTGGGAAAAAAATACTGTGGGGGTAAGACACCCCTAACACCCCTTGGGGTGAATATAGCAGCCACACCACCCAGCTGATCAGTCCCGCTGGCCTTCTGCAGCAGCCACGCGCCACCCGCTGGGCCATTCTGGATGGTGAGGAGGACCAGTTGCCACCAGATGGCTATTGGCCCAGGCGGTTACTGCGGCAGCTGGCCATACACAGCCCCAACTCCACCGGGTGCCAGATGGTGGTTACCGGTGAGCGTGGGCAGCGGGATGGATAGGGAGTGGGGGCCAAAGACTTATAGTGATTTTATGTATGATTTTATTTTATAACGTGTATATTGTACGTATACTTTTAAAAGCCTGTAAGGATTGGGATACATAAATACCCGGGCAACGCCAAGTTATCAGCTAGTATTTAATATTTATACACATGCAGAATAAGAGAATGTGCAAATCTGGAATGGTTAGTTTAGTAATTATAATTTCTTGAGCTGCAACATTGAGGGCAACCATTTTTTAATGGGCTCTGAAAAAGATTAGCCATCATTTGGTTGTTTAGGTCTCCTGCTTGAGCAGGGGGTTGGACTAGAAGACCTCCAAGGTCCCTTCCAAATCTGTTATTCTGTTACAGTAGTAGTGAGAGGCCAAATGATTGAGAATTTATGCCTTCAAAAGTAGTGATCAGGATTTTGATTTGCCCGTGTCTCTCGCTTCAACACTGGTCATACTTTAGCTAGTGCTGCAGTCATAAATCAACAAGAGTGGTCTTATTTATTTGTTTGTTTGTTTCTTGATATCATTGGTGTAGCTGCCTGTCTTCAAACCAAACTCTGGATGGCTTACAGCCTTAGCATAGAAACAAAATATATTCAGCCTAAACTAAAGCAAAAAACAAAAACAATACAACCCAAAATAGGAAAAACAGAACAACAGATGGAATTATTTCCACTGTCAGACTTTCTTAGGATATGGTTCTCTGACTTTGAGAAGAATTTATTGTGCTGCAACCTGTAACAGTGCTGACGGCATTCATTTAAGCTTCGCTGAAATTTCTGAATGTAAGTTTTCATGACCACCTGCTGGTACAGCTGGTATATGTGCTAAGATGCTCACAGCTACCAAGGCACTCTCTGTTTATTTTAGCCTATCTTCCTCTAAAGCAGGCCTTTAGAGGAAAACTGGCGGCCCCCGAGCCAGATGCGTCATGCGCAGGCCACGCCAACCCCGGTTCCACAAAGGCGAAAAATGTTGCGATATGTCACGATACATCATGTGACGCGATCGCGTTTGACACCCATGCTCTAAAGGATTTGTGATAGTGGAGACGTTATCCAGTCTCTTTCCACAGGCGGGATGAGAAATAGAAACTAAGCTGAGGTCACTTCAGTGGTGGGTTGCCCCCGGTTCGCACCGGTTCTATAGAACTGGTAGTAAAACTGGCGGGAGGCTCCGCCCACCGACCCCGATGTCATTGAAATGCTTCTGTGCATGCGCAGGAGAGTGCGCGTGCGTGCTCACTTAGTACACTTACTACTACTCACATAGTAAAGGTAAGGAGAACCCACCCCTGGGTCACCTGATTTTTTTCCTAACTGAATGGCAAGTTCAGTCTTGTGCACTCTCTTCTATTTCAGTGGATTGCTTTCTATGCAAAAAAATAATAATCCAGTTTCAATATTACTTAATATGAAATAAATGGTACAAATGGTTAGAGGACAGGAATAACAAGCAAGAAAATAAAACATATAATAGAGACAATCTAGAAATTAGGAAGCATCAATAAAACGATATTAAAAATACAATGTATGTAAAGTAACATATAGATATAATAGTATGTATAATAAGTAAGGAGTAGTATATACAATATATAAGGAATAAGGGAACCACAAAAATAAATATGTGAATATGTGGGGGGGGGGACATAAACTGTGGATATACACTGATAAAGAACTGTTGTAAAATTTTTGTTTTTAAAGAAAATAATAAAATTATTTTTTAAAAAAATTCCAGTTTCAAACTCTGCTCCGTTTCATTTTGTTTCAAATATCTGATCTACTCTGCCTCTAACTTGATATTTATTGTTGGGAGCAGTGGTGATATTCAGCTGGTTCAGACCGGTTTCGGCAAACCGGTAGTGGCGAATGCGGGTGGGCCCCGCCCACCTGCCAGGCGCTATGGCGTCCTATTTAGCCATGTTTTCTAAGCTGCGCACATGCATGCAAGCTATGCGTGCAAGCAAAGTGCAAGCGCCGAAGGCCGCTAGCATGCACGGAAGGCACGCGCTCACATTTTTGGTACGCAGCGAACCGGTGGTAAAATTATATGAAACCCTCCTCTGGTTGGGAGACAATAGCAGTAGGCTACTTCTGGAGACTAAAACATAAAACAAGAACGGCTGCAGGATTTGTGTTTGGCTTGTCTAAAGAAAAGAAGACTTAGGGGGGATATGATAGCAGTATTCCAATATTGGAGGGGCTGCCATAAAGAAGAAGGGGTCAAATTATTCTCCAAAGCACCGGAAGGCAGGACAAGAAACAATGGATGGAAACTAATCAAAGAGAGAAGCAACCTTGGAATTAAGGAGAAACTTCCTAATAGTGAGGACAATTAGCCAGTGGAATAGCTTGCCTTCAGAAATTGTGGGCACAACATCACTGGAATTTTTTAAGAAGAGGATGGGGCTGGACTAGAAAATCTCCAAGGTCCCTTCCAACTCTTCTCTTCTCTTCTCTTCTCTTCTCTTCTCTTCTCTTCTCTTCTCTTCTCTTCTCTTCTCTTCTCTTCTCTTCTCTTCTCTTCTCTTCTCATTCCTATTCCTATTCCTATTCCTATTCCTTTCCATTCCATTCTATTCCTAGTCTAGTCTAGTCTAGTCTAGTCTAGTCAAGTCACATCAAGTCTAGTCTATTTTAGTCTAGTCTAGTCCTAGTTTATTTTATTCTTGTCATCTAGTCTATTGTATTCTGGTCTAGTCTATTGTATTCTAGTCTAGTCTATTTTATTTTAGTCTAATCTAGTCTAGTCAAGTCTAATCTATTTTAGTCTAGTCTAGTCTATTTTATTTTATTTTAGTGTAGTCTAGTCTAGTCTAATTTAATATATTTTAGTGTAGTCAAGTCTAGTCAAGTCTAGTCAAGTCTAGTCTCCTGCACAAATCAAAATCATCATTAGATGGCAGGAAAGAGTCAATTATCTGTGTCACTTTGTTACCATCTAACAGTTGCTCCCAGGTTTGCATTCTAAGTAGGTCACTTCTAATAATAATTAAACCTGCAAATAGAAAGCTGCTTTTTCCTCTCTTGGGCTGAGCAGCTGACTTCTGGATAACCTTCTCTGAACTGAAAGTTAATTTATGCAAAAGTGGCCGCGTTAAGATTTGGATGGGGAAACCGGCAGAAAATCCCAGCACTGTGCCTTTGCTGCCAATAAAACTATATAGGCATATCAAAGAAGCATCAAGGAGTCAAGCTTGATTGGGAGGAATATTTTTTTCCACTGGGCATTTGCATGTTTAATGACATGGCACTCTACTTGCCTTTTCTGATTTAGATATATTAATCAAAATTACTGAACATAGAAATGTGCATTCAGAGTAGATGTTCTACTGATTAGCATCCCTGGACATAAACTGTTTCAACTCCTACCCTCAAAACGACACTATAGAGCACTGCACACCAGAACAACTAAACACAAGGACAGTTTTTTCCCCGAACACCATCACCCTGCTAAACAAATAATTCCCTCAACACTGTCAAGCTAGTTACTAAGTCTGCATTACTATTAATCTTGTCATCGTTCCTAACACCCATCTCCTTCCACTAATGTTCTGCCCCAGCTACGGATCCCAAAGAATGTAGCACATACAAACTCCGAACAAAACTCAGTTTACTTCAAAACACAGCCTTTTGCAAATGCAGGCTGTTAATAAAAATGTTCTTAACAACCTGCCAGAAATTCCACAGATAAGATAGACTCTTACTAGAGTTGGCAGAAAGCCCAGAAGCCAGGTTTGCAGAGAAAATTCAAACTCAATGATCAGCGAACGAACAGACGAACACACGATGTTTCCTGCAGCTTTTTACAAACTTGTAAAAAGCTTTTGTGCGTAAACGTAAATAGGCTAAGGAAGTGGCCAATTAGCCCCAAGCCTTACTCTCGAGGAGACCTCCTCCTGAGTAACCACTCCTGCCTTTTGGCAGCTCTGCATGCCCGTGCATTGAGAAGAGGCTCCTCCACTTCATCCTCTTCACTTAAAGGAGCCTCTGGAGGTTCTGAAGGCCCTGGCTGAATCCCTGCTTCTGGCATCACATCTTCTTCAACCTCCTCACTGTCCAACTCGAGCGCCAACTGCACAGGCTGCTGGCGCGACACCACACCAACCTCCTTGTCGTCGGGATCAGCAACAATCCGCACAGGCCACTGGCGGGCCACTAATGACTGTATGTCTGTAACTTTGTTTCTTGTATCCTTACGATTTATATTGATTGTTTCCTAACATGATTTGATTGCTTATTTGTACCCTATGATTATCATTAAGTGTTGTACCTTATGATTCTTGACGAACGTATCTTTTCTTTTATGTACACCGAGAGCGTATGCACCAAGGCAAATTCCTTGTGTGTCCAATCACACTTGGCCAATAAAATTCTATTCTATTCTATTCTAGCAATGGCTTTTCTTCCTTAGTCACATGAAAATGATGATGGTTTTTCAGGCATTTCTTGAAATCTTCTCAAAATGACTTCATTTTAAGCACTGGGGTAACTTTAGCAGGCTGCCAAAGCCATGCGTTGATTTGATTCATTCATCCATCCTACCCTATATTGCAATGGCAGTCATGTTTATGGGCTTTTTAATGCTTTTCAAGTTATCTTTAGAATTCAGCTTTGCATAGAACTGACAAATAATTATTCTCTAAGGGGGAAAACAGCGATTTCGTCTGGATGCTGCATCAGAACATATTTCGGAGTCTGCAGTTTTCTTGGACTTCAAAGCATCAGAAGCAACGATAAATATACGATGGCTTCAAAACATATTTTGTTCGCAAAAATGCTGAACAGGCACCTGTATTAGATCTGCAGGCATTAAAAAAAGAATCCTTCAATTAATTTGGGGGAAATCAGACAGCCATCTCAATGTCAAATTCTCATGTGATATTGTGAATGATAACTTCCGAACCATTTCTACAGGTTTGCTGCCATTTTATTCAGTGGCAGCAGCATGTAGATTTAGGAAGCTGTTTAAAATCTTTTTAAGAATGGGTTTCATTAATAATTATGCAGGGTTAAGCTCAGCAGTATTTAGGGGAGTTAAAATTCACAGTTAGGTAGAAGTAGCACTATACCTTGCATTTTAACTGAGTTCTCTCCCGCCCTCCCCAGCTTTAGGTATTAAAAGAGAGGCTTTCTCAAAAATTTAAATTAAAAGGATAATAGCGAGAAAGGGAGGAACTGTGAAAAGTTGAGGATTTTACTGTTTTTAAACATTCAATCATGCTTTTAAAAAATTAATGATACAGTTCCCAGAATCCAAGGGCTTTCAGAAGTGGGAAACTTATGATGCACTATGTAGAAACATGCAAAGACAAATATTCTGTTTTTTTAAAAAAATCAGTCCAAGAATATGGACAAATCATGGTTTAATAAAAACTTCTGATCTGCCTGTCAATGTTAAATATCCTGCACAACTGTTCTGACTTAGGCTTCCTGAGACAGTAAAAAGCACACGATTAGTCCCCCAAACCCTCTTTTTATTTCAACGGCTGTGAATTCTGTTCATTCACAGCCGGTAATGAGTCACAAATAGTTTGTAAAGAGTCCGACAGAAGTCTGCCACAGTCCTTCGGGATAAGGCTGATAAGCACTCACCTTTATCTCCCTTGACACACTGCCAAAGACCTAATTGACAATTAGTTTTGCAAGGCCACACCGAGCACAGAGTCAAAGTGGAGCTTCAGAATTTAAACCGACCAGAACGAACAAAGTTGCTTCCTGCAAAGGCTCACATGCCTTTGTTCCTCCTTTATGTCTTATGGAAGGGGCCAATCATCTCCAAGCCCTATTCCTGAGTTGTCTCTTTTGTTTTAACTGTTCTTGCCTTCTGGCAGCTGTGCGCATGTGCGTACTGGGAACAGACTCCCCCTGTTCCTCTGCCTCACTGATGTCCGCCTCTGGAGGCTCCAAAGGCAGCATATAACTCCCAGATGGCCCTGGCCCCTCTCTGCCTCCAACACAGAGCAGTCTTCCAAGCCTTCCCCAGACTCCAGGACTGGCCCATGTTCTTCCCTAACCTCTCACTGCCTGACTCTGCGGCCAGCTCTGCAGGCCGCACAGTCCTCCCAGGATCCGTTTTCAGCTGCGATGGCCTCCTGCATCTCACTGCCAGAGAAAATGGAGCCAGGAAGGGCCGTGTGTGGTTCTCACAAGCTCTATTTTCTCTGGCAGAGGCACCACGGGCTGGTCCCTCACTGTTTCCAGGGCAGTCCCATGGGCCACATCTAAGCACCCCATGGGCTGGATCCGGCCCACAGGCCTTGGGTTTGATAGCCCATAGAGCTGTGATGGTGAACCTTAACAAGTGTGGCAAGAAAAAGTCATAAAACATAAAATTGACAAGCTCACTTAACAAATTTCTCACTTAGCAACAGAAATTTTGGGCTCCATTGTGGTCATAAATCAAGGACTACCTGTAACTGGCTTTAGATTTGGATGTGAGTTCTATATCCTGCTCCTTCAGAACAGACCTGCCTTACATTTTCCATGCCGCTAATCCACAAAGAGCTGATAGTGGTGGAACCATGGAGTTTTATCTCATTACTTCTAGAACCGTGATGATGAACCTCTGGCATGCGTGCCACAGGTAGCATGCAGCGCCCCCTCTGATGGCACATAAGTGTTCTGCCCCAGCTATGGACCCCAAAGAACACAGCACACACAAAAACTATACAAAGCTTATTTTACTCAAATAACTCAGTCTCTTTCAACCAAAGGCTGCTAATAAACTTCCTTAACAGCCTACAAGCATTCTAAGATAAGGTAATCACAGTCTTACTAGAGTTGGCAGAAAGCCCAGAAGCAATTTTGCAGAGAGTCCAGATGTGAAGGACAACTAAAGTTGTTCCCTACATCTTGCTGCAACCGGCGTTCCTCCTTAAATAGGGTAAGAAAGTGGCCAATTAGCCCCAAACCTTACTCTTGAGGAGACCTCCTCCTGAGGAGCCACTCCTGCCTTTTGGCAGCTCTGTGCGCCCATGCATTGAGAAGAGGCTCCTCCTCTTTGTCCTCTTCACTTAAAGGAGCCTCTGGAGGTTCTGAAGGCCCTGGCTGAATCCCTGCCTCTGGCACCACATCTTCTCCAACCTCCTCACTGTCTGACTCGAGTGCCAGCTGCACAGGCTGCTGGCGCAACACCACACCAGCCTCCTCGTTGTCAGAATCAGCTACAATCCACACAGGCTGCTGACGGGCCACAACAACAAGCTGTCACCCTAGTTCAGCTCTGCTGCACATGCGCGCATGCCTCCTGCTGGCCAGCTGGTCTTCGGGTCTCTGCCGTGCATGCGCAGGGGGGTGGGGCACATGTGCGGGGCCCATGGGTGCATTGCATTTTGGGGACTCAGGCACACACACACTCACACTCATTCACACACTCACACACGGACACACACGCTTTGGGCACTCGGTCCAGAAAAGGTTAGCCATCACTGCCATAGAGTGTTGCTATAATGAGCCTCTATGAGCCGAGGTGGCGCAGTGGTTAGAGCGCAGTACTGCAGCTACTTCAGCTGACTGCTAGTTCAGCAGATCAGTGGATCAAATCGCACCGGCTCAAGTTGACTCAGCCTTCCATCCTTCTGAGGTGGATAAAATGAGGACTCAGATTGTTGGGGGCAATATGCTATTTAGTATACTGTCTTTGGTGTAAGCCGCCCAGAGTCCTCAGAAAGTGGGCGGCATAGAAATATGACAAATAAATGAATGAATGAATGAATGAATGAATGAATGAGTAAATAAATAATAAAATACAGAGTTTCCAAAGTTCTTTTTATTTGACTGGGAATCAGGGCTTATACAGTACTCTTCTAAACATACAGCCTAGGAAACCACAGTGCTAATTTCCATGTTTCATGTTTATTCAAAACAGAAGAAAAGATGTCAATAAAGGAGAATATTTGTAGCTCAGGGTTGAAACAAGGTGTCCTTGGTGCTCTCTGAGCTTGGTGGTTTTCTTGCAGATGTTTCATGACCCAAACTAGGTAACCTCATCAGTGTTTTTTGACTGATGATGTTACCTCGTTTGGGTCATGAAACATCTGCAGGAAAACCGCCAAACTCAGAAAGCTCGGAGGAAAAGATGCTTCTCGAAACTTGATGTTGGTGTAATAGAATAATTAAGTATCTGAGTTAAATGTTAATTGCTCCAGCATTTTATAACCACATTTTTTTAAAAAAAATGTAAGTAACAGCTTGTGAGAAAAGCGATAATGACTGGAACCACAGCAGGAAGAAGAGGGAATCAAACAGTTTCACACAAATACAGTTTTGATGATAATCACTGCTTTGAAGTCCCTGTTTGCTTTGGGAAATCACCCATGCAAAATAATGCAAATATCGGGGGAAGAGCCCAGCAAGTAAGTATTTTATCAGCAGAAGAATGGGTTAAATTAATCTCTAATATGCCCTAGTAATGATTACACACATCATATCACATCATTGCCTGATATGTTTGCATTTAAATACATTTAAATACATGTATTTAAATTCCTTAATGCCATTCCATTTTTGGTCATGAGGAATGGGAAAAAGGGCTCTAGACTATGGCCAAAAAAAAAAAAAAAAAGTTTATTTCAAGGGAAATGTTCTCAAAAAATTGAAAAACGTCTATTTTATTTAATATTAAGGTATAATTTTATTTTATTATTACCCACGTTTCCCCAAAAATAAGATCAGGTCTTATATTAATTTTTGCTCGAAAAGACGCATTAGGGCTTATTTTCTGGTTAGGTCTTATTTTGGGGGGAATACGGTACTAAATGCATCCATCTACCCTGTTTCCCCTAAAATAAGACATCCCCTGATAATAAGCCCAATGGGGCTTTTGAGTGCATGCACTAAAATAAGCCCCCTCCGAAAATAAGCCTTCCCTAAAAATATTTAAATGCATGGGCAGACGGTCCCCGCCATTTCCTCTGGTTTCCTCCATGCACCCCAAAATAATAAGACCTCTCCGAAAATAAGGCCAAGCGCTTATTTCGGAGTTCAAAAAATTATATAAGACAGGGTCTTATTTTCGGGGAAACACGGTAGCTGACAATCTTAACTGGGGATTATTTTGGTTTATATTATGAGCATCCTGAAAAATCATGCTAGGACTTATTTTCCGGTTGGGTCTTATTTTCAGGAAAATAGAGTTTTATATCATAATGAAAGGAAAAGAGTACATTGTGAATGTGATATACTTTTCACATGGAATATTGCCCAGGGGCATTTTTTTAAAAATCCCTACCTATGAAAAAACTCTTGTTTTATAAATAGAGGATGTATCCTTTCCTGTAGATTGGGTGGAAAAATTTACAGATTCTAAATCTGGCTCTCCAGATTGTTCAAATGCCCATTCATCAGCCTCCAGCCTCCCTGAGTAAGAAAGTCCCAAATTTGGACTCTTTTTGCTTTTGAGAAGACGACGAGGAGCAAAATAGGGTCCTTGAACCTTGAAGGTTCTTAAGAACCTACTTTGACCACTAAAAATCCTGAAGCTGTTGTGGCCCGCCAGCTGGACTCAGATGATGAGGAGGTTGGGGAGGAACTTGGGCCAGTTCTGGAGTCTGGGGAAGGCTCTGATGGATGCTCTGTGTCAGACGCAGAGATAGAGCCAGGTCCATCCGACATTTTCCAGCCACCGGAGAAGCAGCTGCCTTTGGAGGCTGATATGAGTGAGGAGGAAGAACAGCTGGGGCCTGTTCCAGATGCACATGTGTGCAGAGCTGTTAGGAGAGGTGAATAATGGAGGACAAGGAGTCAACTCGGGAAGCAAGGCACAGATGGACGCTGAATGGCCCCTTCCTGGCTGGGGAATAAATAGAAGGGAAGGGGAGGAGTGGTTGTAGGAGACAGCCGGGCTGGCTTAAAAATGTTTTATTTGTTTTATGGGGAAGGGGTTTTAAATTGGGGTAGCCAAATGAATTTAATTATGTTTTAAATTATTTTAATTTTCATACTGTATGTATTTTAATTCTGGCTGTTCACCGCCCTGAGTCCCCCTGGGAGAAGGGTGGTATACAAATTTAATAAATTGAATTGAATTGAATTGAACCATTCGGATTTCTGAAGATTTGGCTCATCATGTTTCGTGCCATAGAGACTGCTTGCCAAAACTTACTTTGCAGCTTTTCGGCTGGGAGCTCACGGCCTGGCAATTATTGCAAGGAACCAATAAGGTCTGTTTTGTTTTGTTTTTTAATTTGATTTATATGCCGCCCTTCTCCGGAGACTCAGGGCGGCTTACAATGCGTTAAGCAATAGCCTAGTTGGCGAACCAACCATTAAATCTTCCTCCATAAATGTCCTGCTTACTTTTGCTTCCTTGTTGGAAATACTCAATATTATACTTAAACACTTAAAAACTTAAAATCCTTGAAAATAAAACAGTTTTCTCCACGGAGACACCCAACTTGAAAGCATTTGCAAGTTTATTCAAGGCGCAACTTGAAATTCCAGTTTTACCTGGAACCTTTTAACAGCAGAAATTCTGAATGGGTTTTGCGATTTGAGTATTAAAGGTTTCTAGCTTTTATTGCATCTACTGCATGTTCATTTCATTTTATGTAGAGTTTTTAAATGTATTGCTTGATGCTCTAGAATCGGAAGTGAGGAAGACTGCTCTGCAAACGCTTCGCATAAAAGAGAAATGCACCCTTGCTTGATCAACAGGGTTTCTAGAAATAATTTCATTCAAGCTGTATTATCTGGATAACTATAGACTTGCAAGCATCCAAGACTGCTCAATTATAGAACAAAACACCAGTCTGACCTACAGGGCAAAACAAAACAAAACATAAAAAAATCAAAATATTGTGAAGCAACTCATACTAATCTTATATCTATCTCTAGTATATTTTTGACACTCGCTTTCTATAGCCAAGAAAATTAGAATTCCACTAGCCATGCAGGCAAGCTATTGCTTGTTCCCATCAGACAGAGAAAAGTAGACATTATCCAACAATCAGCTGGCAGTAGGAGGCAAAGAGGAAAGGGGATCGTGTTAACGGGAGGAAAAAAAATATATCTTCCCTTTTCTGTTGTAAATTGCAAAATTCACAGTGTCCTGAAAGCACTGAGAAGAATACACAGCTGTTCATTTGATCTCCTACTGTTTCGCTGACCTTTCCTATTGGGGTGGTAGCAGGAGATAAAAAGGAGTTTTATTCTTCATGAGATAGTTATCTACTAAACACGGCGCGAACGTGCCAAAAGTAGCACTTAGACAACAGACCTTCAAGATGCCACCGTGAAGGACACATTTTGTGAAGGAGAAGGGAAGATCATTAGCAGGAGTGGGTTCTACTTACCTTTACTACCAGCTTGCAACGGGGCTGCGCGCACGCTCTTCTGCACATGCGCAGAAGCGTTTTGATGATGTCAGGGTCAGTGGGCGGAGCCTCCCGCCGGTTTTACTACCGGTTCTATAGAACCGGTGCGAACCGGGGGCAACCCACCACTGGTCGTCAGGAACCATGCATAAATCGAAGGACTGCCTATGTCAGGGGTGTCAAACTCGATTTCATTGAGGGCCGCATCAGGGTTGTGTTTGACCTTGAGGTGGCTGGGTTGGGTGTGGCCAGAGTGGGCATGGCTAGCTCGATGTCACTCTTGTCAGGGTGCCTGTGGTGGCCCAAGCACTCTGCCAGCAACAACGGGTTCCCGAGCTCCATTTTTGGCCGCAACGGTCTCCTGCAACCCTCTGCCAGCTAAAATGGAGCTCAGGAGGGTTGCACTCAGCTATGTTTTCACTGGTAGCAGGAGATAAAAAGGGCTGGTCCTTCGCTGTTTCCAGAGTCCCTGCGGGCCAGATCTAAGCACCCCAAGGGCCAGATACGGCACCCAGGCCTTGAGTTTGATACCCCTGGCCTATGTTGAATGGCAATTCTGGATTGGGAATGAAATGATAGCACTTGACTGTATGTTCTTCCAACGTACCAGCTTCAGATCTCCAAGTACTTTGAATTAGATGGTTTAGAAACGACACAGAAGGCAAACACACAGGTCAAAATAAGTAAACTTTCAACCATGGATCTTCAGGACCTGATTAGATTGTCTACTCTACTTTGCAAAGGACCCTCCTGAATCTTCCAGTTTCTGTTCTGCCCCTGCTCCGGATTCCCAAGGATTGTGACACACACCAATGGTCCTTGTCAAAGTTATAACTTACCAAGAATAAACAAAGTCCGGTAAAGGTTGGCAACCAGCCCAGAAAACAAGATACAATAAGACACTCACTCTCCAAAATGCTCTGTAATAATTACACGTTGTTTCCAGCAAGAAATTACTAACTGCATGCGACTTAAATAGGCTAAGGGAGTGGCCAATTATCCTCAAACTTTACTCTCGAGGAGACCTCCTCCTCCTGAGTAGCCATTCCTGCCTTTTGGCAGCCCTGCATGTTCGAGCATTGAGGAGAGGCTCCTCCACTTCACTTTCCCCACTTGAAGGAACCTCTGGAGGTTCTGAAGGCCCAGGCTGAGTCTCTGCCTCTGGCACCACATCCTCTTCAGCCTCCTCGCTGTCCGATGCGAGCGCCGGCTGTGCAGGCTGCTGGCGTGACCCCACACCAGCCTCCTCCTCATCAGGATCAGCCACGATCCGCGCAGGCCTTTGGCGGGCCACAACAGTTTCATTCTAACCTTATCTGGTCAGAAATACATTTTAGCAATTGCAATGAATTTTCCTCCCAGGTAAATCTGTTTAGGGTTTGAAGCAGAAACATGCTTTAGCTTGACAATCCATTGAAATCCATTGAATCTGAATTTTTTTTATTAAGATCATTATCACTAAATGTCAATGCATGTATCCCCACATATGTAATGCTACAGGATGCTCCATTGAAACATTATCTGAATTTCTGCCAAGTGTAATATATTTTACTGGAATTTGATTGCTGGGTTGTTAAAAATCATTATTCCATCAGGCTGCAGCGTAAGCAAAGGCTCTGAATTCTGCTGAAAAGCCATGTTCCTTAAAATTTTATTTCCACTGCAAATATGACGAGTAAAGCTACACTTAAAAGGTTTCTACAGCCAATTCAGATTTATATTGGCATAACACCTCCTCTTCCTATGCACGATTTAAATATACACCTAAAAATAATAACAAATGAAATTATTGCAAAAGATGAGATTGATGGGCAAGCATGTGCAAATCAGTTCTACTTTTAAGGTTCCATCTAACGGAATCATTATTATATGAATACATTATTCTGTCTCTCTGTGTTGTCATAAACATTCTCAAAATGAGTGTGTTGGTACCCATATAGTAAATTCACAAAACCCTCGGAACTGGAGAAACGTGTTGCAACTGCCATTTTGATCACAAGAAACAAAATTCGTTGGATGAATTCCTTTTTGCTTCTCCATGAACAAGAATGGTTCATTTTCATGGACAACTAAAAAGTAAAAGAAAATTATTTCGTTGGTTGATTTTAGAAATGTGTAAGACTCTAGGTCCGTGACGGCGAACCCGTGGCACACGTGACAGAGGTGGCACATTGAGCCCTCTCTATAGGTACACCAGCCATCAACCCAGCCCAGCTCCATCGTGCATGCTCACTTGCCTCCTGCTGGCCAGCTGGTCTTTGGGTCTCTGCACAGGGGGGTGGGCATTCTCCAATCTCCACAGGTTCCCCCTCAGCACACCCAACCTTTCTACTCCATTTCTGCTGCTTGCACCAACCTGGAAACCAAAACGGGGAGCGGGATGCCGCACGAGCTCCCTGCGCCCCGTTTGAGGCCTGGAAAGCCTCCTGCACCAACCTGGCCCGGGGGGGGCCCGGGCGCATACACGGGGACACATGCGTGGAGCGGCGCTTGTGCAGGGGAGTGCAAGGATGTGCGGGGGCTCTCGCATTGCATTTTGGGGGTTCGGGGACACGTGCGTGCATTCGCGCGCATGCGTACTTTGGCCACTCAGCACCAAAAAGGTTAACCATCACTGCTCTAGGTGGTGAACAATACAATCGTATAATTCTACAATTAAACAAACACTCAGATGTCAGAAGCAAGCAATTATTAATCACAGTCAAACACATTAAGACCCAATACTCACTCTAGCCAAGGTCTGGGAAAGAGCTCTTTTGAACATGGGCAAAGTGCAGTCAAAAATACCTGGGATGGGTAGAATGATGTTCAAGAGATGATGTTTATTATTCTCTGGTTTAACAGAGAAGCTACACATTTTAGATCCGTTGGCTGCTGTTGCTTGACGGATGGAATTATTAAATTGTATCCATCAGCTTTGCTTTCATAACTTGAGTTTTAGGAGTGGAATTAAGAACTCACGGTGAGTAGATCCAAGATCATAGAGGTGAGTAAGTGGAAACGGAACAGACAGAGAATGTATGATTGAATTTTTATTATTATTATTTTTTTTAAAATTTGATTTATATGCCGCCCTTCTCCGGAGACTCAGGGCGGCTTACAATGCGCTAAGCAATAGCCTTCATACTTTTGTATATTTATACAAAGTCAGCTTATTGCCCCCACAATCTGGGTCCTCAATTTACCTACCTTAGAAAGGATGGAAGGCTGAGTCAACCTTGAGCCTTGGTGAGATTCGAACCTGCAATAATTGCAGGCAGCTGATGTTAATAACAGGGCTTTAGACCACTGTACTATCCAAGGCTCTTTTGAGTACATTGTTATCTTTATGTATATAAATCAATATTAGAATCATATGTATAAATGGTAAATTGAAGTAAGGGAGAAAAATGTAAGGACTGTTTACTGATGCGACAAAGTTGAAAAGAAGAAAATTGTAAACATTTCTCTTTTTTTTGTTTAAAAACAACCGTTTAATAAAAATTATATTAAATAAATAAAAATTATTATTTAAACCGAGTTGATTTAAAGCAAGCCTTTTCACTAGTGATTTAAATCTTGATTTAAATCGACTTGATTTAAATAAAATCCACCGTGATGAATTCTATTCACGGCATCCTAGAATGGTTCCTAAAATGAAATAAGAAACGAGTTTTGCTGATTTTACAGTCTCCATAAAGTTTGATGAACCATTAAAAAAGAAAAAGAAAAAGTGTCATCTTCAAGTGTCAATGAAATAGGTCTGGTTCTTTTTAAGTCTTAATGACCAAGCTACAAGTCAATATTAAGAACTCTGTCCGACTAAGTTTTCCTGAAAACGTATCGTTGATGAGTCCTGCAGAAAACTGACTGCCCATTCATTTCTTCACATCTATGTATAAAGAATCCAAGACATCTTGATTTCAGGGCATCACAATCGTTTAGAATACTTAGACTCAAGAGGAGGAAACGTCTTGGAGATTGTACGCTCCATCTTGAATTTTTTTCCCAGGCTGGAAGACTAGACTGACAAGTTGGGGGCAGTGGTAAAGTTTGTTGGGGTCAAATACCACTTCCAAATAACTTTATAATTATGTTCTTTAATCCTTATCGATAATGTCCTCATTATTTGGAAGTGGTATTTGACCCCAATAAGACTTTTTCAAATGGACAATAAAGCAGATAAAATGTGTTGGAGATGTAAAGTGGAATTTGGGGACGTATGTTCATATGTGGTGTAAATGTAATGGGGTTGAATTTTTTTTTGGTCCAGGATAGAAAATGAAATATTTGAAATGATTAAGAAAAGGGTCAAATGGAGACCGGAAACCATACTATTATTAATATTAAATGAAACAACGTTAACAACTGGAGAAAGAGAGCTGGTGAGAATTTTGGTTATAATGGGGAGAATTATAATTGCTAGATATTGGAAATTAAACGTTGATTTAAAATTAGAAGAATGGTATAATGATACATGGATTGTCAGAGGCTTTTAAAAACATTTTTTTTCCTACAACCTCTTCGGCAGAAAAAATGCTTTTATAAATTAAAAAAAGCCTCTGATGATTGCGCAGCTCAGCTGGGCATGGGGGGGGGGGACAGGAATTTTTGCTACCGGTTCTCCGAACCACCCGCCGCCATCGCTACCGGATCGGGTGAACCAATCCAGTCCAAGCATTTCACCCTGGGATGGGGTGGGGGGAATTAAACTGAAAATTAATGCTAAAAACAATGTTGTGTGAATGCAACCACCAAGCGTCTCTCTCTTATTTGAAGGTATTTTTTATCATTTATATTTTTTACAGCAGGGGTGTCAAACTCAAGGCCTGCGGACTGGATCTGGCCAGCGGGGTGGTTAAATCTGGCCTATGGGATCAGCCTGGAAATAACAAAGGACCGGCCCATGGTGCCTCTGGCAGCCAAAGCGGGGTACTGGAGGCCATTGAGGCCAAAAATGGGGCATGTGAGGCCATGTGAGGCCACCCGTGCCCCATTTTGGCCAGCAGGGTGCTACAGGTAGCTGTCCAAGCCGAAAATGGGGTGCACCCCTCCCCCATACCCCATTTTGCCCAGCAGGGTGCTACAGGAGGCGTCCGTCCCATTCCCCACCCCACTGGCTGGCCCATGGAGGAGAACTAGAATG
Organism: Ptyas mucosa; assembly: GCA_012654045.1. NCBI lineage: Eukaryota > Metazoa > Chordata > Lepidosauria > Squamata > Colubridae > Ptyas > Ptyas mucosa. The sequence continues at coordinate 1,035,187 of WNWU01000068.1, forward strand.
CTGATTCAGCCCGCACAGAAATCCAGTTTGACACCCCTGGTTTACAGGAGCCTCTTTTCTTACTAGAGAGATGCATATTAACTGTGCACTGGTCATTATTTGGATGTGCAATATGAAAACTATATTTATAGCATAATGGCAAGGTTGTTTTGTTTTGTCTACGGAGCGATGTTAACTCTAGACCACCGCCTGAACAAGTCCTTGCAATTTTCTTTCTGGTAAGATTTATGGAAGTGGTTTTGCCATGTCTCAAGGTCACCCATCTGGCTTTGTACCTAAAGCAGGACTAGAACTCACCGTCTCCCGGTTTCTAGCCTGTTGCTCTTAACCACTACACCAGGGGACTGCAACCTTAAACACTCAAAGAGCCATTTGGATCCGTTTCCCACAGAAAAGAAAACACCGGGAGCCACAAAACCCTTCCCGTGTCTGACTATTTCTTTAGCAGCCACAAAACTAGCCTCTGTAATTGAATTAAATGTTCTGTTTTCTTCTGAAACTTTTCTTTTCTTGGATTTATCCATGGTTGGCCTACCGGGGGTTGACAAGCTCAATAAATTGTGTGCCGGTTGGATGTCGCACATTGGCAGTTGTGAAGCATATTTTGAGTGACAGGGAGCCACAGCAGAGGGGTGAAAGAGCCACATGTGGCTCCAGAGCCTCAGGTTGCTGACCCCTGCACTACACCAAACTGTCTCTCAACAGCAAATGTAAGAAGCTGGAAAACACTGGTTGGGTGAAAACCGTCTAGAATGCTTCCATATGTCACTAAAACAAAACATGCCCATGTCAAAACACGTCTAAATCAACACGCTCTGCTCTTCGTTTGTAAGAAAGAAGGGAGTATATGTGTAATAAAAGTCTTGTTATTCTATTCATTGCCATTGTTCTGTTTCCATTCATTTGTTCTGTTATTTATTCATTATGCTTACACTTGTTTCATTATGCATTCATTTGAGTTCATTTGTTTGCTGAAACTGTTTTTTTATTTTTTTTTTTATTTTTTTTTTTGCTTTGTTTCTTGTCATGCACCAGGAAACATTCTCTTTGGAAGCTGCTGGAGATGTGCACAATTCACTATTCTGAGACAGAATTGCATGGATCACTGTATTTTCCAGTAAATTACTGAATCTCTCCAGGAATAACCAGATTGGCATAATCGGGGGTGGGGGTGGGGAGGAGGAAGGACTGTTTTGGGGTTTCTTGGAACAGTACATTTTGTACCCATCTTGAGCTCAAAATTCTGTCTCCTGAATGGTGGCTCAGAGGCTAAGATGCTGATCATGTCGATCGAAAGATCGGCAGTTCAGCGGTTCAAATCTCTAGCGCCGCATAACGGGATGAGCTCCTGGTACTTGTCCCAGCTTCTGCCAACCTAGCAGTTCAAAAGCACATAAAAAATGCAAGTAGAAAAATAGGGACCACCTTTGGTGGGAAGATAACAGCGTTCCGTGCACCTTTGGTGTTTAATCATGCTGGCCACATGACCACAGCGACGTCTTCGGACAGCACTGGCTCTTCGGCTTTGAAACAGAGATGAGCAGCGCCCCCTAGACTCGGGAACGACTAGCACGTATGTGCGAGGGGAACTTTTACCTTTAAGCTGCTTTAGACCATATTCTGGTGACATTCTATTCAGATAATTTATTCTTCTCTGACCACATCATAAGCGATTCACTTGAAAGAAATGGCAGCTACAAAAATAATCAACCTCCGAACTCAGTTTCTATAATCTCATCATCCTCACAATAATGTGAGGTTGTTTTTTTTTTAAAAAAAACAACCTAAAAATATGAAACTCCCCAAAGAGGAGGCATTATTTTTAGTATAAATGAATATGATATTGAACGGACTTCACTGGGATTCATTTTTCTTTCTTTCTTTTTGTTTTTTTCAAAATTAATTCACATCCTTTTCTGTGAACTCTATTATGAGATGACCTCAAAAAGAGCTTCTGCTAGCGGACAAAATGGTAATATATGGAAACCAAGACCAGTTTGCATGCACTCCCTCTTTCCTTTTCCTCTCTCTTCACCTCAATTATTTTCTCTTGAATTAGATAAATGAAAAATGGGGTGAGTTCAGTAAGCAATATCGAAAGCCTTCGTGTCGTACCAATACCGATGCATTCGAAAGATTTTATTTTTTTCCTCCCAAGGTAACATGAAGATCATATGAACGGAAAGCTTTGAAACAACTCAAAATCAAAATCAAAATAATAAAAATGAAGACGTCGGTGTTTAAAACGTTTAATGTTACTTATCGATTTTTGTCAACAACAACAAAAAAAAATGCAACAGAAGTATACAGACTTTGTCATTTGTGAATACAATCTTAATACAATAGGGAGATTATAACCTCTACCGTATCGTAGCTTTGACACCTGAGAATGATTGCCAACAGTGGACAGATAACCTGTTTCACTTGTTTTAAAATAAAATTTGTGTGATTTTAATACAAAAAAAAGGGGAGGGAGAATGCATAACCATTAAACCAGAATGATATGAGCAAGCGAACATTAAGCGTCTTCACAATCGTGTCCTTTGACTCCTCGCCGGAATCAGCAGGAAGAAAATACTTATCTTCAATAAAAAATAAAAATAAAATTGAAGCACCATCTTTAACACTGAATTTTGTGCATTCAAGAAAGGCATACTGTGAAGTCAAGTGATTGCTTAAGTGTACAAGGCATAAACGAATGCAAAATAATATTTTCATATAAATATAACAGATACAAAGCACCTATTTAAATAGGGAAATTTACAGTTTATGGCAGGAACCTGTAAACAAAAACAAACATTAAAAAACAAAGCAAAACCCTTAAAGATGTTATAACAAATAGAATTCCCCTAGCCTCTTGTGTTGATTGTTGTTCTTGTTGTTCTCACTAGAGAAAGTGGTTTTTAGCAAAACATAATCCCTGCTGTATCAAAATAATAGCTTGTTAAAATGAGGACGTGATGTCCAAGCAGGCAATCAAAATGCATTTGTCATTAGTGGTGGATGAAATTTTTTTTGAAGGGACTAACTGGCTGATAATACAATTATCTTCCCTACCCGCCTTCTTAGGATACAGGTATTTTCTCAGGATTCTACAAGTGACCAAAGCTAAGTTGGTTGCCAGAACACTTCAACAACAGAAAAAGTAACAGTAACGGAGTTGGAAGGGACCTTGGAGGTCATCTAATCCAACCCCCTGCTCACACAGGAGACCTGTACTAGGGATTCGAACTGCCGAACTGCCAACCTTTCTGATCGACAAACTCAGCGCCTTAGCCACTAAGCCACCTAGTCAGGAAGGGGAGTGTTGTGACCCCAACTCCTGAGCCTGTCCTAACAGAGGAAGAGGACTCAGAAGGTGACGGGGAGGAACTGATAAGGCCTCCCTCTCCAGGACCCTCCTCTCTGGCAATGCCTCAGGTTCCATCCGAAGGCCAAGAGGAACAGCCTGGGATATGCCAGGAGGAAAGCATATTGGAACAACAACAGATAGGGATCAAGGATGATGAATCCTGGCTTGATCCCAGGCAACGTCGGAGGGAGAAGCATGCGCAGCAACGAAAGAGGTGTGGGAGGGCCAGAGATTGAGCTGAGTCACTGAGACACACCCCACAAGGAATAAAAGTGGGTGTGATTGCTCTTCAGGTTTTGTGACGGTCAAAGTTAAAAACCTGAGAGTCACATCATGGTACCTGAAATCTGGCTTGTACATATTTGGATTGGACCTTGGCTAATTCTTGCTTCGTGGATTACTATTTGCTACTGAACCGGACTGAGGATAAACTCTCTCTTGCTTACTGTGAGTGAAAACTGACTTGGCAGGCATTACGCAGTTTACTGCCAAAACTCTTATCTGAAAGGGTTTCTAGTCTGATTGCTTAGTAAAATCTTGGCAGGCGTGCCTAGTTGTGTGTTTGTCTGTGTGGGGAAGGGGGACAGAACAGGGAGGAAAAATTCAGCTTTATACTCCATGGTACTATATCGGCTTGAAGGAAGAAATACTGGCTTTTTTCTCCAAAATGCTGTAAGGTTTTGCATGAGAATGTTCCAGTTTTGAAAACATGGGTGAGACTATTGTTGGGTGATGACAGGTTAACGTGGAGACATTTGATCGATGAGGTACCGGAAAAGCGGGAAAAGGGAAGAAAAGACAGCTTCTCTCGACAGTATTGCAAAACATTAACCTGGATCTCAGGAGTGGATCAAGAATGGAGCTGGTAGAAGTTCTCCAGAATTTCTATACCTGTGATGGTGAACCTATGGCACGCATGTGGAGCCATATCTGTGGGCATGCGAGCGTTGCCCTAGTTCAGCTTCAGCAAGCATGTGTGTGCTGGCCAGCTGATTTTCGGGCCTTCTGGGTCCACCAGAAGTCAGGAAACGAGCTGTTTCTAGCCTCTAGAGGGCCTCCAGGGGGTGGGGAAGGCTGTTTTCACCCTCCCCAGGCTCCTAGAGAGTCTCTGGAGCCTGGGGAGGGCAAAAAACAGGCTTACTGGGCTCACTGTGCCAAAAGCACAGGGAGCGAGGGGGGGTCGCACACATATGGGGGGCGGGGCGGTATTGAATTATAGGTATGCCCCCCCCCCCGCACTCCTCCTGCTTTTGGCACACGTTAGCCATCACTGTTCTATACCAATTATCTTGAGAAGTAGGGAAACTTGTGGAAAAAAGGGGAAAAAAGGATCGAAGTACGGCAAGTACGTGGGAGAAGGAAAAAGGAAAGTGCTTTTGCCGAATTTGGGGAATTCTTTTGCTCTTATAGGCATGGCTTAGCCCAACCCATAGGTCTGTCTTTCTTTCTTTCTTTCTTTCTTTCTTTCTTTCTTTCTTTCTTTCT
>WNWU01000068.1:1040033-1051238 GCA_012654045.1 Ptyas mucosa
TCTTTCTTTCTTTCTTTCTTTCTTTCTTTCTTTCTTTCTTTCTTTCTTTCTTTCTTTGGTAGGAGAATGGAATCAGTTTCCATTTTGCATTTTTGACCTGGCCTCAAGCCTTTCTTTTATTTTTTTTTAACGCATTCAACTTGATTGTTTTAATGCATTCGACCTGGCTATAAATGTGTATAAACCTAGCTATAAATGTCTGTAAACATAATAGGCTATAGTGTGTGTGTGTGTGTGTCTGTGTGTGTGCATTCACACCAGGGGTGGTATTCACTTACCTTCACTACCGGTTCACAAATATGAGCGTGCGCACTTTGCTTGCACTCACCACCTACACGCATGCACAGACCGTCAAAAACAGGACGTGATGATGTCCAGGCGGGTGGGCAGAGCCTCCCACAGCCGCCGCTACCTGTTCGCCCAAACCGGATCGAACTGGCTGAATACCACCATTGATTCAGACACACACACACACACAAACACAAACCTATTGATTTAAGTGGAACTAAACACATACCTTTCGGAAAATACTTTCAATGGAGGAAAGATACTTTTTTTAAAAAAAAAAATCCAATCCCAATAATATTCCTAATGTTATAAATAAGCCAAGACTTAATAATAACATATTTTTAAATACATATATATTACGGTAGACCACTTTGACTTATTCCAGCTTCTTGGCCAGGCAATTTATGTTTTGACTGCCCAAAGGTTCTCTCATTCTCTCTCTCTCTTTTTTTTTTTCCATGCAATGATTCAGCAAACTGATCGGGGCCAATCCATATTTTTCCATTCATAATTATAAATGCTGGGTTTTCTTCTCTTTTTACAGAGAAATCAGTTCTGAGGTATAGACACCATGTTCTTTGTGGATCTAGCAAATGCTTAGAGCTTTCCTTTACAATAATAACAATCTTCTTGCCAATGCAGCATACTTATTTTTTTTTCACTCCAAGCATTTTGACATCACCCATCATCCTCCAATTCTTCCGATAATTTTTTTTTAAAAAAGGACGTTTATTTTACTAATTAAATCTCGAAGGGAAATATTCTGTCAATGTTCCAGTCTTCTCGAGTGGATTGAAGAGGGAGACGGAGCCTGTTCTCCATTATTATCGGGGGGTTTTTTTTAGTTCTTATGGAGGATGAAATGTGATTTTGCAGGGTGTCCATCCACAGCTGACCCCTTTTCTTGGACGAAACCTTTCTCACATCCCTTCATTTCTCTCAAATCAGATCTTTCACTCTTCTGACAACAAAATGCCACCGTCACAGTAGTAGCAACTCTTTTGCACGTGTGTGTGTGAGTGTGTGAGTGTGTGTATATATATATATATATATTTCCTTTTAAAAAAAATAGTAAGACTGATTCAGAAGTCTTTTGGAAAAAAAATAAGAAGCTCTTGCTTTAAATGGGTTTTCAGTTTTGCAGTTTTGACCCCGCCTCTTGGGAATCGATTTCGTTAAAGGTCATTGTTGATCAGTCACGTCATTTATTTATTATTTTATGATCCAACATAGGCTAAAGAGTTGGAAATTCGTTCATGAATATTTCACTTACGAGCACCTACATTCATTTTACACGATTCCTCAATGTGGCCGGGGGATTGTGTGGTCTGCAGTGTTCCCACCTATAAAAAAATAAAAAAATATATATGTCTGCTTACTGGGATGTGAGTAGGGTTTGGCTACCCTAAACCTATCACAAAATTTTATTCCTTTCTTCCCCTCCCCCCTTCCTGAGGACAAATTTGCTTTTCCGCACCCTTAAATCCAATAACACTCCATTAGTTTTTATTGTACACGGTCATGAATAGGATTCAAGCTCACAAACTTAAAACGGAACAGGTTTATTTAATTGTAAGTGTACTGAATTTCAGTAACAGAGTTGGAAGGGACCTCAGAGGTCATCTAGTCCAACCATTTCTGTGGGCACGCGAGCGTTGCCCTAGCTCAGCTCTAGCGCACATGTGCGTGCCAGCCAGCTGATTTTCAGGCCTTCTTGGCCCACTGGAAGTCAGGAAATGGGCCATTTCCGGCCTCCAGAGGGCCTCTGGGGGGAAAGGTCATTTTTGCCCTCCCCAGGTTCCTAGAAAGGCTCTGGAGCCTGGGGAGGGCGAAAAACAGGCTTACCTGGCCCACCATGCCATTGTGTGCCAAAAGTGGGGGGAGTGCGGGGGAGGGTTGCATGTGGATGCATGGGGGATGGGGCGCATTGAATTATGGGTGTGGGCACACGCGAGAGAGACCCCTCCCCGCACTCCCTCCGCTTTTGGCATGCGACGGCAAAAAGGTTAGCCATCACTGATCTAGTCCAACCCCCTGCTCACGCAGGAGAGCTGTACTAGCGATTCGAACCGCCGAACTGCCGACCTTTTTGATAGACAAGCTCAGTGTCTTAGCCGCTGAGCCACCTAGTCAGATTCTGGGTTGATCCTCTCACCTCTGCCCCAAGTGAATCCCGCAGCTTGGAAGAATTGCGGGCCCTACCCAGTGCTGGGATTCAAATAATCTAACAACTGGTTCTCTGCCCTAATGACCAACTGGGTGGGTGTGGCCATGGTGGGCATGGCCAGGGGGTGTGACAGGCAGCTCTCGGCCTCCTGCACCTCCCCTGGGAGCCACCTAGTTAAGCTTTCATCTCCTTTTGTTTTGGATGCTGTGTAGCTGGTGCAGGTGTGTATTTTTTTTTTTGTTTGTATTTTATTGTCCTTAAAAATGTAGAGTTATCGTCCTGAAAGGAAAACAGAAGTTGCATCCGATTACTAAACTATGAGAGCCTAAACCAGTGAAATTTAACATGGGGATAAAGAGGCCATAAAGAAATGCATTGCTAGAGTGAACGCGCTGTTAAACATAAATAGTTTTTGTTTTTTTTATCCGGTGCTAAAAATTTAATTGCCCTCCCTCTTCCCTCTAACATCCAGAAAATCAAAAGAAATGGGGTCGCAATAAACTTGTTATACAACTTTTCTTCACATGAACCTTTAACAGCTGTAATCCAGGCAATGGGGAGGGGAAAACTCACTAACATTTCCTAGATGTTAGTAGAAGAGATGGAGATCTGATGGTACGGGATTTTATTTATTTATTTATTTTTTGCAAGCCAGAAAAAGAAAAATTATAGACCTCGTTTGGCATTATGGTTAAAGGCACCACAAGCTAGGATTAAAGAGGCGTGGTGGCATCGTGGTTAGAATGCAATATTGCAGGCTAATTCTGATGACTGTCAGCAGTTTGATTCTAACCGGGTCAAGATTGACTCAGCCTTCTATTTTTCAGTCAAATGAGGACCCAGATTGTTGGGGAAAATAGGCTGACTATAAATTGCTCTTTTGTAAATTAGAATGCATGGGTCTAATAAATTGAACATGGGAGTCTTTTCTAATTATAATTATACGCTTTATCTCGACCATACCATGCAAAGTACATTTAATAGCAATAGCAATAGCACTTAGACTTATATACCGCTTCATAGTGCTTTACAGCCCTCTCTAAGCGGTTTACAGAGTCAGCATATTGTCTCCAACAATCTGGGTCCTCATTTTACGCACCTCCAAAGGATGGAAGGCTGCGTCAACCTTGAGACAGTGGGAATCGAACTGCTGAACTGTTGGCAGTCAGCAGTCAGTAGAAGTAGCCTGCAGTACTGCATTCTAACCACTGCGCCCCCATGGCTCAATTTTAAATGGTTTAAATGGAGATTAAATGGTCTCCGTGGGTAAGACTGGCCTTGTATTTTATTTCCCCATGCCTAATTTATTGCTTGGGTCATTTGGCTTCCTGCTCCAAATTAAGCCATAATTTGTTACCAATTTCAGTAACATATCAAGGAAAACTAACTTATGCATTGGCACAACTCAAACACAGCACTAAATTTGAAGTTTGAACTATGCCAACCATAAATTAGTTTTTGGTAGACACTTAGCAAGCTTCTATGAAGGTTATATTGTACATAGGTTATATTGCTTTTTTTTTTTTGTTGTTCATACATTCATTGATCAGCTATTTTCTGTCTTTCTGATGCTCCAGTTTAGTTAAAGCAATTACAAGCACCAAGTGCAAAATTAAAAGGAAAGAGTACAATTAAAATCAACAGGATCCTTTTTCAAAAAAAGAGATTAATTTTAACCACTTTTCTAAAAAAATAAAATAAAATGGAAGCGTACCTCTTTAGGGAGTGCATTTATGCCCCAGGATAACAAAGCAAAAAGCATGTTAATTCATACCAAATAAATGAGCTTGGGAAAGGAGGACTGGATGGATGGATGGCGGATGGATGGATGGGTGGATGGATGGACGGACGGACAAACGGATGAATAGACAGATGGATGGACAGATGGAGGGATGAATGGAAGGATGGTGTGACAGAAAGACAGTGTCAGCTCTTAACAAACAAAATATCAAACATGGAGGACATCAAAAGATATTTTCCTGCTAATCTAAGGTTCATACTGGGAGAGGCAACCCTCAAATTCAGATTATAAACTATTTAGGACTTTAAAGGTCAGCACAAAAACTTCAAGTTCTCTCAGCAGGCAATTGCTATCCCATATATCTTTTACTACTAGGAATCATATTCTCTCAACACCATGGAGTTAGATTAGCAGTCTTACCACCATGTTTTCCAGCCACTTCAATTCCTGGAAAATATTTCAGGGGCGGTCTAATGTAAAGAGATAGAACATCTTCAAATGTGAACGACTATTGCTAAGCCTAATTCGCACAAGAGGGATCGCAGCTGGAGAAAAGGCGATAAATATGCAAACATGCCTCGTGCCGCAACCATCCCTTGCAAATCTAAGAACGCCAAACTGAAAAAAATTAGCTTGTTCGCTTGTATTGTGAGTATTGTAGGAAGCAATATGGCTAGGTGCAATCAGCGTGCTGCTAGCATCTGTTCTAGAGTTACAAAAGTACTTCTCATTTACATAGTTGTTAAAATTCATAGGGGACAATATAGTTGTCAGGGTTCCATCGGATGCCCTAATTAAATCATGAATCTCGAGTCAAGCTTCAAAAGAAATCCAAATATTTATTAGGAGTTCCATGTCTGCACGTTCCCAAATGAAGCCAGCTCTGACCCTACATAATTTATGCTCCAATTATGACCCTTCCCCCCCCCCTTCCCCCCAGGGTGTGTCATCAATCACATTTGCCAATGGAGCAATTTTGCTGGCTGTACAGGTCACTCCACTCGGCTGCTGTAAGTAACCCTGGAATACAGCCTTGAGAGAGAGAAGCATGGAATGTGCATCTGTCTTTGGCTGCTGTGCCATTTTGCCGGTTTCCCATTCCCCCTGGCTTATGGCAACACAAGAGCAGGCCAGGGATGGTTTGCGAGTTGACAATAGTACTGTGTGGAATTTAAGTCGGTGGCTTAAATATTGAACTTCAAACTTCCAGTCCTACTTTCTAAGCGGACCCCAGCAGGAAGGATTAAATTTACTGCAAAGAAATGTCTCCAGGACTATGTTTGTAAGTCAAGGACTACCTGTATACACCCACTGTGAAAGGGATCCAATGTTGGTTGTAGCTCTAATGTATGACTCTCTGATGTGGGAAGTGATCTAGTAACACTTGGTCTCAATGGCAAGAAGAAACCTCTCACTTACACTTCAGTAATAAAACACGACCCATTAGAGCAGGGGTGTCAAACTCAAGGCCCGGGGGCCGGAACTGGCCTGTGTAGTACTTAGATCAATCCCATGGGGCCACCCTGGATACAGCGAAGGACCAGCCCATGGTGCTTCTGCCAGTGAAAATGGGCTCCTGAGCTCCATTTTCGGCTGCCACAACCTCCTGCAACCCCTGGCAGAGGGTTGCAGGAGGCCATGGCAACCAAAAATGGAGCTTGGGAGCCCATTTTCACTGGCAAAATGCTCAGGTTGCCAAAGGCACCCCTGACAGGAGTAATGTTGAGCTGGCCCCGCCTCCTGGCCCTGCTCCCTCCCCCCCCAAGGTCAAACACAGCCCTGATGCAGCCCTCAATGAAATCGAGTCTGACACCCCTGCATTAGAGTAAAAACACCATAGAGGGATCGGTATTGCTGTGAAATATGGAGCATTTTAATAGGTATAGGTGAAACAACAATTTTAAACAGATGATTGAAAGCTCAAAAATTTGCTAAAGCCCTCAAATTCACCAGGAGCCCTGGTGGCGTAGCAGACTAAAGCACTGTTATTAACATCAGCTGCCTGCAATTACTGCAAGTTCGAGTCTCACCAGGCTCAAGGTTGACTCAGCCTTCCAACCTTTCTAAGGTAGGTAAAATGAGGACCCAGACTGTGGGGGCAATAAGCTGACTTTGTATAAATATACAAAAGTATGAAGGCTATTGCTTAATGCACTGTAAGCCGCCCGGAGAACGGCGACATATAAATCAAATCAAATAAAAAAAAATAGCATAACACTCCAAGTTCTAGCCATACAACTACTTTCTCCAAATGTTTATTTTATTGTTTGGAATCCTTGTTTGCAACAAATTGTTCTAATTCCCACATTCTCTAAAATCATAGTAACGGTAAAGCTAAAGGTTCCCCTTCCACATATGCACTAGTTGTTCCCGAGTCTAGGAGGTGGTACTCATCTCCATTTCAAAGCTGAAGAGCCAGCACTGTCTGAAGATGTCTCCGTGGTCATGTGGCCGGCATGACTAAATGCCAAAGGCACATGGAACATTGTTACCTTCCCACCAAAGGTAGTCCCTATTTTTCTACTTGCATTTTTTTACATGCTTTTGAACTGCTAGGTTGGCAGAAGCTGGGACAAGTAACGGGAGCTCACCCTGTTACGTGGCACTAGGGATTTGAATCGCTGAACTGCTGACCTTTCGATCAACAAGATCAGCGTCTTAGCCACTAAGCCACCGCATCCCCAAAATCATAGGCTTAGTCTATAAAACATCTGCTATAAAACATCCATTTATAAGTATCCAAAGAGGTAATAAATATTGACATACAGGACCTTAGACAAAGGTAGAATTTTATACCCTTTTTTCCTGGAGGTGAATAATTCTCTGATAGACCTTGACGTACGACCACAAAGGAGCCCAAAATTTCTGCTGTTAAATAAGACGTTTGTTAAGTGAGATTTTGCAACTTTTCCTTGTTGTTAAGTGAATCTGGCTTTCCCCATTGATTTTGCTCATCAAAACATTGCAAAGGTGATCACACATGACCTTGGGATACAGCAACGATCATACATATGAACCTGTTGCCAAGCATCTTAATTTTGATCACATGATTGTGGGGCCGATATGAATGTCATAAGTGTGAAAAACAGTCGTAAGTCGCTTTTTTCAATGCTATTGTAACTTTGAATGGTCACTAAATGAATTGCTGTAAGTCAAGGGCTACTTGTATTAGGAAATCTGTCCCTCCTTGCTGCTATTCACAGAGCAGTGCCTTGAAATCACCGTAAGTGGTACTGTGTTTCCCCGAAAATAAGACCCTGTCTTATATTTTTTTGAACCCTGAAATAAGCACTCAGCCTTATTGCCATGTGCTCAAAAGCCCTGATTGGGCTTATTATCAGGGGATGCCTTATTTTTGGGAAAATAGGGTAAAAAATATGCCTTAAGGAGGAGGATCTCGGATGGATAGCATCCATTTGCAAAATATGCTTAATAAAATGTCCAATAAGAAAAAGTCGGCCCTATAAAATCAATACAATATTCTCAGAGGAAAGACGTCTAGAGCATGGTTGGGAACAGAAGTCTTGTTGTAACATAATTTTCTTCCAAAATCTGAAGGGTATTCATTTCTGCAGGCCAGTAGGAAATATCTGCCATAAGCTTGCTAGAGATTCTGAGATTCCAAGTCTCAACACATATGGTCTGTAGTAGGTGTGAGAAGGCTGCTGTGTAGCAAATAGTTTTCGCAGGAGATAGAGAAGGGATTTAAGTATTCATCCAAAGCTCCCTTTGGTCTATGAAATTAATCCCGGGGATTTTTGGATTTGATGTTCTTACTTTTATAATAGTGCTGCTAAAGTCCAACACTGTTATTCTACAAGGGACAATCCTGCCCATGGTGACATCTAACTACTCTGCATTTTAGATAACTGACAGTGAAAAAGCTCTGTTGGATTCAAAACCAACCCAAGGAGAATAATTATTCCCGGAATACTAATTATTATAATATCAGTTTATAACAGTTCATTTAGTGTTAGGTAGTTACAATGGACCTGAAAAAGGCGATTTATGACTGTTTTTTCATACTTACGACGACTGAAGCACCCCACTGGTCACCCAGTCGAAATGCAGAAGCTTGGCAACTGTCTCATATTTATGACGGTTGCAATCTCCTGGATGTCATGTGATTTAATTAGAAATTAAACAGCACAAATTTAGTCCCGGCAAACCTCTTTAATTCATACAGCTGTAAATTACTTTCATTTACACTCTGCAAGGCTTGATAAACAGTCTTTCAGAGAAAGGTTATCAACACCCACCTATCTCATGTAGAATGCTGCCAAAGAGCTAATTTCCAGACGCAGGGCAAGGCCAAACTTGGCACAGAGTCATAAACGGAAGTTTCAAATCTTGAATCGGCCAGATGAACTAATTGCTTCCTGCAAAAGCTCATGTCCCATTCGCTTCTCTTTTATGTCTTATAGGAGGGGCCAATCATCTCCAAGCCTTACTCCCAAGTCGACCCTGTTTTATTAATTGTTCCTGTTTCCTGGCAGCTCTGTGCATGCACACACTGGGAACAGGCTCACGCTGTTCTTCTGCCTCGCTGATGTCAGACTCCAGAGACTCCAAAGGCAGCAAAGAATTAGCAAATGGCCTTGGCCTCCTCTCTGCCTCCGACTCAGAGCCATCGTCCAAGCCTTCCCCAGATTCCAGGACTGGCCCACGTTCCTCCCCAACCTCCTCACTTTCCGAATCTGCTGCCAGCTCTGCTGGCCGCTGGCAGGCCACAACAATCTTGAGGAAGCCAAATTCACTCAAAAACCATGTCGTCAACTTAACAACTGCAGTTGTTACTAACTATAATGCTCTCAAGATTTATTTTTTTTTTCTAAAAAGAAGAGGTAAGATGTTATGGTAGTCCCTACCAGAGATGAAGATTGAGGAAAAGCCAGTGGTGGGATTCAACCAGTTCGCACCACTTCCGGAGAACCAGTTGTTAACTTTCTGAACAGTTTGGCAAACTGGTTGTTGGAAGAAATTATTAGGGCAGAGAACCGGTTGTTAAATTACTTGAATCCAACCACTGGGAAAAGCAATACCGTGTTTCCCCAAAAATACAAACTACCTCAAAAGTAAGTCCTAGCTTGATTTTTACATATGTGCCCAATATAAGCCCTATTCCCCCCCCCAAATATAAGCCCCAATTAAGACCCTGCCCACTCCACGGTGCATGGGTAAAAATTAAGCTAAGGTGGTGACAGTGGTGAAATTCAAATTTTTACTATCGGTTCTGTGGGTGTGGCTTGGTGGGCATGGCAGGGGAACGATACTGCAAAGTCTCCATTCCCACCCCACTCCAGGGGAAGGATACTTCAAAATCCCCATTCCCTCCCCTCTCCTGGGGGAAGGATACTGCAAAATCCCCATTCCCACCCCACTCTGGGGCCAGCCAGAGGTGGTATTTGCTGGTTCTCCGAACTACTCAAAATGCCCGCTACCGGTTCTCCAGAACCTGTCAGAACCTGATGAATTTCACCCCTGGATGGGGATGGGGGGATGGAGCTGCCCTACTACTTACTTTCGAACAGTTGCAGCCAGGCCTCACACACCTTGACATCTGCCTTGCTGGCCCATTTCTTCTGCAGCCAGCAAGGCTTTCCTGAAGGCCTCTGACATCGAAAAGGAGGCTGGGGGTGACATGTGCAAGTGAGATGAGTCAGTGGATGACATTCCCCCCCCCCGAAAATAAGACCTTGTGGCTTTTTTTGGTGGGAAAAAATATAAGACAGGGTCTTATTTTGGGGGAAACATGGTATTTGAAACATATTTGAAGGCTACTTTTCTAACTAAAAATAAGAGACTACTTCAAAATAAAAGACTCTGATGTTCCTTAGGAGGACCATAATTCCACCCTGAGACCTTTTCTCAAATTTGAACTTCAGAAACAACTACACCAAGAATATGCACAGACTGAAGCTGAGGTCAAAAAACACAGAACCTGAAGAATCAAAGTCAGAATATCCAGAGATGCGAAAATATCAAAGGAAGGTATTGGAGACACTTCTACTCTTAACCCATTAGTCCTCCCATTCCATTACATAATTGCACCAAAGAGGGTTGTTTTTTTTTAAAGCTGTCTCTAGGGACTTTCATTTGGCTCCTTTGCAGTCACATTTCAGAAGCATAAGAATCCTTAAAGTCAATAAAGGAGAATATTTGTAGCTCAGGGTTGAAATGAGGGTCCTTTGTGTTCTCTGGGCTTGGTTGTTGTGCTGAAGATGCTACCAAGTTTGGGTAATGAAACATTTGCAAGAAAAAAATCAAGCTCAGAGAACATCAAGGACTGCTCAATCAGTCAAGCTATCAGCAAATCCCACCAGGCATAATAAAAGAACAGAATAACAGAGTTGGAAGGAACCTTGGAGGTCTTCTAATCCAACCCCCTGCTTAGGCAAGAAACCCTACACCATTTCACACAAATGGTTATCCAATCTCTTCTTAAAAATTTCCAGTGTTGGAGCATTTGCAACTTCTGGAGGAAAGTTGTTCCACTGATTAATTGTTCTGTCAGGAAATTTCTCCTTAGTTCTAGGTTGCTTCTCTTTGATTAATTTCCCTCCATTGCTTCTTGTCCCACCCTTAGGTGCTTTGGAGACTTGATTGACCTCCTCTTCTTTGTGGCAACCCCTTAGATACTGGAAGACTGCTATCATGTCACCCCTACTCCTTCTTTTCATTAAACTAGTCATACTTAATTCCTGCAACCATTCATCGTATGTTTTAGCCTCCAGTCCCCTAATCATTTTTACTGATCTTCTCTGCACTCTTTCTAGAGTCTCAACATCTTTTTTACATCGTGGCAACCAAAACTGGATATATCGTCTCCTCCCTCATCCTTGTCGGAGGAGGAGGAGGAGGAGGAGGAGGAGGAGGAGGAGGAGGAGGAGAGGGAGAGGGAGAGGGAGAGGGAGAGGGAGAAGAAGAAGAAGAAGAAGAAGAAGAAGAAGAAGAAGAAGAAGAAGAAGAGGAGGAGGAGGAGGAGGAGGAGGAGGAGGAGGAGGAGGGC
>WNWU01000068.1:1075016-1085506 GCA_012654045.1 Ptyas mucosa
CCATTTTGGGCCTTGTAGGCCTCCCTGCAGCCTCCTGTGAGTGAAAATGAGCTGCGGGGGGGGGGGGGTGGACTGTGCTGCCCCTCCCACCATGCCCCATTTTGGGACTAGGAGGCCTCCCTGCTCATATCTGGGAGCCAAAATGGTGTGTGTGGGGACTCCTGGAAGGGGCAGGAAGGGGCGGAGCCAGCCAGCAATTTAATTATCGGTTCACCCAAACTAACCCGAACCGGCTGAATCCCATCACTGGTTATAACTAAGGGGATGGAACATCCAGAGGAATATTCTTATATTTGAAGCCCCTCGCTCTTTCCAATCAAATCAACATCTTTTATTATGATTGCAGATGGGAAAAAGTTAATTTTAAAATATAAATTACAGGAACAAACTGAAATAGTTGAAGGCTCAGCGGATATGTCTCTAACCCAGCGGGGCCCAACCTTTCCCAATTGGAAGCCCAGCTTGCGCAGGGGGGTGGGGGCATGTGAGTGGCAGGCGCTTGCACACATGTGCACAGTTCCCATTGGTGCAAGCGGTGAGCATGCGCATCTTCCACTCACGCAAATGGAGCTTTGTGCATGAACAGAGGGCGTTTGAGCAGAGGGCCCTTGCGCTCGCACGCAAAGCTCCACTCGCACAAGCGGAAAGTACTTACGCACAAAGTTCCATCCCACTCAAATGGAGCATTGCATGCAAGTGCTCTCTACTCACCTCAAGTGAAGCTTCACACAGGAGCACATGGACCCCTCCACTCAAGCGCCCTCCGCTTGCACGAGTAGAGCTTCGTGCGCACATGCATGCATTTGCCTATTGCTTGTGCAACCCAGTTTTAAAAGAGCCGAGGTGGCGCAATGGTTAGAGCGCAGTACTGCAGCTACTTTAGCTGACTGCTAGTTCAGCAGATCAGCGGATCAAATCTCACCAGCTCAAGGTTGACTCAGCCTTCCATCCTTCCGAGGTGGGTAAAATGAGGACCCAGATTGTTGGGGGCAATATGCTGTTTAGTATACTGTCTTTGGTGTAAGCCGCCCAGAGTCCTCGGAGAGTGGGCGGCATAGAAATATGAATAATAAAATAAATAATAAATAAAATAAATAGGCTGTGGCCCTGGGAGTTGGGATACCCCTGCTCTAACCAGCATTCCTTTCCAAAACATTTCTGTTTCTTTATGCGGATAGTCACTAATCAAACATGTGCAACCAACTAATCAACAGGTAGATATTCGAATGTGTAGCTGAATTAGTAAAATAATTCTCAATTTTCACTTATCTATCCAACCTAGCAGTTCGAAAGCACGTAAAAAAATGCAAGTAGAGAAATAGGGACCACCTTTGGTGGGAAGGTAACAGCGTTCCGTGCGCCTTTGGCGTTTAGTCATGCCGGCCACATGACCACGGAGTCATCTTCAGACAACACTGGCTCTTCGGCTTTGAAACAGAAATGAGCACTGCCCCCAAGAGTCAGGAATGACCAGCACATATTTGCGAGGGGAACGTTTACCATTATCTTTTTTAAAAAATAAAATGAAGATATACTGAAATTGAGTAAACCTGCGTGCACTGATGCAGGGGTGTCAAACTCGCGGCCCATGGGCTAGATGTGTCACACGCTGTCCGTGTCCTCACCCTGTTTAGTGAAGGGGAAAAAAGTTGTGATATGTCACGTGACAATGCCATGACGATGTGAGTTTGACACCCCTGCACTGATGAAAAGATCCGTTTTTAACCGTTTCCTTTTCACCTCTGAAATTCTCAAGCTGGGTAAATTGAAAATTTCAATAACAACAGCCATAGCACTTAGAGTTATATACCGCCTCACAGTGCTTCACAACCCTCTCTAAGCAGTTTACGGAGTCATCCTCTTGCCCCCAACAATCTGGGTCTTCATTTTACCCACCTCAGAAGGGTGGAAGGCTGAGTCAACCTTGAGCCGGTCAGGATCGAACTCGTGACAGTGAGCTAAATTAATCTGCAATACTGCATTCTAACCACTGCACCATCATGGCTTATGAATAGCAGGAGGTGTGCCTCTCTTAAGGGTAGTCTGCTACACACAGCCAACTTGGCATATCAATCAACGGTGAAATCCTCTGAAGTCTGCTACCAGTTTTGTGAGTCTGCTACCGAGTGCACACTTTGTGTTACTTTTTTAGCACCCGCACAGTGCTAAAACAGGAACATTTTGAAGCCTTCTGAGTCTGCAAAGGTAAGTAGAACAGTGAGGGGGGCAATCCGCTATGCCACACGATTTAGATTAGCTAGAAAGCAGGAAATCCCATGATTCTAGCTAATATAAATCACGCGTCATAGCAGATCGTCGCCCAGCTGATCATCGGAAATACCAGTTTGCCCGAACTGGTAGCATTTTTTATTACCAGTTTGAGAGAACCGATCTCATTTCACCTCTGGTATCAATACTATCAAGGTATGCTCGCCTAAGGTTAAATTATTTGATCTCGCCTGGTTTCAGAAAAAGCACTTTTACAAACCCTGAACTTGATGCTGAACTTGACTTGTGACCATCTTTACCTTTTTTTTATGTCTATGGAGGTTCTCAATCATCCAGGTCATGGTTGTCCCAAAAGGCAACTGGACTTTCTCATTTTTCTTTGAAGATGTTTCGCTTCTCATCCACAAAACTTCTCAGGTCGCCAATTAAAGAAGCTTCTTGGAGGAGAAGCGAAATGTTTTCAAAGGGGGGAAAAAAACCCAAGAAAGTCATTTTACCAAGTATGCCCTGCACTGTATCGGTATAAGACAATGTCAGCTCTTTTTGTTACCTAAGATCAGTTTTTTTTTAAAAAAAGGTACTGTTGGAAGAGCTGCTAAGCCTGTCACACATATCACACAACATGTCCCAAAATGTTTTACCCTGCAGGTATTCTATGATAGGTGACTGACAGCTTCTCATCAGACAAATCAATGATGGCAGCACCTTAAAAGGTAGGAAATATGAGCATTATATAGTACTCATTACCAGCAGCAACCTCTATACTGATTTGCTAGGGATGTACTCCATGAAAATCGAGTGTTAGGGGAAGCATTGCCTCTGTCTTTATCACTGACTACCAAGAGATTCTGGATCAGTGGTGGGTTGCCCCTGGTTCGGACTGGTTCGCAGGAACCGGTAGTAAAACCGATGGGAGGCTCTGCCCACCGACCCCGACATCATCAGGAAGCTTCTGCGTGCACGGTCCCACTGCAAACAGGTAGTAAAGGTAAGTAGAAACCACCCTTGTTCTGGATGTTAGTGCATGGGGCAGGGAGACCACAGATACTAACAATGCACAATTATGCACTTTGCGTTTTCCTAAATGTAACAACTTCCACTTCAATCACCCTTTTCCATCGCTGTTTGCCGTAAAATAATATCTCCCTTTTCTTCTCGCACAAATCCCTTCCCTGAATGCACTTTTAATACTCCAGCCCAAAGAGCTTTAAAACAACAAGGGTGCCCTTAGATCATCTTGGTGAGCAGCTAAATCTTCTTGAGCTCTTATAAGATTCCATGGACTAAGTTGCCCTTCCCTTGAAAAACTTTTTTTTTTAAAGATAAGATAAGATAACCCTTTATTTTCCTTTTTTTAAAAAATGTGAGCACAGTGGCCGACACTAAAAATGAAAATCTGTTGCCTGCTCTGAAAAGAAAGTTTATCATATATCTACCCATACACATACATAACACGCATATACACATTCTACATACATACATCATACACATACACACCTATTTATATTTATATCATATATATATATATATATATATATATATATATATATATATATGATAGAGATAGATAAACACACACACATACACATACATACAGATAGATATAGATACAGATATACACAAATACATATAGATAGATATACATACATATGTACACCTGCAACCATACATATATATAAATATTAATATTAATCACTGTCCATTAGAGATACATAGATATACACACACCCCAGTAGTGGGTTTCAAAATTTTTTACTACCAGTTCTATGGGTGTGGCTAGGTAGGTGTGGCGTAGCTTGGTGGTGCATAGCTTGGTGGGCGTGGCAGGGGAAGGATACTGTAAAATCTCCATTCCCACCCCACACCAGGGGAAGAATACTGCAAAATCCCCATTTCCTCCCGATCAGCTGGGATTTGGGAGGCAGAGAATAGATGGGTGCGGGGCCAGTCAGAATTTTTACTACCGTTTCTCTGAACTACTCAAAATTTCCGCTATCGGTTCTCCAGAACTGGTCAGAATCTGCTGAAACCCACTTCTGATACACACACACACACAGAGATAGAAATAGATATAGATATAGATATACACACATACATATATAGATAGATAGATATGCAAGTTTTGGTGTATTCGGGGCTTTTCCCATGTAAGATTGAGAGTATCTTGCCAAGATACTCTCAATCTTACACGGGAAAAGACCTGAATACACCAAAATTTGCATACCGCTCCCCTTGAAAATCTATGAAAACAAATAGAGATACATACATACACCTACACCCATACATATATCTACATTTAAATATTAATCACTGTCCATTTTGAATACATAGTGGAAAGAGGAAATTTGAGAGTTCACAAGGTTGATGCTATATGGAAAAAAACTCTGACTGAATCTGGATCTCCAGCTTCGGATACCACAAAGCCTCTTCCCAGAAGGTAACAAGAAGAACAGGTTGTGAAGCATCCCAGAAAATCCTGTGGACCCTACTCCAGCATCACTTTTGTGCCCTGTCCTGGATAGAAGGAAGTGACCTACCAATAATCTTTTCTGCCGTCCTCACCACTCTCTGAACTGCCTTCCTGTCTGAAGCAGGAATGCTTCCAAACCAGACAGTAATGCAATGTGACAGGATGCTCTGGATTGTCCTCTGAGGTGGGTTTCACATAATTTTACCACCGGTTCACCGTGCACCAAAAATGTGAGCGCGCAAGCGTGCCTTCCATGCTCCCTCACAGTGTTTGCACGCATGCACGCGGCTTAGAAAACATGGCTAAATAGGACTGCATAGCGCCAGGGCAGGTGGGTAGGCCCACCCGCAGGTCGCCATTACCAGTTCGCCCAAATCGGTCCGAACCGGCTGAATACCACCATTGTTTGTTCCTCTATAGAAAGTGGTAAGGACAGAGAAAAGAAGATGAACTTTTCTCATGCGACGCAGAAGCTGTGCCCGCTTCACCAGTATCTCGCTGTTGAGTGACCAAGCTAGCCTACTCCTTAGCTGCACACCCAGAAACTTTGAAAACTTTTGACAAGGTCAACCAATGGTAAACGGGTGTCAACATGCCAGTCCACACAGTCTATTCAAAAGTGTTTTATGGGGCCACCGTCTTCGTCTTCAGAAAGCCTTTTTATCTGAATTTATCTCAGTGGAAACAGCATTCCAGCTGAGGAGATTAATGTGGTTATCAAACGCTGCAAATGTAATTCAGCGTCATTAAAAGCAAAATGACATTAGGGCTGAAAGACCCGAGAGGGACATGCAATTTTGGGAAGAAAAAAAAAAGAAGATATTGGCACAAAATTCTTATTCCGATCAATCTTTGCAAATGCCTTACATCCATTCCATGGACAGCATTATCATGTGACCTTCTTTTTTTTTTTTTCACCGTCACCAAAGTACCTCGGGCTCGACAAGATTTATGGTCCCCCACTAATAGTTCCTACTCCTTCTGAGAATTCCATTCATATTAAAACGATTATATTTTAGGAAGCTTAATCCATAAACGTGTTACAAGCCCCACACGGCTCAGCTCAAAAACTGGCGGTGGAATGAGTCAATAGATCATGCTCTTCTGTGCGGAGAATAAATGGAAGTGAAAGGTTTCTGTCACTTTGCATCATTCCCACTGCCGAAGCATGACAGCTGTTCCAGAATTCTTGATGGACAGCTCTGGAATTAGCGGCATTAACGGAGGGATACAATCAAGATCACGGGAAGTGATAGTACCGCTGTATAAGGCCGCACTTGGAATACTGCATCCAATTTTGGTCACCACGATATAAAAAAAAGAAGATATTGAGACTGTAGAACCATGATAGCGAACCTGTGGCACGCGTGCCAGAGGTAGCACCCAAAGCCCTCTATGTGGGTAAGTGCACTGTTCCCAGCTGCTCTTTTGGTTTCAGGTGCGCGCATGTGCACTAGCCAGCTGGTCTTTGCTCATGCCGGAGCACCAGAAACCCGAAGATAAGCACTAGCCACCTGGTTTTCAGGTTTCCACCGCACGCATGCACACCAGCCAACTGGTCTTCACACGCACCGGAGTGTTCTGGTTTGGGCACTCGGTGCTGAAAAGGTTCACCATCACTGCTTTAGAAAGAGTGCAGAGAAGAGCAACAAAGATGATTAGGGGACTAGAGGTTAAAACCAGGGATGGTATTCACTTACCTTTATTACCAGTTCACAAATGTGAGCATGCACATGCATGCTACACTCGTGTGTGCCTCCTCCATACATGTGCATGCGCAGAGGATAAAAAATGGACGTGATGATGTCCGGGTGGGTGGGCAGAGCCTCCCGCTCCCGGCATTAACGGATCATGCGAGCCAGATAGAACCGTCTGAATTTCACTGCCGGTTAAAACATACGAAGAACGTTTTCGGGAATTGGGTATGTCTAGTCTAATGAAAAGAAAGACTAGGGGTAACATGATAGCGGTGTTCCAATATCTCTGGGGGCTGCCACAGAGAAAAGGGAGTCAACTTAATTCTCCAAAGCATTTGAAGGGAGGACAAGAAGCAATGGATGGAAACCAGTCAAGGAAAGAACCAACCTAGAACTGAGGAGAAACTTTGTGACAGAACAATGAATCAGTAGAATGACACAACTCCAGAAGTTGTGGATGCTTTCAACACTGGAGGTTTTTAAGAAACAATTGGACAACCACTTGTCTGAAATAGTATAGGGCAGTGATGGCTAACCTTTTCCGGACCGAGTGCCCAAAGCGCTTGCGCTCAAATCCCCAAAATGCAATGCATGTGTGGTCCCCACGCATACGCCACCTTCATGCATGTGTCATGCCCCCCAGCACACATGATCCATGCATGCGCGTGTGGCCTCCCAAAGGCAGAGACCCGAAGGCCAGCTGGCCGGCGGGAGACATACGTGCATGCACAGTGGATCTGAACTGGGGTCACAGCTCGCATGCCATCAGAGAAGGCGCTGTGTGCCAGCTTTGGCACGCATGCCATAGGTTCACCAACATGGGTATAGGATTTCCTGCTTGAGTACGAGGTTGGACAAAAATATGTCCATGGTCGCTTCCTATTCTGTTATTCTGGTAAGCTCAAACCCCCTTCACTGGGCTGGCTGAACACAAGGCATGGCTAACGAAATGTGTCCTAATTCATACTCAAGATTAATTCTCTCTATGCACTGAGCATTCCCAGCTGCTTGAATGAAGCATTCAAACAGATAAGGAGCGTGACTGCGAGAATAAGACATTCATACCACACCCCAAGTACCAGGAGCAGGCTGGGACCATGGATAGTGATATCTTGTGGGGGCGGGTTTGCTAACTCAGTGGTCTTCCTGTTCTATTCAGGGATTGAGGATTTCTCTGGCATCTGCATATTGCAAAAGGTATGTGTAACTCACTTGATCAGAAATGGCCACTGAGATAAAGTAGCATTATTGGGTTTTTTTTGTTCTTCGTTGCAAAGTTGTTTCCAACCCACTGCAACCCCATGGACAATGTTCCTCCTGGCTTTCCTGTCCTCTACCATCCCCCAGAGACCATTTAAACTCATGCAGACAGCTTCAGTGACTCCATCCAGCCACCTCGTTCTCTGCCGTCCCCTTCTTCTTTTGCCCTCAATCGTTCCCAGCATTAGGCTCTTCTCCAGTGAGTCCTTCCTTCTCATCAGGTGGCCAAAGTATTTGAGTTTCATCTTCAGGATCTGGCCTTCTAAAGAACAGTCAGGGTTGATCGGTTAGAGTAATATAAACCCATCTATGGATGACGCAAGGAAGGATGTGGTGGCTCAGTGGCTAAGACGCTGAGCTTATTGATCAAAAAGTCAGAATTTCAGCGGTTCGAGTCCCTAGTGCCGCGTAACAGGGAGAGCTCCCGTTACTTGTCCCACTTTCTGCCAACCTAGCAGTTTGAAAGCACTTAAAAAATGCAAGTAGAAAAAATAGGGACCACCTTTGATGGGAAGGTAACAGCGTTCCATGCACCTTTGGTGTTTAGTCATGCCAGCCACATGATCACAGAGACGTCTTCGGACAGCGCTGGCTCTTCGGCTTTGAAACGGAGATGAGCACCGTCCCCTAGAGTCAGGAACGACTAGCACATGTGTGCAGGGGGAAACTTTACCTTTACCTTTTATGGATGATGCAACTCCTTTGCCCTCTATCTCTACAACCTCTCTACATCCTGCTTTGAGGGTAGAGTAACAACCATCTTCATCTTAATTCTGGTTTCCTTTCTTGAGAATGTAAGGCACTTTCTCTCGTCATATTAAGGTTCAGAACCATCTGTAACTGTTGATTTGAATCCAAAGAAAAACTGGTCTCCAAAATTAATGTAAGCATTCACCTGAATGAGGGCATCCCCAGAGAAACCTCAGATCTCTTCATAAGCCTGTGTAGCTTACGGAGATATCACCAAGTCTCCAAAATTGAAATCTCTGGTTTAAACACTACATTCCCACAAATGCTCATTGTTTCACTGGCGTGTATATGCTGGCCAGGGAAATGCAAGTTTTGAAGTAGCTTTCAGCTCTTCCCAAGTACTGCAAGCAACCTTCAAGTGATTCTTGGAACTTACAAAGTGAGCTCCGCATCTCTGCGCTAAATCTAAGATTTAAGCAAGAACCGGGCTGTGTTATTCACCATTGCGGTATTTTATCCCTTGACATGCCTCCTTTGAGCTTTCACGTCTGCATTAGCACATTTTAATGAGGATACCTAACAGAAAGAGGTTAAGAAAAAACCTTCCCCCCCCCCAAAGTTCTCACTCCTCAACTTAATGTCTTTTTATCAGATTACAAGGAAGAACTTTCAAAGCTCTCCTTGAGATGCCAACACAAGTATTTGGGGATCTTGGTTTTGTTTTACAATGCCAGGTTTAGGTATTTTGGTGTTCACCGAATATTGGTGGTGCCTTCTGATTGCCAGCAAATCATACTTTATGTTGAGAACTACAGGTAGTCTTCAACTTGCGACCACCAATGGAGACTGGCCATCTGAGGGTCATTCAGTTTTCTTCCAAATGGAGGATATATCTTCCCTCATCACTTTAGATCACTCGTGTTTGGGCAAAGCTGGTTCCCTGACTCATAGCCACTCAGGACAAGTGCCAATGAATCACAACAGCATCACACTGCTGAACAAAACTCCGCATTGGCGATAGGAAGGGCATCTGGCCATTAAACACTCTGCTACCTCCATTCAGTTGCCCAGAATCTACTCCACAAGGGATTATGGGGTCATTAAAAGAAGATGACAACAGCATCATACTAGTGATACAGATTCTGTAATGTGCCTCAACCTAAACTCAACCTAAAATAGGTATGACAATAAATAATTTCATCTGAAGCTCCTAGCCAAATGTGGTCAACGGAGGAATCTCTGGCAGGATGGTAGCTTACAGGGAAGGGATTTAACCTTTTCTTTCTAATCACGATCTGGCTAAAAAAAATTCCCTTCAATCTGCTGTCGATCTCATAAAAGATCATTGGCCAACAGCAAAACGTGTGCCTGCTAAATGAGACCGCCATTATATAAAGTTGTTTACAAAATAAAAAGGCATATCAAGAAGCAAGGGATGGATGATCCAGCCTAGAACTGAGGAGAAATTTCCTGACAGTGAAAACAATTAATCAGTGGAATGGCTTGCCTCTGGAAGTGGTAGTTGCTCTATCACTGGAGGCTTTTAAAAAGAGATTGGGCACCCATTGGTTCAGAATGGTATAGGGTCTCCTCAGTGGAGAAATCCAACATTTTTTTACTACCGGTTCTTTGGGCGTGGCTTGGTGGGCATGGTGTGGCTTGGTGGGCATGGCAGGGGAAGGATAGTGCAAAATCTCCATTCTCACCCCACTCCAGGGGAAGGATACTGCAAAATCCCCATTTCCTCCCCACTCTGGGACCAGCCAGAGGTGGCATTTGCCGGTTCTCCGAACTACTCCAAATTTCTGCTACAGATTCTCCAGAACCTGCTGGATTTTGCCCCTGGGTCTCCTGCTCAAGCAGGGGATAGACTAGAGGACCTCCAAGGTCCCTTCCAACTCTCTTAGTCTGTATCAATTTGAAATTTAAAGCTTTCTTATAAATAAATAAAGATTTTCATACATAAAGCAACACTAATACAAACAGTGCCATTTTTCTCCCCAGAAAAGACACTTCAAATCAAGGCTGTACTGACTGCTATAACTAAATATTTTTGTTGCCCTTCTTTCTTTAATAGACCATGGTGTATATATATCTAGATAGAGATAGAGATAGAGATAGAGATAGAGATAGAGATAGAGATA
>WNWU01000068.1:1094532-1116084 GCA_012654045.1 Ptyas mucosa
ATTCCATTCCATTCCATTCCATTCCATTCCATTCCATTCCATTCCATTCCATTCCATTCTTTTATTGATCAAACTGTCTCCACCTCAAAAGACACTCAGCGCCAGCGACAGACTTCCCTGCTTCACAGCCTCATGTTTCCCACTGCCTCCCCCACCGAAAACATTATCGAGAAACATTTTAGAGATTGAAGATCATCTCACACCCTCTGTGCAACCCACCGGATACTTCTGCTGGGGACACCTTTCAACCGGGGCAGTCCGAAGCAGCATAGACTTGTCCAAAACAGCTTCCTCCAAAGTTCCTCCCTTGCTAAATATCACCAAATCCTATACAGACACTCCCAGTGTCCGTCCAGTGTCTAATTGTTGTAGAGAAAACATTGTACCTGCCGTATCAATCCCCACTACCATGTAGAGCTTTCAATAACACAGGACAATCAAAACCGGAATGGAATATTTCTGCAAACCAGATGCTGGTTAAAGAGAAAAAACATTTGTAGCTCAATAATAATAATAATAATAATAATAATAATAATAATAATAATAATACTACCAAGAGATTAATACCAAAAAATACAACATTTCATTAGCTGTATCTTTGCCTCTATGTCCTAGAATGGAATACAAAGCTATTTTTCAACCTTTGTAGTCTCAAACTATAGGGATGCAGTGGCTCAGTATGTTGATCGAAAGGTCAGCAGTTCAGCGGTTCGAATCCCTAGTGCCACGTAACAGGGTGAGCTCCCGTTACTTGTCCCAGCTTCTGCCAACCTAGCAGTTCGAAAGCACGTAAAAAATGCAAGTAGAAAAAATAGGGACCACCTTTGGTGGGAAGGTAACAGCGTTCCGTGCGCCTTTGGCGTTTAGTCATGCCGGCCACATGACCTCAGAGACGTCTTCGGACAGCGCTGGCTCTTGGCTTTGAAACGGAGATGAGCACTGCCCCCTAGAGTCAGGAACGACTAGCACATATGCGTGAGGGGAACCTTTACCTTTAGTTTCGAACTGTTCTACTTTTAAGCCTGACACTCATCACTGTTTCTCTTCTACACATTCACATGCAGGTACAACATTTTGATAAACCAATAATCTAGATTTATCAAAACTTTGTTTAACAGGCTTCAGATACAACAGTCAAATCTTCCATCCTGAAATTACCAGAATGATAGCCAATGTCCATTGCATTAACATGGTTTGTAGGCTTATCATAAATTGCCACAATTATGTAATTATGCAAATAAACCAAAAATACATTTGCAGAAATGTACACCATTTTTAATTAGGGAAGTGGCTTTGATTCCAAGAACATAAATTTGAATTTAACGGACATTCTACTTAAACAAAGCGCTTATCTGAAAGTCCATTAAATCAAGGCCTTACAGTAATATATAATAACTTTTCTACTGTAACGCTTTTAAATTGATTGAAAAGTAAAAAAAAAAAAAAGGACCTGAGCTTTTACCCAAGAGAAATGAAATTAGGTATTTCATGTAGGCATTTCATCACTGACATTGTTTTATATTTATTGGTTCGATTTATTTATTGGTTCGATTTATATGCCGCCCTTCTCCGGAGACTCGGGGCAGCTTACAATACGTTAAGCAATAGCCTTCATACTTTTGTATATACCTGCTTAGTAGGGCTTTCGCCCCCCCCCCCAAAGTGGTGTTCTTTTTTATACAAAGTCAGCTTATATGGGAAATGGAGAATGATAACATGTGACAACAATGGTAAAAAAAGCAGGGCTGCCATTTTGAAAGCAAACATTCTTTCTAATCCTACTTCACCCAATCTTTGAAATGATTAGAACCAGAGGTGGAATTCAGCCGGTTTGAACCGGGCTGGCCTAAGCGGAGCCTTTTAAATGATTTTAAAGTGGGGTGTTTTTAAATTCTGGGCCAAATTTAGATATTCTTTTTAATTGGTTTTTAATTGTTTATATTATGTGTTTTTACTTGGCTGTACACTGCCCTGAGTCCCCAGGGAGAAGGGCGGTATAGAAATCTAAAAATAAAATAAAAAAAAATAAATAAAATAATAGCGACCTGTGGGGAGAGGGGGTGATGCCCGCCCCGGTGCTATGCCGTCTTATTTAGCCACGTTTTCAAGTTGTGTGCATGCATGCAAACAGCACGCATGAGCAAAGCGCATGCGTGCAAGGTGTGCACGCAAAGCAAGCATGCATGTGCACTCACATTTTTGGTGCTGGGTGAATCGGTAGGTAAATTAAGTGAATCCCATCTCTGATTAGAACCTTTATAGTTTGAATGCACATTGAATGTACGTTTTGAAGGGGATCACATCATATTAACCTTGTTTACATTTTCCTGCGGGGGAAAAAAGCATATCGGAACTATAAAGCTATAACCTGACAGACGTCCTTATGAATGTCAGAATGTACAGAAGGAAATGATATGGCAGCGGTCACCAATTGGTGGTCCGAGAGAAAATTTTGGTGGTCCGCAGAAAAATTATTTGCATTTTTTTTATATTGCACTAAATCAGGAGTTCTCAAACTACGGCCCTGGGCTGGATACGTGCAATGAACTGTTGTGTTGCTAAAGAGAGTCTCCCACTTTGGGGTATTTTTGTGTGGGTTGGAGGGGGACAGAAATTCTGACTTGGGGTCAGCTTCAGCTTCCTGGTGTGGGTCTTTGGGGGAAGGCTGGAGGGAAATGCCGCTGGTGGCAAAAAGCTGGAGGGCCTCGTTCCAGTGGGACTGCACCATGGCCTGGAACTGGCTGACCATCTCAGCCCAATGAGCCTCCAGGTGCCAGTACCTGGCCTTGCACTCCCGCAGGTCTTCTCTCTGCTTGGAAAGCCTATGCTCGTAGTCCTCAGTGAGGTGCTTCTGCTGAGATTCCTTCTTGGTCAGATCAAATTTGAACTGAGCCAGCTGTTTTGCCAACTCTTTCTTGTGGTGGCTACTTAGCTCCAAAAACTGCTTCCTGTTGGAGTCCTAAGGAGCCCAGATGGGCAGGCGAGGAGTGGCTTGGAGGGGAGAGGCGAGTAGAGGCCGGCAAGGTGCCCCTTGATGTGAGTGACATCAAGTTGGCCATGTCCACCCAGTCACATAACCACCCAGCCGGTCATTAGGCCGATCATATTAGTGCTCTGTGGGATTTAAAATTATGAATTTAGTGATCCCTGAGGTCAGAAAGGTTGGTGACCCGTTATATGGTATGCTCAAGAATATGGTTCCCAGACCATGAATTTGAGAGCCAGAGCTCTAGAACTTTAAAAAAAGTCCTAAATTCAGTGCCGTAAATATCATTTTTGTAACTAAGCTCCCATCCTCTTGTTTTCCTTTTTTTCCCCTTTCCCAGAAGTCTTCCAGAGAAAGAAATAATTGAGCTAGAAAAATTGCCAGTGGCTTCTTTCTCAATAAAGACAGGTAGAGAAAGAGACAGAGGTGGGAAGACAAATGGAGGCAGGAATTCCAGAATATTATGTAAAAAAAACAAAAACCGCTTGGAAGATATCTTAGCTTTAGGTCTCTGAACTCTGTCAGCACTATGGAATGGAGATCAACAGTCTACCTGCTATGATAGCTGAAATTCTAGACCACATACTTTGAGAATTAAGTTTGCTCCTACCCTGTTTCCCCTAAAATAAGACATCCCCTGATAATAAGCCCAATTGGGCTTTTGAGCGCATGCACTAAAATAAGCCGCCCCCTGAAAATAAGCCAAGCGCAGCCGATCCCCATAATTTCCTCTGGTTTTCTCCATGCACCCCAAAATAATAAGACCTCCCTGAAAATAAGGCCAAGTGCTTATTTTGGGGTTCAAAAAAATATAAGACAGGGTCTTATTTTGGGGAAAACGTGGTATTTTGGGGGGGGGGTTGAGAATGCAATAGTTCAATAGATTAGTGTAAAACAAGGACAGAAGTTTGGCACATTTTACTGTATGTCCTATAAATAAAACTCCAGCAAAGCAACGAACGTTAAAATCATCCTCAGCAAGGATACACGTTGAAAATAATCATCTCCCACACGAGTTACACGAATATAAGTATGCATAGAACTCAAAATATTTACTAAAAATGCACTGACTTAGTTTGCCAAATTTTATTTCGGTGGATGTTCCAAATGTCATAAGAGAAGCTGACACATTGTGGAAGGAGCAACTCAGCTTCCAGGCCACTGTCTAACCATTGTTACAAGGAAGCTGCAGGTAGGCTTACGAAACGGCAGTGTCTGTTCTAGCAACGTTGGTTATGAAAACAGTGCAGTATGGTCATTTCTATTGAAAATTGTTCCCCTGGCTTAACGACACGGCCAATTATGGGTTGGATTCAAAGTTTGAAATAAAAGGGATTTGTGAGAAACAGTTGAACCGCGATGGCGAACCTGTGGCACATGGAGCCATGTCACCTGGCATGCATGGCATCGCCCGTTCCTCTTTCAGGTTTCTGGCACTCATGCGCATGCGATGATCAATTGGCCTTTTTGCATGCGGCAGTACTGGAAACTGGAAGAGCTGGTCTTCCATTTTCCTGCATGAGCATGCGTGCCGACCAACTGATCGTTGTGTGTGTATGCGTGCCAGAAACCCGGAAGACTATCTGGCTGGTGCGCATGTGTGCGCCAGAAACCGGAAGTTCGTTTTTGGGCACGCTGCATGCACCCGGGGCACCTCCTCTTCCGGGTTGCAGCCCAGATGAGCACCCGCACGCACGTGAGCTCCCTTTTCAACACTCGGTGCCAAAAAGGTTCACCATCCCTGTTCTAGAAGAAGAGACCATCCTTATTGGTTCTGAACACGCTTCCGATCTTCTGGAACCAATTTTTAGAAACAATGCTCTACAAGGAATAGCAATCGCACTTAGACTTACGTACCACTTCACAGTGCTTTACAGCCCTCTCTAAGCGGTTTATAGAGTCAGCCTATCACCCCCAACCATCTGGGTCCTCATTTTACCGACCTCGGAAGGGTGGAAGGCTGAGTCAACCTTGAGCCTGGTGAGATTCGATCTGCCAAATTGCTGGCAGCCGGTGATCAGCGGAGGTAGCCTGTAGTACTGCGCTCTAACCACTGCGCCACCATGGCTCTTAGGGAAGCACATACTTCCCTAAAATGTGACCCCCATTTTATTTTCCCCAAACTCTATTTATTTATTTAATCTTGACAACGACAGGGGGGAAAAAATTAAACCGGCTTGCATTTATGAGATAGACTGCCAGGATAGCATACATACATCCCAACTAATCATGGGGTTGACAGAAGTTTGTTATCTAAATGGACTCCTTATTTTCCGGCAGAATAAGAGAGGTTCATCATACCAACTTGCAAAACAGCACATGTAGATCATCAGCGCATTTATTATTAAGACAGAGCGAGAGCGGAGATTTCTGTCGAGATCAAATTTCCCAGGGCAATGCACTTTTAAGTCCAATTAAACATGCGTCAACTCAGGAAGCTCAAACTGCCCAAGGAGCTGCTGATCCAGTTCTACAGAGGAATTATTGAGTCTGTCATCTGCACCTCTATAACTGTCTGGTTTGGCTCTGCAACCCAAGAAGACAGATACAGACTTCAGAGGATAATTAGAACTGCAGAAAAAACAATGGCTACCAACCTGCCTTCCACTGAGGACCTGTATATTGAACAAGTCAAAAAGAGGGCTGAGAAAATATTGACAGACCCCTCGCATCCTGGACATAAACTGTTTCAACTCCTACCCTCAAAATGACACTATAGAGCACTGCAAACCAGAACAACTAGACACAAGAACAGTTTTTCCCAAACGCCATCACTCTGCTAAACAAATAATTCCCTCAACACTGTCAAACTATTTACTAAATCTGCACTACTATTAATCTTCTCATCATTCCCACCACCCATCTCCTTCCACCTATGACTAGACTAGTAATTTTGTTGCCTGTATCCTTAGGATTTATATTGATATTGTTTCCTGATTGCTTATTTGTACCCTATGACTATCATTAAGTGTTGTACCTTATGATTCTTGACGAATGTATCTTTTCTTTTTATGTACACTGAGAGCATATGCACCAAAGACAAATTCCTTGTGTGTCCAATCACACTTGACCAATAAAAAATTCTGTTCTGTTCTATTCTTCATTCCAATATTCTATTCTATTCTGTTCTATTCTATTCTACTCTATTCTCCATTCCATTCCATTCCATTCCATTCCATTCCATTAACTCTGGGCTGAAGGAACAAGTCTCAACTGCATCGCTAAGCCTAAATCTTGGTAAGATCGCCAACAGGGATCTCGGTGTCATGATATTTATTTAGTTCCAGGCAATTGGATTAGAAGCAACTGTAATAAAGGGGAAAGGGAAGGGGAAGGAGAGGAGGGGAAGGAGAGGAGGGGAAGGAGAGGAAGAAAGAAGAAAGTTGAAAAGAATAGAAGAAGGGAGGGAAGGAACGTTAAGAGGGGAGAAGGAGAGGAATGGTTGTTGTGGAAGACGGGAGATATGGAATGGTAGAAGAGCCACTCCGAATGTACTTTAAAGTTTTAGGATGAAGAATGAACCAATATGGAAACCAAAAGATAATATGTGTGATCAGAATGGTTAAAGAGATGGTACGTTTATATATGTTTTATGAGAAATAAAAATTAAAAAACCTTTTATATATAAAAAAAGAAGCAACTGTAATAATAGCACAATTAATTAAAGCCCAGCTATGTTTCAGGTCCCATTTTACTCAAAGAATATTCGAGAAAAATTCAGAATTGGAAAGCAAAAGTTGTTACAAGGGAGATGATTCTACAGTGTCATTGTTTTCCATTTAGCCGGAATCAAATGAAATTTGTGAATGGCAACAAGAAGCACTTTTGGTATCATTAAGTGAATCACCCTAAAACTACTTCTACAAAATATACAGTCCCTTGTGAAAAGCCGTTCAAATCTGAGGATTTATTTCAGAAATTCCAAAGTCCATCTTAGATACTGTAAGAGGCAGGATTGTTGTTGTTGTTGTTTTTAAATCCTTAGATATTTGCATCAATGGGAGATCATACAGTCTCATAAAACATAGAGCCTTTTAAAACTAGTTGATTAAAACAAGGAAATTTACATCCTATCGTGGGGTGGGGCTGCTGGGGGTTCATAGGGGTTCGGGAGAACCTCTAGCTAAGATTCTGTGCAGTTCAGAGAACCCTCAAATTCCACTTCTGGCTGGCCCCGCCCCTCCCAGGAATCCCCACAGAGCCCATTTTGGATGTAGGTAAATGCAGGGCGCATTCGGAGGCTCGGGGAGGGTGAAAAATGGACCTACCAGAAGTTCAGAAAGGCTGTTTCCGGCCTCCAAAGGGCCTCCACAGCCTGGGGAGGCCGTTTTCACCCTCCCGGAGGCTCAAGGAAAGCCTCTGGAACCTGGGGAGGGCAAAAACGCCCCCTCCGCCATGGTGCAGGAGGCCGACTAGGCCACGCCTACCATGGCCACACCCACCCAGCAAATAGGCAGAGAATCCCTTGCTAAAATTTTTGATGCCCACCCCTGAGCCTATCCTCTTATATTTGCTAGCATTATTCACCAAGAAGATTACTGTTGAGTTGTAGGAGATCAGCTGCTTTATATAGTAGGTGCAAGACAAGTAAAAACTATGCTCTAAATTTAGTACACCGTGTTCCTACAAAATACCTTGAGAAGCAATCAACCTTATTTATTTCCTTTAGAATAAACTTGCTGAAACCCAAAGAATTAAGCTAGCTCAAGCTTACTTTCATTTCGACGGATATTTGCAGGAACTGGATTCCTGCGTTAC
The DNA here is from genome assembly GCA_012654045.1 of Ptyas mucosa. Lineage (NCBI taxonomy): Eukaryota > Metazoa > Chordata > Lepidosauria > Squamata > Colubridae > Ptyas > Ptyas mucosa. Next base: position 1,102,277 of record WNWU01000068.1, read on the forward strand.
ATCTTAGCAAAAGCTGTCTAATATGGCATGTCAAATTTTGCTTCGAATAACATGATTACAGTTTTTACATAGCATACACAGAAAAACCAACATAAACCAACAATCAAAAGAAATATTAAGGCATAAAAGGAGGATAGAGATAAAATTGTGACAAGGAAGGAGGGGAGGAAGAGAGGGAGAGGGAAGGGAGGAAATGAATAGAGGGAGGGAGGGAGGGAGGGAGGGAGGGAGGAAGGAAATGAATAGAGGAAGGGAAGGAGGGAGGGAGGGAGGGAGGGAGGGAGGGAGGGAGGAAGGAAGGAAGGAAGGAAGGAAGGAAGGAAGGAAGGAAGGAAGGAAGGAAGGAAGGAAAACACAAATATATACTAAGAATGACTTCCGACATTCCTAAGGCTATAAAGAACACTTCCATTTGCTTTTTACTTTATAGTAAAATGTCCATTGCCCCCCGCCCCCAAAAGAAAAACAGAAATAAATATTCTTCTTTTAAAAATTTGAAGAAAATCATAGCTAATAGTTAACCGGACAAAATTATTTCACTGCCTCAAATCTTTGCACTGGTTCTCACTGGCTCCTCCATCATAAGCAGGGGGTGTAAAAAAGACTGCATAAGTGCTAGAATTTGAGAAATGACAATTTTCATGAAGCGCCCAGGAAAACGAGGCTCCATAATTGTTCTCACATGACGCAGATCTGTTTCCTTAATAAAGCCAGGTCAGCATCGGGCACAGACAAAATGGGAAATTAGAAGGTTAAGTTCCAACTAACTCTTCAGAGCAAGAGTTGACATCCTTCCACTAATAAACATATCTGCCACTATTAGCAATTTAACCATAATATAATTATAGTTGGATTGGACTTGTGGTGGGGGAAATACATTTTCTTTGGCCTGCTTTCTCAAGAATTGGGGGTGTCTCCTCTTACTTGGATGGATTTTTAAAAAGTACGATGAGAAAGAAGACCCCAGAAGGACAGATCTACAAAGACAGAACGAAAAGAACAAAATAATTGGTGGGTTGGTAGAAGATTTTCAACCTTCCTTAAAGTGGACATCCGGAAAAATAAAGCTATAAGAAAATATTCTGTTGCTGTTGTCCCAAAGGTGCTTTTTTTCCCCTTCCAAAAAACAAATTGGACTTTGTCTTTCCTTGGAGACATTTTGCTCCTCATCCATTTCAACAGTTCCAAGAAGGTTCCACACCCATTTCCACTATTCAGGTGACCCTGAGGACACAGATAAACCTTCAAGTCACCTCAACGTGTCTCCAAAAGAGTGATAACCACCAGATGACGGCAAGAAATATACATCCGACCATCCTCCATCATTCAGCCAGAACTGAACAAGTTTCTTAAATGAGAAGCGAAATGTCTTTTCATCTAAGGTGGGTTTCACATGATTTTACCAGCGGTTTACCACACACCAAAAATGTGTGCGCACAGCAGGGGTGGGTTCTACTTACCTTTACTACTGGTTCGCAACGGGGTCGCAGAAACTTTTGAGCATGCGCAGATCGCTGATGACGACAGCCTGGGCAGTGGGTGGGGCCTCCCCACAGTTTTACTACCGGTTCTTATGAACCGGTCTGAACCAGAGGCAACCCAACACTGGCGCACACCTTCCGTGCATGCACTTTACCTGTGTGCGCAGCTTGCACGCATGTGTGTGGCTTAGAAAACGTGGCTAAATAGGATGGCATAGCGCCGGGACGGGGGCGGGGGCAGGCCCACCCGCAGGTCACCACTACCGGTTTGCCTGAACTGGTCTGAACCGGCTGAATACCACCACTGGTCTTCAAAGAAAAACAAAGTCCAGTTGCCTTTTGGGGAGAAAAAACCAACAACCACCATGACCTAAATGACTGAGAGTCTCCATACACATTCTGTTGTTTTTTCTTCAGCCCCCTAAGTTGTGCCCGACTCTTCACGAGCCCATGCGGACCATAGCACCCCTGTCCTCCATTGTTTCCCAGAGTGTGCCCAAATTCATGTTCATGACACTATCTAACCTCCTCCTTTTGAACAGAAGAAAATGTTCTGAGGATAGCTTTAAAAAAAATCAGCTGATTAAACCTACCGGTTATCACCCGAGATCCCGGCTGATAATTGGCTGTAACAAATGACTTGGGAAATGTAGAACTTTAGGCTTACAACCCAAATTATGCACAATTTGCACAATTATGCACAAATTATTTCCAAATAATATATATATATATCATATAAATATATAAATATTATATATACACATATACATATACATATACACATACACATATACGGTACATATACACATACACATACATATATCTATCTATATATCTATCTCTCTCTCTCTCTCTCTCTCTCTCTCTCTATCTCTCTACCTCTCTATCTCTCTATCTCTCTATCTCTCTATCTAAAGGGACGCGGTGGCTCAGTGGCCAAGACACTGAGCTTGTCAACCAAAAGGTCGGCAGTTCAGCGGTTTGAATCTCTAGTGCCACATAACGGGGTGAGCTCCCGTGACTTGTCCCAGCTTCTGCCAACCTAGCAGTTCGAAAGCACGTAAAAAATGCAAATAGAAAAATAGGGACCACCTTTGGTGAGAAGGTAACAGCTTTCCGTGCGCCTTTGGCGTTTAGTCATGCCGGCCACATTACTACGGAGACGTCTTTGGACAGCACTGGCTCTTCAGCTTTGAAGCATATATATATTTTATATATATATATATATATATATATATATATATATATATATATATACACACACACACACACACACACACACACACACACTGTCAAAGCACCTGGTCTACCCCAATATGGGAGGGAGCATATTATTTCCCTTTCGCCTTTCAGCTCCAATTCAGGAGACATCAGGCAGTCGCTTTCACACAAACTATTTTGTTGTATATGTATATATAAATACACACACACACACACACACACAAGCATGTATGCCAGGTTATTTTCCTCAATTAGCATGTAAAATGTTTAGAGTTTTTGTTTTTTTAAAGTAGGATCTGCTTTATTTTTCAGAATAAAGACAAAACTGTCTCCGTGATTTTTAAGGTCTCTCCTAGGAAGCATCATTCTCAGATCATGTGTCATCCTTGTGTTGTTTGCCTGTAAGATTTGCGCTACCCAAACTTTCTGTCAACTGGGGTCCAGTTAAAATGGGAGCACACAGTCCAAATACTCTCCCTTAACAAGATTGCCACTGGACAATGAAACCAAACTTTCTCATCCTGAGATTATTTTATACGCTACAAAAATGCAAGCTCAGACATACGTAGCTACCAGCTTTAGGCCTATAGTCATCAAAAGAAGAAAAAAATTGGGGTGTAATTATACTTGGAGTTTTGGTTTTGGCGTCAATGCTTAAACTAACATTGGGGAAATTTCCTGAGCTATTAAGAAGTGGAACAGCTGGTCTCCCAGAATTATGGATGCTCCATCATTGGAGGCTTAAAAGAAAAAAGATAGGTCAACTAACCTTCATACCAAGATGAGAAGAAGACTTCATACCAAGATGAGATGAAGACTTCATATCAAGATGAGATGAAGACTTCATACCAAGATGACATGAAGTCTTCATACCACGATTATTGAAGATTTCATACCAAGATGAGATGAAGACTTCATACCACAATGATATGAAAATATCATACCAAGATGAGATGAAGACTTCAAGATGAGATGAAGACTTCATACCAAGATGATATGAAGACTTCATACCATGATGATATGAAGATTTCATACCAAGATGAGATGAAGTCTTCATACCACGATGATATGAAGACTTCATACCACAATGATATGAAAATTTCATACCAAGATGAGATGAAGACTTCACACCAAGATGAGATGAAGACTTCCTACCAAGATGAGATGAAGACTTCACACTAAGATGAGATGAAGACTTCATACCAAGGTGAGATGAAGGCTTGGGTAGGGAGTTGGACTACTAGAAGACCTCCAAAGTCCCTTCCAATGCTATGATTCTATAACTAAGTTGTGACAATGATTTGTTGCATCATCTCTAAAAAAATATGCTAAACTACCATGCAGATTAGCGATTTGTCTTAGCATTGTGCATGAGTCCATCCTCTGTAGATTGTAAATCAAAACTTCTATTTCACTATGCTGTATGCTGTATTCGTGTGTCAGCTAATTGTGGTTATGATTTGCTAGTCAGCGACAGAAAAACTTGACTATGGTTTATGAAATAAACTACAGTTCAGCGATTCTGTGTGAGCCTTCCTAATTAGGACTAGGTCTGGAGCCAACACAATGAGTCTGAAAATTGTATTTTCTCCCTTGTTATCTTTCCTGAAAAGGAAACCATTATGCTGATGAGAAAGCACCCATAACAAACCGCAAGGAAATCAAAATGATGACACCGGGGCAATGATACAACCCACAAATATGGCAATTACATCTTGCATCATGGGGCCTGGTGATGATCCCATGCAGGTGTTATCCCTTGACACCCTACCTGCCTGCACAAGAGTTCATGGCTAATTATGCTGAAATGTGCCAAAGGGAAGGTGAATATGGCATGTACATTGTGATTCATCATACCATCACACACATAATGACATAATTCACACAATTTGTGTGATGAGTCCTGATTCGTGAAATATCATTCTGCCGTGCCCCAGATATACATGGGCCAATCTTTCACGTGTTACCTAGGGTGGTGCTAAATCCTTCAGCTAATACAGCGTTTAGGTGAAGTTTCCACAAATAGTTATAACATATACTTGAATAAAGGATTAAACGCAGGGGTGAAATGCTCCCGGTTCGGACTGGATCGCCTGATCCGGTAGCGATGGAGGCAGGTGGTTCGGAGAACTGGTAGCAAAAATCCCTGCCCGCCCCCCACCCCCACCCCATACCCAGCTGAGCCACGCGATCATCAGAGGCTTTTTTCTCTTTTAAAAGCCTCTGATGATCCCAGCTGAGTTGCCTGATCGGCAGAGGCATTTAAAAGAAAAAAAGCCTCTGATGATCAGGCAACCCAGCTGGGATCGTCAGAGCCTTTTGAAAGCATTTTTTTACAACCTCTTCGCCAAAGAGGTTGTAGAAAAAATGGTTTTAAAAGTTTAAAAAGAATGGCCACGCCCACTCAGTCACATTACCCCCCACACACACCAAGCCACGCCTACAAAACCGCGAGTAACAAATTTTAGATTTCACCACTGATTAAACGATAGGAGTCATCCTTGACTTGCAACCATTTCTACAGTGACCGTTTGAAGTTACCAAGGCACTGATAAAAAGGTGACTTGTGATTGTTTTTCACGCAATCGTTGCAGAATCCCCATAGTCACATCAATGGTGGGTTACCCCCGGTTCACGCCGGTTCGATGGAACCGGTAGTAAAACCGGCGGGAGGCTCTGCCCACCGACCCTGACATCATCAGAATGCTTCTGTGCATGCACAGAAAAGCGTGTGCACACACACGAGCAAAGCGACCACACGCGCGGCCCCGTTGCAAACCGGTAGTAAAGGTAAGTAGACCCCACCTCTGAGTCACATGATCAAAATTCAGACACTCGACAACTGGCATGTATCTATGACAGTTGCAGCATCCCAGGGTCATGCAATCACCTTTTGAGACCTTCTGAGAAACCATCTCCTGCAGATTCTCTTAACAACCATGTTATTAACTCAACAATTGAAGTGATTGGCTTAACAACTAGCAATAGCACTTATATGACACTTCACAGTGCTTTACAACCCTCTCTGAGCGGTTTTAAAGTCAGAATCTTGCCCCCAACAATCTGGGTCCTCATTTTACAGACCTCGGAAGGATGGAAGGCTGAGTCAACTGTGAGCTGGTGAGACACGAACTGCCAAATTGCTGGCAGCCGGCAGACAGTAAAAGAAGCCTCCCGTGCTGCATTCTAACCACTGTGCCACCACGGCTCATACTATGGAAAGAAAGATCATAAAATGGGGGGGAAACTCACGTAACAACTGTCTTGCTTAGCAAGAAAAATGGTGCACTCAATTGTGTTTGTACGTCAAGGACTACCTGTATACAAACCCTACTACTTTGTTGACCTCCGGAAGTGCCAAGAATTAGTAGGTAGTGCCACCTGTGTCAAAAAAAAAATGGTGGAGCTATCTGTCAGGACCTCCATCGTCGGTGTGCTGTCCCACTCACTCACACTCACATGTCAGTGGTGGTTTATGGAGAGTTTTATTTGTCTTCCCCCAGCAGTTCTTGTCATCAGGCCTTAGAGCTGCCCCAGCTGAAGCCAGCCACAAGCAAGTCCAGATTAATTCCCCAAGTAATGGCCAATTAGACCATAACACAAAGAACAAGCTGCTCAAACAATAAGTCCAATAAATGAACATAAAGCCCCCAGACAAAACTTAAAAGTACATCCACTCAAGGGTTATAGAAATTCAGAGCCTTTGGGAAACACGAATGAGCATGAGTCCCGCAGGAGAAGGGTGGTATAAAAATCAAAATAAATAAATAAATAAGCATACGACCACAACCCACCCACATGCATTGTTCCCAGCAACGCCTCCCTTCGCCTATTGTGCTAAATAAGTCCTGGTGCACTCATCAAGAGGAGCGGGGCCTTTTCCCGAGCAATCTGGCAGACCTCCATTTCTCTGCCCTGCGTGCGCTGAGATCTACCACAGCAGGCATTTCCTCCCCTTCCTCTTCACTGGCCTGCAATCTGTAATCAGCTGAAGCCTGTTCTGCTGGTAGTTCAAGGTCAGTAATTCCTGACGTTCCAGGAAATATCTCGTTTTCCCTCGAGCCGGCTTCTGAGGAAATGTCAGAGGAGTCATCCAAAGGAGACATCACAGTCGGCCTGGAGCCTTGCTGGGTTCCTGCCATCAAAGGAACTCACTTTGGGCGATCCACACTTGTGTATCGAATGGTGGACGGGGGAATGGGAGGGAATGATAACGGAAGAACATCAGATCACCAAACCGGCTTGTACCAGGATCTTCAAGGCCATTTGCCCTGAGAACGGAATGTTACAAGTATTACACCTCAGAGTTTCTCAAAACATCTTACCGGCATCACATTGGCTGGCCGGGGAATTGGTTATGGGGGTAGGGATTGGGAATTGGAAAGAATAGCTTTGTAATTTGTGTGGGAACATCAGATTTGGCCTGACTTTGCTGCAACCAGTTGCTTTCAGTAAAAGTTCCTTCGCTTCAACTACACGGAGTCACGAGTTCTATTTTCCTGAGAGAGCAAACCAGGGCAGATCTGACACTATCATACTTACAAAAATATCTGGGCGGCCATTAGGTGGCGAGAACGAGATGTAGAAGACGACTCTTGACACTTTGCCGCCATCTAATGGCAGCCTGAATTCTCGCGTCCCTGATGCGCTGTCCCAAAAATAGATGCTTCAATAAAGTAGCTTGTAATTCTATACTGATACGTCGTTCTCTGATTGCCAGCTGTGCAAGCAAGCACATTCAAAGAGAAGACAGGAACAAGCATTTGCGACGCTGGCTTGAAAGATCACAATAACAAAGCACAAAGGGCACTGTTAACGGGGTCATTGGAGTTTGCGTGTCACCTTTAAGGAAAATTGTATGGTCAACAGAAGTTAAGCTGTCACTCAGAAGCCCATCTCTCAATATTCTCTCAACTGAAAAGAAGCGTCATGCTATTTTAAACAATAGCAAACCTTTATTTTCTTTTTTCCCCCCCATTCTTTCAGAGTATTATTTTACTAGCGGGGATTATAATTAAGGGAAGATCTAGTGCGCTTCATTTCAGGCCTTTGCAAAATGCAATATTTTTTTTTTAATACCACATTCTCTGAAACTCAATACAATAAGGGGACAATGGTGGTTTTCAACAGGAAACGTCTTTCCTTATTTCAGGTTCACATTTTCAAAAGACATAATGTGTGTGTGTGTGATTTCTCCGAAAAGGAAGCTCTTTATATATGAAGAATTGCATTGAGAACATTTGTGCTAAGTTGTTAGGCTGCAAACTAGACTGCCGATGTTTAAAACGCAGACTGAAAGACAACCCGCTGATCTCATTAGGACGTCATTAAAAGACGACCTTCTCCGATGTCCAGATACACTCATACAGATTAAGCCACCTGAACTGTACTTGAGTTCGCATCTTAAGATCTTGGAATCCGGTTAGCTTGAGAGTCATTAAAACAACGAAGGAACTGAGTCATCAAATTACAGAGGAGATTCTTGGATGCATTTCAGAGGTGGGCTTCAGCCAGTTCTGACCAGTTCTGGAGAACCAGTAGCGGAAATTTTGAGTAGTTCGGAGAACCGGTAGTAAAAATTCTGACTGGCCCCGCCCCCATCTATTCTCTGCCTCCCGAGTCCCAGCTGATCGGGAGGGAATGGGGATTTTGCAGTAACCTTCCCCTGGAGTGGGGTGAGAATGGAGATTTTACAATATCCTTCCTCTGGAGTGGGATGAGAATGGAGATTTTACAGTATCCTTCCCCTGGAGTGGGGTGGGAATGGAGATTTTACAGTATCCTTCCCCTGCCATGCCCACCAAGCCACGCCCACCAAGCCATGCCACGCCCACCAAGCCACACACACAGAACCGGTAGTAAAAATTTTTGAAACCCACCACTGATGCATTTGACATGGTTTGCAGTAGTCCACAATATATAACTCCTTATAGTTAATTAACTGAGTTGATTACTGCAGTGTTTAACATGCTAAGGCTTTATAGAGTGGTATTAGTACCTCCCTGGATCTTGACTGTATCCCTCTGTTAATGCAATTTAGGATTGCGTTGGCTTTTTTGGCTGCCGCTGCACGCTATTGACTCATATTTAGCTGGTTGTCCACTAAAGACTCTAAGATCCCTCCCACAGTTACTGCTATTAAGCCTGGTTTCACCCAGTCTATATGTGTACTTTTGGGTTTTCTTGCCTAAGTGTAGGACTAACCTTCTCACAAGCCAAGTCAAGGAGGAAAAACCAGATTCTCTTAACAGCCGCTCAACTAAGGAGCCTTGGTGGAGCAGCGGAATAAAGCGCTGTTAAATAGCACTTAGCTGCCAGCTGCCTGCAATTAACGGGAGTTCAAATCTCACCAGGCTCAAGGTTGACTCAGCCTTCCATCATTTTGAGGTAGGTAAAATGATTGTGGGGGCAATAAGCTGACTTTGTATAAAAAAGAACCTTGCTTAGGGTGCCCCCGAAAGCCCTAAGCAGGTATATACAAAAAGTATGAAGGCTATTGCTTAACGCATTGTAAGCCGCCCTGAGTCTCCGGAGAAGGGCGGCATATAAATCGAACCAATAAATAAATAAACAAACAAACAAACAAACAAATAAACAAACTACTGTGACTCACTTAACAATTGTGGTAAGAAAGGTTGCAAAACGGGGCGGAACTCACTTAACAAAGCCCTCTGAGGTAAATTACGGCCTCCGTTGCAGTCGTAAATCGAAGACTAGCCGTGTCCCATTAATCACTGCTCTCTCTCTTTCTGGATTCTTTTGATACAAGACTGCTCAGAGAGAAACCTCGGCAAAGTACAGTTGGTTTTCCTTTTAAGGGTTGACGGATGGCAATGCTTCCAGCTGAATTGGCTGATTTACAATCCAGGATGGGGGGGGGGAAACCACCTCTTTCCTCTGAGCTACTGTAAGTTAGCAGAAGCATTATTAGATCAGCACCGCACCATATTAAAAGAGCAGTGCCAAAGCACTTGGGAAATTCATTTTATTTCAGCGAAGGGCAAAATCCGTTCTTGCATTGGAATGCTGTTAAATCTTCCAGCAGCAAGATCAGCCCAGCTCTCTCTCTCTCCTAGGCCTGTGGAAATTATGTCAGCTCAATGATCGACAGAAGAGGGAAAGGGTCTTCCAAATAGAACTACCCTCTTCCAAGGAAAGAGGTTCTACCAGGGGTGGAATGCAGCAGGTTCTGACGAACCGGTAGCGGAAATTTTGAGTCGTTTGGAGAACCGGCAAATACCACCTCTGGCTGGCCCCAGAGAATGGAGATTTTGCAATATCCTTCCCCCAGGAGTGGGGAGGGAATGGGGATTTTTGCAGTATCCTTCCCCTGCCACGCCCACCAAGCCACTACCACAGAACCGGTAGTAAAAAAAAAAAAATTGGATTTTACTACTGGGTTCTACAAATCATACCGGATACCACTGGTGATGCAAATGACCAGCTGCCTGCAAGGAGGATAAATCCTTCCGTTCCCCACCATCCAATTAGAGCTGACAAAGCTTCTTGGAGGAGAAGCGAAATGTCTTCAAAGAAAAACCAGAAAGTCCAGTTGCCTCCTGAAAAAGCATCTTTGGGACAACCATGATCTGGATGACTGAGAATCTCTACTGACCTTTTAGCAATACAATTTGGGATGAACACCCTTTGAATGGTGTGGGATTAGGAATTGGATTTCCAGAGGAGAAAAATTGCAGACTACAGGAACCAGAAGCACCACTCAGGTGACCCTGAGGACACAGATAAACCTCCAAGTGCCTCAAGGACCCTCTAAAAGGATTCAAACGTCCAGCTGTCTGCAAGGAGGATAAATCCTTCCATTCCCCATCATCCAGTCAGAGCTGAAGAAGATTCTGGGATGAGAAGCGAAATGTCTTCAAAGAAAAACAAAGGAAGTCCAGTTGCCTCTTGAAAAAAAAGCACCTTTGGGACAACCATGACCTGGATGACTGAGAACCTCCACAGACCACTGTTAATGGCCATGGCTTCTGATCGGTGGGATGACTCCCGTCCCCTTGAAGGAGAAGCCTGACATAAGACGTTGCCCAGACATTTTGCAGAATGACAGAACTGCATTCACTTCGGAGCAGCTAGCAAAATGTGAAATCTGATGTCTATCGAGAGGCAGGTCTGAAAATGCGAAAAAAATCACACAGATCCATGCATATGTAGATGTTATCTGAGAAGTCCAGATTATGACAGGTCAACTTGGTGAAGTCCTACACTGGTGAAAAGCCAGGTGAAGAATTCCAGTCAATGCCAACAAATTCAGCCAAGGTTCATAGGTAAAGGTAAAGGTTCCCCTCACGCATATGTGCTGGTTGTTCCCGACTCTAGAGGGCGGTGCTCATCTCCGTTTCAAAGCCGAAGAGCCAGCGCTGTCCAAAGACGTCTCCGTGGTCATGTGGCTGGCATGACTAAACACCAAAGGCGTACGGAACGCTGTTCCCTTCCCACCAAAGGTGGTCCCTATTTTTCTACTTGCATTCTTTTACGTGCTTTCAAACTGCTAGGTTGGCAGAAGCTGGGACAAGTAACGGGAGCTCACTCCATTACTGGGCGCTAGGGATTCTAACTGCTGAACTGCCAACCTTTCGATCGACATGCTCAGCGTCTTAGCCACTGAGCCACAGCATCCCTAGGTTCATAGATGAGGCTCAATGACATTGGGGAGTGGGGGGGGGGCTCACTCCTGACTAGGGGGAATCTGCCATATTGCTCAACTTTAATTCATTACAATATGAAATACATCCAATAATTTAGGGTCTTGGCAGAACAAACAGAACCTTGCTTGATATCTGGTTCATATTTATGGCATTTTCAATCTCCAGGGGTCAAGGGGATCCTATTTTACGACCTTCCAACAAGCAAAGTCAACGGAGAAGCCAGATTCACTTAACAACCGTGTTACTAATTCAACAACCGCAGAGAGTTTCGCTTTGAAAATATTTACAGACCCCTCGCATCCTGGACACAAACTGTTTCAACTCCTACCCTCAAAATGACACTATAGAGCACTGCACACTAGAACAATTAGACACAAGAAGAGTTTTTTCCCCGAACGCCATCACTCTGCTAAACAAATAATTCCCTCAACACTGTCAAACTAGTTACTAAGTCTGCACTACTATTAATCTTCTCATTGTTCCTATCCCCCATCTCCTCCCACTTATGACTGTATGACTGTAACCTTGTTTCTGGTATCCTTACGATTTATATTGACTGTTTCCTAATATGATTTGATTGCTTATTTGTTCCCTATGACTATCATTAAGTGTTGTACCTTATGATTCTTGACGAATGTATCTTTTCTTTTATGTACACCAAGAGCATATGCACCAAGACAAATTCCTTGTGTGTTCAAACACACTTGGCCAATAAAGAATTCTATTCTATTCTGTTCTGTTCTGTTCTGTTCTGTTCTGTTCTGTTCTGTTCTGTTCTGTTCTGTTCTGTTCTAAACAAACGTGGCAAGAAAAATAATAAAACGGAACAAAAGTCACTGAAAGAATTTGTCATTTAGCAATTTTAAATTCCGGGCTCAGTTGTGATCGTAAGTTGAGGACTACCTGTATGGAGATCTTTGTTTGATACAGGTACTTCACAACACTGAGCCCAAAATTTCAAGCTGGTCATGAAACATCTGCAAGGAAAGGACCAAGCTCAGAGAACATCAAGTACCCCGTGTATCCAAGAATAACCATTTCAATCTTCTTCAGAACGTTTGCCTTCCTGTTAAATAATTATTCTTTGGCCTATTCCTATTAAAGGGGGGAAAAAATGGCACTTTAGGATCAGCCAGAAATGAGATTTACCACAAACAATGCCAACTATAGCACTACATACACCATACAGCCTATTCAGTGCCGTTCTGCATTAAATCTACTATGCATTAAAAATTTCTCCCAAGAAAATTAGACAAGGTAGATATTACATAGAGTGAAAAGGGATCTGAATGTAATTTGCCATGCTTCTTATTATTCTTATTCCTGCCTACCATATCTGCTCAAAATGTTCCGTTTCTTGGAATATGCTCTCTTTTTAACGCTGATATTAGCATCTATTAACATCGATAGTAGAACCTGACATTCATTGTTTGAATATAAGATTGCCACACGGATGTAACAATGCTGCTATCTCGGAGTCTGGATCAGAATAAGTTTTATAGACTAAATTAATAATGTATCAAGAATGTTTTAAGGGAAACTGAAATGGGAGGCTGGGGGGAAAAGCAGATTCCGCTGTTATAAAAAGATGGGTTTGGCAGCTCTGCAAACCTGCTCACATTGTCTCTTGTGTATCAAGCCTATTTTTTTTTTCTAAACAGCAGAAACATCTGCATCATTCATAAAAGATAATAACTGGCTTGACAGCAGAGCCCTCCAAGCAGAAGATGATGCAATTCATAACATCCCACAATAGTGCAGGTGAACATCGTTTTCACGGAGAAGAGATTAAAAACTGGAGCCCCTGACCTACTCATCGGTATTTATTTGCAGAGGTAGCTGTGGCAAACTTGAGCCAGGCTGATGTATAAATTAAAAAACTCCCAACGAGTGGAATTCCCTACACACACACAAATCCTCCCTCACCAGATCATTTGCAGATCATCTCAACCAAGACAATGGAAGAAATCTCTTCCTTTAAAACAGGGGTCACCAAACTTGGCCGTTTTAAGACTTGTGGGCTTCCACTCCCAGAATTCTTCAACCAGCCATGCTGTCTTAAAATGGTCAACCTTTGAAAAAAGCTCCCATCGTATATTTCTTCGTGTCACTGAATTCTAAACCCAAAGAGCAACCATATTGTGACGATCTGCAGAAAATAGGATTAGCAATAGCACTTAGACTTATATACCGCTTGACAGTGTTTTATAGCCCTCTCTAAGCAGTTTACAGAGTCAACATATTTGCCCCCAACATTTTATCGACCTCAGAAGGATTGAAAGGCTGAGTCAACCCTGAGATGGTCAGGATTGAACTTCTGGCAGCCAGCAGAGTTAGCCTCCGATGCTGCGTTCTAACCACTGTGCCACCATGGGAAGGAAGGAAGGGAGGAAGGAAGGAAGGAAGGAAGGAAGGAAGGAAGGAAGGAAGGAAGGAAGGA
>WNWU01000068.1:1118094-1131263 GCA_012654045.1 Ptyas mucosa
GGGGGGGGGAAAGAAGGGAGGGAGGGAGAGAAGAAGGGAAGAGGGAGAGAGAGAGGGAGAATTGAAGGAAGGGTGGGAGGAAGGAAGGAAGGAAGGGGAAGAGGAAAGAAGGGAGGGAGAGAAGGAAGGAAGGAAGGGAGAGGGGGAGGGAGGGAGAGGAGGGAAGGAAGGGAGGGAGGGAGGAGGAGGAAAGGAAGGAGGGAGGGAGGGAGAGAGGAAGGAAGGAGGGAGGGGGAGGGAAGGAGGGAGGGAGTGGTAGGGAGGAGGGAGAGAGGGAGAGAGGGAGAGAGGGAGAGAGGGAGAGAGGGAAGGAAGGAAGGAAGGGGAGGAGGAAAGGAGAGAGAGAAGGAAGGAAGGGAGAGGGGGAGGGGGAGGGAGAGAAGAGAAGGAGGGAGGGAGGGAGAGAGGAAGGAAGGAGGGAGGGAGGAAGTGGTAGGGAGGAGGGAGAGAAGAGAAGAAGAAAGGAGGGAGGGAGGGAGGGCGGAAGGAAGTCAGGAAGGAAGTCAGGAAGGAAGCCAGGAAGGAAGGAACAGACCCAGGAAGGCAAGCAAATGTTTGTTAAAAAGCTACGGTAAATCTCTCCCTGGAAGTTGTTTTGAGTATTGTAGGTTTGTTGTTGTTTTGCTTGTTCAGGTCCATCCTTGAGATGCACCGGATACCCCTCGATAACAACGCCGCCTCGCACACTGATCCTTCCTGCTTTGGACAACGATAATGAACATCAGTGCCATCTGGTTAACCATTTGGAAAAGTGTGACAGATAAATCCGTCAGTGTTCAAATGGCACTTGTTGAGGCTTGGAAAGTTCAACGCGTGCTATTTATGTAACTCCCCACCTGTTAGGTTTGCAAATTCTGCAAAGCTTTAAGAAAAATCAGAAAAGACACCGTTGAGAAGAAAACACAGAAGATTTTTTTTTTAAATCCGGCTGGATAACCTGTTTTATATTTCTTAGGTTCTCCCAGCTACAGATCTGTTTATTTCTTGGTCTGCTTAACCTCAAAGACTGCAGTGCTTCTACAAATCCAAGGCACACAACTGCAGCATTAATAAATTGACTAGTTGAGTATACGCAAGATGCCAGCTTTTAAAAACAATACCCGACCAGGAATATACAATTCCCAGCATTAATCTCTAATGTTCCCATTTAGTAACTCAAGAAACAAAACGAAACGAGGCACAGGAGGAGGAGGAGAAGGAGAAAGAGAAGGAAAAGGAGAAGGAAAAGGAGAAGGAAGGAGGAGGAGGAGGAGGAGGAGGAGGAGGAGGAGGAGGAGAAGGAGAAGGAGAAGGAGAGGAGAAGGAGGAGGAGGAGGAGGAGGAGGAGAAGGAGAAGGAGAAGGAAGGAGGAGGAGGAGGAGGAGGAGGAGGAGGAGGAGAAGGAGAAGGAGGAGGAGGAGGAGAAGAAGAAGGAGAAGGAGAAGGAAGGAGGAGGAGGAGGAGAAGGAGGAGGAGGAGGAGAAGGAGAAGGAGAAGGAGAAGGAGAAGGAGAAGGAGAAGGAAGGAGGAGGAGGAGGAGGAGGAGGAGGAGGAGAAATTCATAAACTAGGATGAATTTGAAATTGTTTTTTGTTTTTTTGGTGCAAGAACTTTCCGCAGCTGAAGTCATTCCCAACATGTGGATTAAGATTCTCAACTGACCAGCGTTGTCTGAAGGTTACCTGAAGTTGCTTGAAGGCTGAATGGTTGCAACGATTCACACAACTTCAGACAACCTTCAGGTCAACTCACAAGCTCTAACCTCATTCAAGTCTTAATAGTATTTTAGCCGTTTTGAACGCATCTCCAGCAGCTGACTCAGCAACCAAGATCAGATGAATGCAGATGGGCGTCTAATCCAAGATCGACCGGAGCTATTATTAACAAGACTTTGTGTGTTTTATTTATAATTTAAGGATACCTTATGGAAACCTTTTTGGGCCGCAAATAAATATATAATTTTCCTGGCAAGGGTTTTCAAACTGCAATTAACTTCCTCTATAGGAAGAGCTAACGAAGTGTGCCAAAATAAAGTACAGGTTAAATGCTCCATAAGGCAAAATTGCAGAGAGTATCTTTGTCCACTTCTTGGTTAAAAAAAACCAACAACCACCACAACAAGAAGATCATTCATTTGGTTAAAAATAATGTATCCTATGAACTGTGTGTATATATGGCTTCCATCAAAATGCCCATCCAATTGCTTGTGGCAAAAGAGCACGATAAAAGTTCACACTCAGTCAACGGACAGATCTCACAACACAAAACCCACAACTTTTGCACCAAGCCTACACATTTGAACGACATTTGCGCATTTAAGGGGGGGGGGGGAATGCAAACATACAGTTTTTCTCTGTTTCAAGCTACTGTATATTTAGGAAAGCTATATAGTCTTAATTCCTATATTTCTGCAGGCACCACCACGGATTTCTCTAACGTGGAATTTCAGCCACGCTACTTTAGATAATACAAGTAGTCCTTGACTTCTGACGACAATTGAGCCCAACGTGTCTGTTGTTAAGCGAGACATTTGTCAGTTGAATTTCGCCCCATTTTACGGCCTCTCTTGCCACAGTTGCTAAGTGAATCACTGTGGGTTTTAAGAGAGTGACATAGTTGTTAAGTGAATCTGTATTCCCCAATGACTTGGCTCGTGAGAAGGTCACAAAAGGGGATCCCACAATCCCGTCACAAATAGGAGCCAGTTGCCAAGCGTCAGAATTTTGACCCCGTGACGGTAAGTCGTAAGTTTGAAAAATGGTCCTAAGTCACTTCATTCAGTCCCGCTGTACCTTTGAACTGGTCAGTAAATGAACAGTTGTAAGTCTTGGATAGTACAGTGGTCTAAAGCCCTGTTATTAACATCAGCTGCCTGCAATTATTGCAGGTTCAAATCTCACCAAGGCTCAAGGTTGACTCAGCCTTCCATCCTTTCTAAGGTAGGTAAATTGAGGACCCAGTTTGTGGGGGCAATAAGCTGACTTTGTATAAAAATACAAAAGTATGAAGGCTATTGCTTAACGCACTGTAAGCCGCCCTGAGTCTCCGGAGAAGGGCGGCATATAAATCAAAATTTTAAAAAAAAAAAAGTCAAGGACTACTTGTACAGTAATTTACTATAGCTAGATTGTGACGGCATAGTTAAATGGTTACTTCCCAACAAAATAAATACCGAAAAGAATTGCCTAATTCAGAACAAAGTATTTTTTTTTCTTCTGGGCTGATAGGTCAACTCAAAAGGAAGAAACTTCTACCTACTGAGTGATTGAACAGGGCAAATTTGGCACTGCTTCTTATACAGTAGTGGCCAAAATTGTGGAAACCTTTTGGGAAAAGTGTGTTTTTGAGGTTTGATGGCTAATAACACCCACTTTTTTGGGAATTTCAAGATAATCCTATTCCACTGCTGGAATGGCCTGGGAATACCCCAGACCTTCCACCAATTGAAAATCTATGGAGCCGACTCAAGAAACTTATTAGTCAGAAGCAACCCATCAATAAAACCCAGTTAATAAAAGCAAGCCATTCAAACTTGGTTTCATATTATAACAGCTGCAGAACTAAAAGACTTGGTTCCCTCCATGGGAAGACATCGTAAGGCCCCGATTCATGCTAAAGAAAAGAACCTGGTGGCACAGCAGACTAAAGCACTGTTATTAACATCAGCGGCCTGCAATTACTGCAAGTTCTAATCTCCCCCCCCCCCCTGGCTCAAGGTTGACTCAGCCTTCCATCCTTTCTAAGGTAGGTAAAATGAGGACCGAGATTGTGGGGGCAATAAGCTGACTTTGTATAAATATATACAAAAGTATGAAGGCTATTGCTTAACGCATTGTAAGCCGCCCTGAGTCTCCAGAGAAGGGCGGCATAAATAAAGGTTACCTAACAAAGTATTAACTGACATGGGGATCATTTTTGTATATCTTGTTTTTTTCTAGGGTGGTCATTTTTGTATATCTCGTTTTTTCCTACGTGTTTCACTTCTCTTCTTTCTACCGTAACAGCTATTCTCACAGCAAATCCTTCATAAAAGTTATTGCATATTACATTCTTGATTAAATGATCTTTCCAGTGATATATAATTTTATGGTACGACCCCCCCCCCAAAAAAAGTGGTGTTATTAGCTAGTTTTAGAAAATACACTTTTCCCAAAAGGTTTCCACAATTTAGGCCATAGCTGTACATCCTGAGTTTGACCGGATTGACTTGAGAATCAGTGCATTGTATTCAGGTTGTAACCTTCAAGTTCTTTTTTGTATATATATATAGATAATGACTAGTTTTTAGAGGCCACCAGCCTCCTAGGAGGTCCCTTTGATGCAACTTAAATTGGTGGAAGGGAATCACAAAACAGTTCAGGCTGAACATGTCCACAAAATGATGGTCTCAGAGTCTAAAGGACTTCCCGGATTTAATGAACTTTTTCATGCTTTTCAGAGCAAGGGGTGAAAGAAACATCAAACAAGGAGGCCTGACTATTTCTTCTCAACACAATCAGCGTTGTGTGACACTGGTCTTCAGTATTAGTGGCGACCACAACGGAAGGACCTATTAAATGACAACCCGCTGACCTCTGATTTGTAGAAAGATGAGCTACTGCTAACTCCAAATTATTTTGTCTTTCTCAGTGCTAGGCCAGGTTAATGGAATTGGGAGTACGACAGGGAAGGGAGTCTATAGAGCTTTCGTAAAATAGGACACCCGAGATGGAGAATTCGAACGCTTTCATTTGAATGGGCTCTTGAGATTTAACAGGCAAATAAATACAGCCAATGTCCTCTGGGATCAGATTTTGGAAGGGATTTCAAAGAAATTTTGGTAAAAAAAAACATGTCCTCCTTTCCCCATGGAATTGTTCCCAAGAATAACTGAAGCTGCCTCTGGCAGAATTTTCATTTTTCAAGAGGAAATATTGCTTACGGAGATTATGTTATTTCTCGGGCTATTTTAGGTGGACCTAAACACTTCACTTCTTTGTGGCATCCTGTGATGTCAGAAAGAAAGATGCATCTTTGTGACTACAGCTGTCCGTTTGGGTGAATAGATCAAGGGATTGTCCTCCTGATGTTGGGCAAGTCAGCTAAATGCCGGTTGATGGTCTTATGGACTTCTGAGGAACATCTGGACATCACAATTATGTTGGTTCATGAAGTGCCAAGCTGGTTTGGATTGGATTGGCTACCAGTGGAGACAACCCCAAAATCATCCTGTCACGACCAACCATTGGTAGCTCCAGGGTTCTTTGCCTTTCTAGAGTCATGGTTCAAGAGATGACTATGGCTTTCCAGATGTGCGCTGCCAGCATCTCCAAGCATTAACGTCCACTGAGAACTGTAGTTCAGCAACATCATGGGATGCCCTACCTCTCTCTGGCAGATACCAAAAAAGCACAGGGGAACTCATTGAAAAGCTCAGCTGCTCCATGAAATTCAGCCTTTTGAAAGTGTGACTATGGGATTTATAAAGAAAAAAAAAGAAAGCCAACAAAATAACATTGTTCTTATGTGTTTGCATGGGGACCATTGTACATTTAATTGTGGCTTTTTGCCAGCATTCAAGGTATGGCTCAATGTGACTAGGAAGCTAGGAAGGCTAAGATTGAGTGACACCTCTGTTCACATCCAGCATCTATTCACTTGCCTGTCAATAGGAATTCAATTGTCTTCACCTTTAAGCATCCTGGCTTATAAATCAGCAAGATAGAGAATGGGGGAAAGGATCTGATTATCATACAGTACCATTCACCTACTTACATCCTTGTTCGTTAGCATAGTATTCTTTCTCTGACATGACGCTAGTTTGGAAAAGGTGCTTGCTACAAACCAAGGGATTTCTTTAGATCTCAAAGGAAGGTCAAAAGTAAGAGAAGTTAACTGTGTGCAGAAACTGGAGAAATAAGATAAGGCGGGCACAAAACACAATAAGCTCAGCTGCTTGTACGTCACTCGATCAGCGGGTCTAAGGGCCCTTCCTCAACGGTTCACGTTATAATTCACGCCTTCCCCGAGCCACTTAAAAACTAGACCTGTTTATGGTCTCTGTCTCCAGTCCCTTATCTTGGGTCTCCATCCCGGTTCACGGTGACAGTGACAAAGAGGATTGAAACACTTTGAGGCTGCCCTAGGAGAGTATCAGAAATAAGGCAGGAGATATTACTTCGACACAGGGACCGCTAAGGACTGCTTAAGTCTTCCCCGTGAAAGAGATGGATAGAGAGGTAGATACAAGGAGTTGTACTGAGTTGCGTGGGGCCTGAGGAATGGTACCTGTGGAGGGGAGGTGTGGGTGTGAAGGTGGCAACCTTCACCTCTCACACACCCCCAGGTACCACTCCTCAGGCCCCACACAACAGGTGTAACAGGAACAGGAGGGAGAGGCCAACCTTGCCTGCGTGCGGTAAGACAGATGACACCTTTGCTCCCAGCTGTAGTTTACTTAACTATGGTTAATCACGCTGGCTGCTCCTGCCTCCCGCCAACCAGCTCGTTCTGCTCCCAAACAGGTCCAGCCGGT
Organism: Ptyas mucosa; assembly: GCA_012654045.1. Lineage (NCBI taxonomy): Eukaryota > Metazoa > Chordata > Lepidosauria > Squamata > Colubridae > Ptyas > Ptyas mucosa. The sequence continues at coordinate 1,124,588 of WNWU01000068.1, forward strand.
GCCAAATCCAGCTGGTGGATGTAGGCCAGGTTCTTCCACAACCTGCCTTCAGGGATGTCGGTCCCTCAAACCGCAATTAGCACGGATAATAGGAAGAAGTCAAAGCTCAACCCATCCCTACTCTGCACAGGTGTGCGAAACGGAGGGTAAACAGGACATATGGGGGGGGGGGGGGAGAGAGAAACCTGCACCAAGGGGGAAAGAAGAGGAACGATTGGGCTCTGTCGGTGTTGGGGTTTGCGTGTGGGTTGGGCCAACGAGGGGCTCCCTTTTGGCTGGATGCCAGGCTTCGGGATGCCCAGTTTCATCCATCCATTGGCCATCCAACCATGCCCAGAATTCCACAGGCGTCAATGGAACTCTCTCTTTCAATACCTGCCCGGTTCAGAGTGCAAATTCAGCTCACCTTTGAATTACTTTGCCCAAGCCGGTGATAAAAGCTAAGCTAAAATCCACTGTATAAGCTTACACCTTTGAAGCACTTACTTAAAGCCCCTAAGGGGCAAAAGGCTGCCAAACAATGGGGAGGGGGAATGGGGGAGGAGGAATGGGAGCCCCACCCACCCACCAACCCCTCGAGTTTGGGCTGAGCCCCGAAGGCCTGGGAAATGGGGGGGGGAGGAAGGGTCGTCTTACCTGCTTGCTGTACTTGCTGCTGGCCTGACAGCTGTACTCGGAGCAGTGGTCCGATCCTATGGAAATGTTGTCTCCAGCCCCCACGAAGGTGTTGGCCGGGGGTAGGTCCTGCACTGCTTGGTGCTTTTTCCCGGCGGTGGGCGACTGGGGGTGAAGCTGGACGGTAGGCAAAGGCGAGCTGGATTTATAATGCCGGGCCAAATCCGGACTGGCCGGGCCGCCGTTAACCGAACGGTAACGGCTTAAAGCCGGGCTATCGGCGTTGGAGAGTTTCTCGTGGACGCTGTCGTAACGTTGCCCGTTGGGCTTGGAGGCTTCCACGGTGACGATGCTGCTGTAGAGGGGCTGCTTGCCTCCCCCTTTCTTGCCCTTGCGGTCTTTCTTGGGCTTCTTGGCCTTGTCGTGGGGCTGCGGGGTAAAGAAATCCTCGTGGTCTTTCTTGCCCGCCTCGTAGCCGCCGTGCTTGCCCTTGGAACGGCAGTAGCGAGCCAAGACCACCACCAAAATCAACAGCACCACGGCCATCACGCCGGCCACGACCCCCACCACGATGCTCAAACGTTGCTTGCTCAACTCGTAACTGGGGTCGCCCGCGATGTCCCGGCCCAACGGCGTGTGCAAACTCCGCGCCACTTGACTCTCTACCGCGCTGGCGTTGGCCAAGCTCTCGTTGACAAAAACGTGGAGTAGAGCCGTGGTGGCTTGAGCCGGTTGGCCGCTGTCGTTGACTTGCACCACCAGACGGTGCAACCCGTAATGTTTGGGAGCCAACTTGGCCACCAGAGAGACCACCCCGCTGGAAGGGTCGATCTCGAAGAGTTTGAAAGGGTTGCCGCCCACCAGGTTGTAAGTCAACTCGGCGTTTTGGCCGGCGTCGGCATCTCGGGCTTGTACAGTGGCCACCACGTAGCGCGGGTTGCTGGAAGGAGGCAAGAGACTGATGGAGCTGTTGGCCGGCGAGGTGACCGCCGGCGCGTTGTCGTTCTCGTCCATGACGAAGAGCGAGACGGTGGCCGTGGCCGAGAGAGCCGGCTCGCCTCCGTCCACGGCTTTCACGCGGAAGGTGTAACTGGTTTGAAGCTCGCGGTCGAAAGAGACGGTGGAGTAAATGGTACCCGTGTCGTTCTCGATGGAGAAGATGCCCGGGTTTGCAGCAACTCCGGATCCTGGTTCTTGAGCTCCGGGTTGAATAGCCAAAGTGAGTTGAGCGTTGCGCCCTTGGTCGGCGTCCATCACGGTCACCATACCCACGGGGCTGTTGGGTTGAAGGTTCTCCTTGACGTAGAAAGTGAAAACCTCTTGCATGAAGCGAGGCTCGTTGTCGTTCCGGTCGGCCACTCTTACTACCACCAACGCCGAGCCCTGCAGGGAAGGCAAGCCCTTGTCGCGAGCCGTGACTTGGAACTCGTAAGTGTCTCGCTGCTCGCGATCCAACACAGCCTGCACTCGCACGTCGCCCGAATCCGGATCGATGGTAAAGAGACCCCCGGGCGTCTCGGCCGCCAGAGGCGAAGGTTCCAAGGAGTAAGCCAACTCCGCGTTCTTGCCGCTGTCCGCGTCGGTAGCCAGCACGGTAGCCACTCGCTCGCCCGGGGCGTTGTTCTCCGGAAAGGGCACCTCCAACACTGGCTGGCTGAAAATGGGAGGATTGTCGTTGGTATCCGCCACCCGGACCAGGAGCGAGTTGTTGCTGGAGAGGCTGGGGCTGCCGGAGTCCACGGCCACGATCACCACGTTGTAATCCCGCAGGGCCTCGTAGTCGAGCGGGGCCGAGGTGTGGAGGAAATATTTGCGCTTGTTTTGCGGCTCGCCCTCCCCTTCGCTGGCCGGCTTGAGCTGGAAGGGCACGTCTCCCACCACGGTGCAAGTCACCACGCCGTTCTCGCCTTCGTCGCGATCCGAGACCTGCACCAAGGCGATGGGGGTATCCACCAGGACGTCCTCGGCCACGGTGGCCACCCCGTCGCGCAGCGGGATGCGCCCGATCTTACGGATGTCGATGGTGGGGACGTTGTCGTTCTCGTCGCGGATGGTCAGCACCACCGTGGCCTTGTCGTTCTTGGGTGGCTGTCCCCGGTCTCGGGCCATGACGGTGAAACGCAGCTGGCTCACCTCCTCGCGGTCGATGCGGTGCAGGACGCTGAGCCAGCCCGACGACTCGTCCAGGCGCAGCAGGCGCCTCACCGACTCGGTGGCAGCCCCGAAGACATACTCGATTTGGCCGTTGACCCCGGCGTCGGCGTCGGCCGCCCTCAGCTGGAGGATCGGCGTGCCCGGGCTGCTGTTTTCGGCCAGGTCCGCCTCGTAGATGCTTTTCTCGAAGCGGGGGCTGTTGTCGTTCACGTCGGTGATCAGGACGCGGAGGATGGCCTGCGAGGAGCGCGCCGGCTCGCCCCCGTCCCTCACCCGCAGGCTGAGCTCGTAAGAGTCCCTCTGCTCCCGATCCAAAGCCCCTTTGACGATCAGCTGCGGCTGTTTCTCGCCGTCGGGCGTGTCGGCCACCTGGAGCTCGAAGACGCTACTCCGAGCCTGGCCGTCTGTTTCTTGCCTCCGCTTGCCTCCGACGGGATAAAGGGCCCCGTCGGTGGCTGAAGAGGCTGCCGGGGCCCCAGCGCCTCTCCCGCCGGGCTCCTGCAGGAGTTCGTAACGATCGATGCCGTTGCGCCCGAAATCGCGGTCGGTGGCGGTCGGGAGCAGGTAGAGGGTGCCCACCGGACGGTTCTCCTCGACGGTGAGGGTGAGCACCGGGGAAGGAAAAGTCGGCGTGTTGTCGTTGATGTCCAAGATGATGACCCGACCCTCGAAGAGGTCGACCCAGCTCTGCGAGGGCCCGATCACCGACACCTCGAAGTCCAGGAAACACTCGTTCTCGTCGAAGATCATTTGACACTGCGGCAGCTTCTCGCGGTCGATGCGCCGCTCCGTGGTGCTCAGCTCGCCCGTCATGTTGTCGATCTTCAAGTACTCCGAGCCGGATTCCAAGCTGAACGTTACCTCGCCCGAACCGGTGACGATGCCGAGATCCGAAGCCACGTTCCCGATCCGGATGTCGGCCGGTCCTTCTTCGGCTAAGCGGTATCTCAAGACTTGCTTAGCCGCCGCCAGGCTGATCCAAAACGGCGGAGGCAAGAGCAGCAGGAACCAGCAGCAGCAAAGGCAGCAGCGGTAGCAGTAGCGCGGTTGCACCAAACCCAGGAGAGCCGGCATCTTCCACATCTTGGCAGGGCAACCACCCCCCCCCCCACCCCCCCAACCCCAACCCTACCCTTACCCGCCTTCCCCCGACCAAAAGACCCCCGGCAGCCCTGGAGAGGTAACCGCCGTCTCCCCACCTTCCCAAACCCTTGCCGCTGCTTGGCCAGCCGAGAGAGAGAGAGAGAGAGCTGGGGGAAAAAAAAAACACCCTGAAGTTCAATTATAAAATCCTTTTGCCGGCTCTGGCAGAAAAAACTTGGTTTTCCATCCTTCTTTGGTGCAATAGGTTAAAAAAAAAAGGAGAAGAAGCCGGGGATGGCGCGCGCCTCTCTCTCTCTCTCTCTCTCTGTGTGTGTGTGTGTGTGTGTGTGACGGGGGGGGGTGCGTTGGGGGGGGGGGGGGGGGAAGAGAAGCAGACCTAGGTTTGGCCGGAGGCTCCTTCTTCCCCCTCCTCGTCTCCTTCTTTCCTTCCTTGCCTTTTCTGCAGTTGCTCTCTCCTCACAGTTCACGGGGCAAATGTGTGGCTGGTTTTTTTTTTTTCAAAAAAGCTGCATCTCCGCAGATAGGTTGGGGAGGAAATTCCGCCTCTTCCTCCTCCTCCTCCTCCTCGACTGCTCCTCCTCCTCCTCCTCTTCCTCCTCCTCCTTCTTCTTCTCCAGCAGCGCTGGAATCACTTTGCAAGGTTGGCGAGAAAAAGCCAGAGGAACAACAGCAGGGGAAGATCAGATCCAGCTTCGCTTTGCTGCTTTCCCCACCACCACCCTCCAACCCGCCTACCCCCGGGCAGCTGAAACCGCCTCTCTCTCTCTCTCTCTTTCTCTCTTTCTCTCTCTCTCTCTCCCCCCCTCTCTCTTCTCCTCTCCTCTCTCTTTCCCCTTCCCTAGTTCAGTTCACTCCACTCTCACTCTCTCTGTCTCTCTCTCTCCCTCTCTGTCTCTCTGTGTCTCCCGGCTTGGCTCGGTCACTCCGAGCCGACGTTCTCCGCCGCTCCGCACAAAAAGGCTGCAGGGGGGAGGGGGGGAAGGTAGGGTGCGGGCGGGGGGACGTCAATCGCTTCATTCAAAGAGCGCTGGTGTCCGGCGGAAAAGGGAGGCGGGAGGAGGCAGCAGCCCCAGTCTCTCTCTCTCTCTCTCTCTCTCTCTCTCTCTCTCTCTCTCTCTCTCATTCCCCCCTCTCTCTCCCTCTCTTTCTGTCTCTTTCCCTCTCTCTCCCTCCCCCTCTCTCTTTCTCCCCCTCTTTCTCTCTCTCTCCCACTCTCTCTCTCAGCGCTAGATAGTGGTAGGTGATCCCCCCCTTTCTTTCTTTCTTTCTTTCTTTTTTCTTCTTCTTTCTTTCTTTTTTTTTCCTTTCTTTTTTTAAGCCTCCGGAGAAGCCAAGCAAATACGCCGCCTCCGAGGCTGACAGCTGAAGCTATTTATGTATTGGGGGTAGATGGGGGGTAGGGAGAGTGTTCTTGGTTTACGGAGCAGCGCCCGCAGCCGTCCCGTTTTGGTCCCCCCTTCCCCAAAAATCTTAGCCTCCAACCCTGTTCGCGGGGTGGGGGTGGGGGGTGGCGTTTCTGATGCTGCTCCGGAGAAGATATTCCTTCTTCTTCTAAGAGGCGAGGGAAAGAGGGAAAAAGAAAGGGGAGGCGGGGAAAAAAAAACACCACAACCAACCCACACAAACTCTGGGCAAGGTCATTAGTCACAAAGCGAGACGCTGCCCAAAAACTGCCCAGATTAAGATATTCGTCCGAACCGTAAATGGAAGCTGGAGGGAGACGGGAAAAATCTCTCTCTCTCTCTTTCTCTCTCTCTATATATAAATAGGTGGATTTCTCGCCGTCTTGCTCGGTCAGGCGTTCCAACTTTGCTCTTGCATCCGCAGCTTAGTGTGTGTGTGTGTGTGTGCGTGCGTGTTTGCGTGCTTGCGTGTGTGTGTGTGTGTGTTTTTCCGCTCTTACCTGCGGTTGTGTCGGAGAGCTCGGAGGCTGCAGCGCCGGGAGAGCGATTCAACAAACGCGACTGCAGACTCCCTCGCTCGCCGTTCCTACCTTCCCGGCACAATGCAGGTAAACCGGCATTCAAGTTCACTTCTCGCCTTCCCTTTACCTCTTCCCCCCCACCCCAACTCGACTCCTCCCGTTCAAAGGTTAGGGCGGCGGGGTGGCGTGCGATTATCTGGGAGCAAACCCCCCCCCCCCTCTTTTAATATTAGCGAATAATAGCGAAGGTTGAGAAGAGACTCGAACAGGGGGAAGGAGGATGTAACCGTAGCTGCTTCCCACGTGAACGGCCGCCGCTGGTGTTTAATTGCATCCGTAATTAAGAAACTGGGGTGTGTGTGTGAGAGGGAGAGAGAGCGGAGAGAGAGAGAAAAAGGGGGGGCATAACCCCCCAAATCACTGAGGTCCGAAAGGTTGCGACGGATTGTGTGTGTATGTTGGGGGGGGGGGGGTGTTAATCCGGCCAGAGTCCTAGTTGTGAATGAAAAAACGAGCCGTGTGCCACAGTTTCCCTTCTCCGCAATTGTGTTGGGTTTGTCGAGCGAGCCCCTCCGTTCCCCCAACCGGCTCGTCTCGCTCAAGTGAGGCTGGTTGGTGCAGGGGAGCTCAGGACCGCCCCTCCCTCCCTCCCCGCTCTTCCAAAAAAACACTCACACACTAACGCACAGAGAGAGAGAGAAAGAGAGAGAGAGAGAGCGGTTGACGCTTGGCCAAGGGCCGCGGATGGAAGGCGGAAGGAAGGAAGGAAGGAAGGAGGGAGGGAGGGAGGGAGAAGGAAGGAAGGAAGGGGAAGGGAGGAAGGAGAGATGGAAGAATGGGAGGGAGGGAGGAAGGAAGGGAGAGAGGAAGGGAGGGAGG
>WNWU01000068.1:1153075-1163075 GCA_012654045.1 Ptyas mucosa
AAGGAAGGAAGGAAGGAAGGAAGGAAGGAAGGAAGGAAGGAAGGAAGATTTCTGATGCTCCCTGTCAGATTCCCAGAAGGAAATTCAGTGGGGAAGCCAGCAGGAAGTCCGTCCTTCTCCCTTTGCCTTTTAGGCCTCTCTTGGTCATTCTGTGTTGAGGTAAGGAACTATCTCTGAAAAACTGACCCAACAGGGCATGGGTTATCTAATAAATAAAGAAGAAAACCTTTCATCAGGTTCTAATAAAAGTTGCCAGGTTTGAGCAGAGCTTCCACCGATATCAAATCGCGGTGAACCAAGAGAGTGATTCAATTTACCATTTCAGATCCCTCAACTGCAGCTCAGGTTTTCTCCGCCGTGAGAAATGAAATCCACAAATGCAGCACAAATTCATTTCGCCGCGTTGCCTAGGGTGTATCAAGATATACGTTTTGGATGGAAAGGGAAGACTATTCACCTAGAGTTCCGTTGACGTGACAAGATTAACGTGAAATGATAAATGAGAACGGTGGGTAACAAAGGCTCAGATAAGCAGAACGTGCTCTAATGTTTCTATACTATGGGGAACTACGAGGCCCCCATAGGAGAAAATACCACTCTCTGTAACTCTATAGGCTTTGAAACTGCTTCTGAAAATACTGTGCCAAAACCCGTCTTCTAGTTTTACAAAACTTTTCTCCCAATTCGAAGAAGATTCCCTTGTTTCTGTCAAATTCTCACCATACTGGACTTCTTTAGACTTCTTCTTTTTTAAAAAATTGAACTTGTTTTTCAGATGAAAGGTCCTGAAATCCATTCTTTTTCTGTCTACTAGCATTCTTGACCGGAGGTGGGCATTACATAATGTAACAACCGGTTCACCAAGAACCAAAAATGTGAGCGTGTGCCCCTTCCGTTCATACGCGTGACTTCAAACGCACGGCAATTATATAGGACGGGATAGCGCCAGGGCGGGTGAGCAGGCGGGTGGGCAGGCGGGCCCAGCCGCTGGTCGGAGCTGGCATCATCTGAACCAGTCTGAACCAGCATCATCCCATCTCTGTTCTTGACTCTCCCAATTTTCTGATCTTCTAAAATCCTAAGGCCGTGATGGCGAACCTATGGCATGTGTGGCACGCGGAACCATATCTGTGGGCATGCGAGCATTGCCCTAACTCAGCTCCAGCGCACATGCACGTGCCAGCCAGCTAATTTTCTGGCCTTCCGGGCCCACCGGAAGTTAGGAAACAGGCCATTTCCAGCCTCTGGAGGGGCCTCGGGGGGCTGGGGAAGGCTGTTTTCGCCCTCCCCAGGCTCCAAGAAAGCCCCTGGAGCCTGGGGAGGGCAAAAAACAGGCCTATAGGACCCACCATGCCACCGCGTGCCAAAAGCAGGGGGAGCACGGGGGGCACATTGAATTATGGGTGTGGGCACGCGTGCACACGACCCCCCACACACTCCCCCCGCTTTTGGCACGCAACGGCAAAAAGATTAGCCATCACTGTCCTAAGGGATACTACAGAGCCTGTAGTACAGTGGTTTAAAGCACCCTATTATTAACATCTATTAACATCTATTAACATCTGCTGCTTGCAATTACTGCAAGTTCGAATCCCACCAGGCTCAAGGTTGATTCAGCCTTCCATCCTTTCTAAGGTGGGTAAAATGAGGACCCAGATTGTGGGGGCAATAAGCTGACTTTGTATAAATATACAAAAGTAGGAAGGCTATTGCTTAACGCACTGTAAGCCGCCCCGAGTCTCCGGAGAAGGGCAGCATATAAAATCAAATTAAGAAAAAAAAAAAGGGATGAGTCCATCCCCCGTTCGCCCTGGATTCTTTGGGCATTTAGTTCAAACATGTGAAATTAGGAAGCTACAAACCATTAAAGAGATGATTGCTTGATGAAAGATGCACATCGCTTTATGGTTTATTTACAGCTTTGTTCATTGGTTTATTTACTGAGTTTGATCCCACCTTTATTTTTTTGCAACTGAAGGCAGCATACATAATAGCAATAGCACTTACAGCAGAGTTATATACCGCTTCACAGTGCTTTACAGCAGTGTCTAAGTGGTTTTACAGAGTCAGCCTGCCAGGCCTGGAAGCCATCTTTTTCATTGGATCTTCAGGCCTGCCACATTTACTACTGTGGGAAACTGGGAATAGGGACTATATGGAGCCAGGGTGCTATATAGTCATAATAACCTTCCTTTCTCAGAGAGTCAAGGACATCTTGCCCTGCACCTGGACGGATGAACCTGGGAGGCATCTCCAGTTCGGACAGTGCTTGGATTGGACCATGTGATGGACATGTGGGTGTTGGGCTGGGATTTGGACTTTCCTTTGGGTGGGGAAAACCTGGAAGCTTTCAGTTTCGGGTTTTCCCAGATGTGCCAATATGACATCTCTAATAAAATGGAACTTTGAGGAAACTCAAGCCTCGGAGTCTTCTTTCATTGGGGGTGTTACTTGGAACCCAGACACAGCCTACTGCCCCCAACAATCTGGGTCCTCATTTTACCGACCTCAGAAGGATGGAAGACTGAGTGTTCTCTCTTCCTATTTACTATCTTGTACCAAAAAGTTTTGGCTGAGCACCAAAGAATTGAGGCCTTTGAACTCTGGTGCTGGAGAAGACTCCTGCGAGTCCCTTGGACTGCAAGGCGATCAAACCGGTCGGTCCTAGAGGAGATCAACCCTAACTGCTCTTTAGAAGGCCAGATCCTGAAGAGGAAACTGAAATACTTTGGCCACCTAATGAGAAGGAAGGACTTACTGGAGAAGAGCCTAATGCTGGGAATGATTGAGGGCAAAAGAAGACGGGGACGACAGAGAACGAGGTGGCTGGATGGAGTCACTGAAGCAGTCGGCGTGAGCTTAAATGGACTCCGGGGGATGGTAGAGGACAGGAAGGCCTGAAGAAACGTTGTCCATGGGTTGGACACGACTTTGTGACTAACAGCAACAATCAAAAATTAATGGCTTGGACTATTATCTTATCTGCTGGTCTTATCTCTGCCTCATTTTCATTCAATTGAAAGGGAAAGTTTGGGAAACGACAAGTAGAACTAGACAGTGTTGCGTATGCTGTAGTCTGATTCACAAGCTCTTAAGAGCTGCGATGATGCAGCGGTTAGAATGCAGTACTGCGGGCTAATTCTGCCAACTGCCCGCAGTTCGATTCTCATCATCTCAGGGTTGACTCAGCCTTCCATCCTTCCGAGGTTGGTAAAAATGAGGAGCCGGATTGTCATATTCTTATATACTCTTCTATTCCGAATATTTTTTTCCAGTCATTATCATTTATCTCTCCTAAATCTGATTCCCAAATTAATTTTAAACCTTTTGCAAAATCTCTGAGTCTCAAGTTCTTCTTATAATGGGTGGAACTTCTTCCTGTACTTGATGGAATGTGTATTTTTTTCAGGTCCCTTCCTTTTTCCCCTCATTATTGTTCACTTCTTTCTGTCTGAATTGTCTAAAGGGTCTTTGACCCCATTTATCGATCCAGACTTCTGTGAGAAGGCTGGTGGGTCAGACGAACAGTAGCTCGCTTACTTGCGTACAGCTGTCTCTATTGGCCAAATATGGAAACTTTCCCTAAAAGCTCCCCGCATGAAAGTAATTTGCAAAGCCTGGGTGTGAAATTCAAGGCCCATGGGCCAGATCTCGCTTGCGAGGTGGTTAGAACTGCCCTCAAATCTCACCAGGCTCAAGGTTGACTCAGCCTTCTATCCTTCCGAGGTCGGTAAAAATGAGGACCCAGATTGTCGGGGACGATAGGCTGACTCTATAAACCGCTTAGAGAGGGCTGTAAAACACTGTAAAGCGGCATGTAAGTCTTAAGTGCTATTTGCTTTATAACAAGCAAAAATGATGTTTATAAATGAGCAGCTGGCGTGCCTGTAATGAGTACAGTCGCTTGCAATTTAATACCGGGGAAGGAGGGGAGGAATGAACAGAGAAGGCTGCTTTATGCTATTGCCTCTAGTCTTTGTGATCACACTCGGAATAGAATGCAGCGATTGTTTTCGAGCATACCAAGTGCCATCCACATGAAGCATAACCTTCCAACTGTCCAATTTCTGGCTTGCCAAGCAGCCCAAGTATTTGGCTGATGCAATGCATGTAAGCATAGGTTATGGTTTGTGCTGATTCGGAACATCAGAATATAGCCTAACGAAGTTGGAAGGGACCTTGGAAGCCTTCCAATCCAATTCCCTGCTCAAGTAATTCCCTGCTCGGAGTAATGGGAGGGAGGCATTGAAATAAAAATATAATAACAGAGTTGGAAGGGACCTTGGAGGTCTTGTAGTCCAACCCCCTGCCCAGGCAGGAAACCCTACACCACTTCAGACAAAGGGTCGTCCAATCTCTTCTTAAAAACCTCCAGTGTTGGAGCATTCATAACTTCTGGAGGCAAATTGTTCCACTGATTAATTGTGCTCACAGTCAGGAATTTTCTCCTTAGTTCTAAGTTGCTTCTCTCCTTGATTATTTGCCACCCATTGCTTCTTATCCTGCCCAGGGGTGGGTTTCACTTTATGTTATTACCGGTTCTCCGCGTGTGCACACCAGGGGTGGGGTCTACTTACCTTTACTTCCGGTTTGCAACGGGATTGCATGGGGATTTTGCAGCATCCTTCCCCTGCCACGCCCACCAAGCCACACCCACAGAACCGGTAGTAAAAAAATTTCACCACAGTTTCTAAGGCAGTCCCGGTAAGTAGAACAGTGGAGGCACAGAAATCAGCTGTGCTGCATGAATCAGCTGATCCAGAAAGAAGGAAATATAGGACAGGATAGCTGATTGTCAGAACTACCGGTTCACACGAACCGGTCCGAACCACCAGCAGCCCGTCACTGTATAGGCATAAGCAATAAATTAGCTCAATTGAAAATTTCACATGAGGTCCTTTGTGCCTGACAACAATTGTCCCCCGACCTTGGAGTCTACATGAACAAATAGGCAATGCACCTCTCATCACCCACGTATTGGCAGTCGCACCGACATAAATTTCAACATAAAACCTTTGTAGAAACTGAGAGCCATCCTTAATAGTTCTTCCCATCAAAGGATACTTAGCTCTGTTTGTCTGTCACGCTCAAGGGTGAAGACTTCAAGATGAGAGATTTAAAAAAAACCCAAAACAACAGGTTACAGTTTAGTTCGGAAAATTCTCTGCCTTTAAAATGTGCAGGCGCAGAGTTGTGTGTATTTTCATAATACCGACAGTTTCTAACCTTATGTCGGCATCAAAAGAACAAAATTGTTGAACTGGGGGAGGAGGAGGGGGGAAACCTACCTTTCCAGTATAAACTGGAGAAATGCCATAGTTACGCAACATAGTTAAACCGTATTGGGTTGCTTTAGAGAGACATTTATATAAGGTTTTATATAAGATTTATATAAGATTTTCGAATTACTTTAAGCAATCTCTTGTTCCCTGTGGGCTGACTTTATCTTTTCTTTTTCCTTGCTAGTCATTACCTGAGGATGCTCTTAGAGACATGATGGAAGTAGACGTTGTGCAACGATTAATGCCTAGAATTTGCAAGAAAAAAAAGATTACAGGGAGTCTTCGACTTACGACCAACATTTATGTTGCTAAGTGAGACATTTGTTAAGTGAGTTTTGCCCAAACGTACAACCAACATTTATGTTGCTAAGTGAGACATTTGTTAAGTGAGTTTTGCCCGAAGTTACGGCCTTTCATGCCACAGTTGTTAAGTGAATCACTGCAGTTGTTAAGTGAGCAACACAGTTGTTAAGTGAATCTGGCTTCCCCCCTCCCCCCATTGACTTGGCTTGTCAGAAGGTCGCAAAAGGGGATTACGTGACTCCCAGGACACTACCACCGTCATAAATATGAATCAGTTAAGCGTCTGAATTTTGATCCCATGACCATGAGGATGGCGCAATGATCATAAGGTGTGAAAAATGGTCATGAATGACTTTTTTAAGTGCTGTTGTAATTTTGAATGGTCACTAAATGAACCGCTGTAAGTCAAGAATTACTAATGATGAAGCAGAATCTCATGGATGGTCCTGGGCAGCTGACCACAAGCAGTTGAGAATGAGGAGTATATATACCTTCCCTTGGATTTTGCATTTGAGCTTCCTGTTCCAGTGCAAGAACATATATTCTATTGACTGTTGTCAGACTCCCATGGGGTCATGTTTGTCTGAGTCAAGTTTGGTTGAAGTTTGCCGGGTGATGCAATGTCCTTAGGAGATTGTGCAATGCAGAGAGTTCTGCTGCTAGATAATCCTATTATGTCCTGGAGGATCATGTCTTAATCCCATCACCCTGGAGCTGAAGATCTTTTGTCTTGTAGATAGGTTGGCCCAATCCTGTTGGGGCTATTAAGAAATACATATCACAACAGCAACGAGAATAATATATGCACAAAATTGGAAAAATAATAATATACCGACAGAAGAAAACCCAATGAAAAGTTTTAGAGTGCAGAGATGGATAAACTCGCAAAAGAAATGCAAAATAATGAGGAAACAGAATATTACATGGTGCGGGACAAATGGTATGAACGGTTAGAAGAAAGGTATAATGGGCAAGGAAAGATTAAACGAGGAAGACACAGGAGTTTGAATGCAGTAACAAATATGTAGAAATGGAACGGACACAGAATGCACGATCGTAATTTAGTACATTGATATTTCCATATGTATAAATAAATATTAGAATCACATGTCTAGATAGTAAATAGAAAAAAAGGGAGAAAAATGGATCGATAAGAAATGAAAACTGATGCGGAAATGTTGGAAAGAAGAAAATCGTAAAAATTTCATTTTTTCTTTTTAAAAAACTGTTCAATAAAAATTATTTTTTAAAAAAGAAAGTCTTGGGGGCTGCTTTCTGTCTTTAAAAACATGTTTTTCCTTTAGGGAAGTATAATGTAATATAATGTTTTTTAAAATATTTCTCAAAATATTTCGTTTTTCTAGGAGGGATCTAGCTTCCCATGTGGTTTATGATTTCTAAAATATACTGCATTTGTTTAAACGTTGCACAGAAAACAGTCAGTCCGGGAAAAAAGTTTCTTTTACAAGTTAAGTTGCCTTCCAGGGACACGATCAAATTCTTTGTGTCTGTTCGTTCATTGCCATTAAAAAAAAAGAAAAACATGCATTACTGCAACATTGGATTGCTTTGAGTTTTCACTCCTTCATTAGGAAGAATTAATACTACAGACTATAATTAAAAAGACAGCAACCAGACCATTGCATTTCATCATATCCCTATCTTTGTCCTTTCCAAAATACCGTGAAGGCAAGACTTATCTGCTTTTTCGCAGACTGGCTGGCTACTTTCTTTTAAGAAAAGCACTTTGATGGTATCTCTAGAGATTACAATAATTTTTCATGCTGCCAATCTCAGGTTAAAACACACACACACAATCAATTGGAAATACATGTTATACAAGAAGGGAAGAATATAATTCCTTGTTCAGACTTTTCTCTGATTTCTTATTTGTTCTAAGCCCGGTCTGTGTTTGTTACATGTGTGTTTGTTACATGTGTGTTACATACCACCTAGAAATAAGGAGAAATTTTCTGACAGTGAGAACCATCAACCAATGGAACGGAAGTTGCCTTCAGAAGTTGTGGGAGCTTCAACAAGAAGAGATTGGACTGCCATTTGTCAGAAATGGCGTAGGGATGTGATGGCAAACCTATGGCACGCATGTCACAGGTGGCACGCGTAGCCATATCAGTGGGCACGTGAGCTCAGCTCCTGCGCGCCTGCTGATTTTTGAGTCTTCTGGGCCCACCGGAAGTAGGGAGCCAGGCTGTTTCTCACAATTAAAAATGCTATCCGTCAAAATAAATAAATAAATAAATAAATAAAATTGGGCAAGGTTGCACCGGTGGCTAGAAAAGATGATAGGGAAACATACAGATTATAAACCTGAATTGTTTTGATTAGGTGTAATATCAGAAAAGTATGCATTTAATATTACACGTCTTAATAGCAGCAAGGATTCTTTTCACCCAATACTGGAAAAATAAAGATATACTGCGAGATGAAGAAATAATAGATAAGAAGATACTAGATTGTGCAGAAATGGGTAGATTGACATTGAAAATTAAGCAGAAAGAGGACGTAGAATAGTTAGAAAAAATGGGGTGGGTGGACATTAATTAATTAATTAATTCAATTTATATGCCGCCCCTCTCCGAAGACTCAGGGTGGTTAAATTACGACCAAATATACAACATTGGATCAGCTAGAAGGCTTTGCAACCTTCTGCAACTGTTATATTTACTACTTCCTTATTTTGAACACTACAAAGATGCTGGGTTTAACTTTGCATTCATGCCAAAGATTGCATTGGTTCTTCTTTAACGATCGATTCATTGGAAGGTCTAATTAGAAAAAAATAATATTTGAATTTTTGTGACGAACTGTGTACATGCACAAACATGAACCCCGTACTTATGGGTATATATTTAATTTGAATACAAGCAGTCCTTGACTTACAACCAAAATGAGCCCAACATTTCTGCTGCTAAGTGAAACATTTGTCCAGTCAATTTTGTCCCATGTTTCTTCTTTCATTTGCCCGGTCAATTTTGTCCCCATTTTACGACCTTTCTTGCTACAGTTGGGTTTTTTTTTTTTAATTTGATTTATATGCCGCCCTTCTCCGGAGACTCAGGGCGGCTTACAGTGCGTTAAGCAATAGCCTTCATACTTTTGTATATTTATACAAAGTCAGCTTATTGCCCCCACAATCTGGGTCCTCATTTTACCAACCTTAGAAAGGATGGAAGGCTGAGTCAACCTCGAGCCTGGTGAGATTTGAACTTGCAGTAATTGCAGGCAGCTGAATGTTAATGAATGCTAATAACTGCTTTAGTCTGCTGCGCCACAAGGCTCTAAATTGTTAAGAGAATCACTGTGGTTGTTAAATTAGCAACACAGTTGTTAAGTAAATCTGGCTTCTCCCTTGACTTTGCTTTTCACAAGGTCACAAAAGTTGATCAGATGACCCCGGGACCCTGGAACCGTCATAAACATGAGTCACTTGCCTAGCAGCTGAATTTGGAACACATGGCCATGGAGTTCATAAGTTTAACGTTCATAAAAGTTCATAAGTTTAAAAAAGCAGCCATAAAGTCACTTTTTTCAATACCAGTGTGACTTTTTTAAAAAAAATTCTTACTTATACGCCGCCCTTCTCCGGAGACTCAGGCGGCTTACAATACGTTAAGCAATAGCCTTCATACTTTTGTATATTTATACAAAGTCAGCTTATTGCCCCCACAATTTGGGTCCTCATTTTACCTACCTTAGAAAGGATGGAAGGCTGAGTCAACCTTGAGCCTGGTGAGATTCGAACTTATAGTAATTGCAGGCAGCTGGATGTTAAATGCTGCCTTGTGTGAGGCATTAGCCTCCTACAACACTCAGGCTCCTTGAGACTTTGACTTTGAAAGGTCACTAAGCAAACTGTTTTAAGTCAAGGACTACCTTGCATTGGGGCGTGCAATTTTTACGGCAAAGGATGTCACCTTCCTCTCAGAAATCTCACAGCTTTTTTTTTTAAACCATGAAACAAACTTACTGGAGGATTTTAAGAAGAGATTGGACCGCCATTTGTATGGAACGGTATTAGATCTCCTTCTTGAGCAGGGGGTTGAATTAGAAGACCTTCAAAGTCCCTTCCAACCTCCTGAACCATGGAGGGGGAGATAATTTTTGCCCTCCCCAGGCTCCAGAGGCTTTCCTCGAGCCTCTGGGAGGGCGAAAACAGCCTCTCCGGGCTCCAGAGGCCCTCTGGAGGCTGGAAATGGGCCCATTTCCGGCTTTCCCGAATTTCTGGTAGGTCCGTTTTTCTACCTCCTCGAGCCTTCACGCGTGCCCTGCACTTACCTGCATCCAAAACAGGCCATGTGGGGACTCCTGGGAGGGGAGGGCTGGGAGGGGCCAGCCAGGAGTCGGATTTGGGGGTTCTCCGAACTGCACAGAATCTTAGCTAGAGGTTCTCTCGA
>WNWU01000068.1:1190685-1205783 GCA_012654045.1 Ptyas mucosa
TCTCCTCTCCTCTCCTCTCCTCTCCTCTCCTCTCCTCTCCTCTGTTCCGTTCCGTTCCGTTCCGTTCCGTTCCGTTCCATTCCATTCCACTCCACTCCACTCCACTCCACTCCACTCCTGGATGAGAAGTGAAACATCTTCAGGAAAAAACAAAGAAAATCCAGTTGCCTCTTGGAAAAGCACCTTTGGGAGAACCATGACCTGGATGACTGATAATCTCCATAGACACTTAACAATGTGTTTTGACGACGAGTCTTCCACGTTGAGGCCAATCCTACCAAATCCTATCAAAATCTGTTTGGTTCCTAAGCAAGCATGAATTTCACCGGTCTTCCTCCCAAATGCTTTTTAAAAACTAATATTCAGTTGGCAACTTTCCAGTCCTTTGCTGAAGAGACCCATTTCGGTGACAAGTTGCACACTGTTCTTCCGAGAGCAGCCATTTCCTGCTGATGCCCTTAAAATACCATCTGGATTGGTATAATGGTCCCAAACCATGATGGATTTTGAAGCATGCAGTCCGGTCTTATTTGCTAATTAAAGGGGGGGGGGGAGAGAGAAATACAAAGCAAGATTTATCACACTTCCCCGATGGTGGTTTTGCTTCCCAAATCAATTAGATGAAAGTATCCATCCTTCGCTTTCCACGGGGGGAAAAAATATAATGGCTTTGCCGTCGTTGGCATTCTTCGTCATCTCAAAACCCGACACGTCTTTGGCATTCTGTTTCCAATGCCTTTTTAAATACTTTTTAAAATATTCATATTCATATCGGTGCTTTTCTATAGGATGCTCTTAAAAACAGCTTTGTTTCTTTCTTTGTTTATGTCTCTGTGTGTTATCTACAGACAGATTAACAGAGTTGGAAGGGACCTTATTGCTCAAGCAGGAGACCCTATACCCATGATGGCAAACCTATGGCACGCGTGCCACAGGTGGCACGTGGAGCCATATCTGTGGGCACATGAGTGTTGCCCTAGGTCACTTCCAGCACGCATGTATGCACCAGCCAGCTGATTTTTCAAGCCTTCTGGGCCCACCGGAAGTTGGGAAATGGGCTGTTTCTGGCCTTTGGAGAGCCTCAGGGGGGTGGGGAAGACCATTTTTGCCATCCCCAGGCTCCAAGAAAGCGTCTGGAGCCTGGGGAGGGCGAAAAATGGGCTTACCGGGTCCACCGCTAACCTTTTTGCCATCGTGTGCATGTGTTGGGGAGTGGGGCATGGGGGGTATTGAATTATGGGTTTGGGCACACGCCCACGTGACCCCCCCAGCATGATCCCCACTTTTGGCACGCGACGGCAAAAAGGTTAGCCATCATTGCCCTATACCCGTGATGGCAAACCTATGGCACGGGTGCCACAGGTGGCACACGTAGCCATATTGGTGGGCACGCGAGTTCAGCTCTGGTGTGCATGTGCACGCTGGCCAGCTGATTTTCAGGCCTTCTGGGCCCACCAGAAGTAGGGAAACAGGCTGTTTCCTGCCTCCAGATGGCCCGGGGGGGGGAGGAGGCCCGTTTTTCTCTCTCCCCAGGCTCCAGAGCCTTTCTACGTGGGACCAGAAGTTGGCAAACGGGGCATTTCTCACCTCCAAAGGGCCTCCAGGAGTGGTGGGGAAGGCCGCTTTTGCCCTCCCCAGACTCCTAGAAAGGCTCTGGAGCCTGGGGAGAGAGAAAAATGGGCCTACTGGGCCGACCGGACAATTGCATTCCGGGGTGTGTGTCACACGTGCATGCATGGGGGTGGGACGCATACAATTATGGGTATGGGCACTTGCACACGCAACCCCCCCCCCGAGCTCCCCGAGCTCCTGGCACGCGATGGCAAAAAGGTTAGCCATCACTGCCCTATATCATTTCTGAGAAATGGCAGTTCAGTCTTTTCTTGAAAGTCTCAAGTGATGAAACTCCCACAACTTCTGAAGGCAATCTCAAGACACACTATTTTTTTCACCAGTGTTTATGCATAAACACTGGCGAAAAATTCTCTGCATTTCTTTTTTAAAAAAATGTTTTTTTAAGTTTAAATACAAATAATACAAACATAGTACATATACATCTAAATAAAAAAAGGGGGGAAAATGCAAATATTACAGTGCACACTCACCCACACACCTGGAGACCATTTTTTCCAGGTGTGAAATGCTCCCAGATCAGACTGGATTGTCCGATCCGGTAGCAATTTTTCCCTGTGGTTCGGTGATCCGGTAGTGATTGCTGCCCAGGTGTCATTACTTCCTGGTTTTAATGAGGAGGTAATGTTTTTTTACCTTCTGTACATAAAAGAAGCGCGCATGCGCTTCCGAACTGGTAAGGAAGGAAAGTAGATTTCATCCCTGATTTTTTCCCCTTATATTTCTTCTTCTTAACAACTAAAAGATATACAATATATTCAGTGGTGGGATTCAAATAATTTAACAAACAGTTATGTGCCCTAATGACCAGTGGGTAGGCGTGGCTCGGTGGTCATGTGACCGTTTGGGCATGGCCAACTCAATATCACCCACGTCGATGGGCGCTTCGCCTTAGCTGTTACAATGTAACAAGGGTTAACCAGAGAGGCAGTTTCTGTAAGCAGGGCAATAAAGATTAGGCTAGAAACACCAGCAGAATGTTTCCTTCCTGCCTTCCTTACAGGATTAGCCCTGTAAAGTGGGAAAAAAACCCAAAATAAGATTTCTTCCAACAACTGGTTCTCTGAACTGCTTAGAAAGTTAACAACCGGTTCTCCCGAATAGGTGTGAACTAGCTGGATCCCACTACTGAATATGTTCCAATTGTGCCTTTATCCCCTCTAAAACAACATATATTCTTGAGTAGATTTATTCCCTTTGCCTTCCACCAACACTGTTTTTATAAAATCCCCCCCATATTTCATTATAATTGTTCGCTTTAATCATCCCTTTTTCAAATTTAATTCCTGTTGTTAATTTATCATTTGTTGCTGTACTCCAAATTTCATTATACCACTCATTTCTTTGAATATCCCAATTTCATCCGCAATATTTAGCCATCACTAATCTAGCTGCCATTATCAAATTTAAAATCAATTCCTTTTTTGTTTCATTTATATCTCGTTTTTCCACCAGCAACAGTAATGCAATCCTTGGTGACATATCTAAATTTACATTCAAAAGTGCTCCAGTTTCTCTAAACACCATGTCAGGGGTGAAATCCAGCAGGTTCTGACAGGATCTGGAGAACCGGTAGCGGAAATTTTGAGTAGTTCAGAGAACCGGCAAATACCATCTCTGGCTGCTCCCAGAGTGGGGTGGGAATGGAGATTTTGCAATATCCTTCCCCCAGGAGTAGGGAGGGAATGGAGATTTTGCAGTATCCTTCCCTGCCATGCTCACCCAGCCATGCCCACCAAGCCACACCCACAGAACTGGTAGTAAAAAAAAAATTGAATTTCACCACTGCACTGTGTCCCATATTTTTTGTGCACTATTACAATCCCACCACATATGTTTATATGTCCCAACCTCTTTCTTGCACCTCCAACAAATATTTGTATATTTACCATCTATTTGATTTAATTTACGTGGTGTTAGGTACCACTGCTATATCACTTTATATCCATTTTCCTTAACTCTGACATATTCTTATATACTCTTCTATTCTAAATACTTTTTCCAATCATTATCATTTATTTCTCCTAAATCTGATCCCCAAATTAATTTTAAACTTTTTGCAAAATCTCTGAGTTTCAAGTTCTTCTTATAAGTGGTGGAACTTCTTCCTGTACTTGATGGAATGTGTATTTTTTCAGGCCAAAGGCTAACCCTTCCTTTTCCCCCTCATTATTGTTTACTTCCTTCTGTCTGAATTGTCTAAAGGGTCTTTGACCCCATTTATCGATCCAGACTTCTGTGAGAAGGCTGGTGGGTAGATGAATGGTAGTTTGCTTACTTGTGTACAGCTGTCTCTATTGGCCAAATATGGAAACTTTCCCTAAAAACTTCCCCCATGAAAGTAATTTGCAAAGCCTAGATCAGGGTGTCCAATTCAAGGCCCATGGGCCAGATCTGGCTTGTGAGGTGGTTAGAACTGCCCTCAAATCTCACCAGGCTCAAGGTTGACTCAGCCTTCTATCCTTCCGAGGTCGGTAAAAATGAGGACCCAGATTGTTGGGGGCAAGAGGCTGACTCTGTAAACTGCTTAGAGAGGACTGTAAAGCACTATGAAGCAGTATATATAGCTATTGCTATATAATATGCAGTGGTGGGTTTCAAATTTTTTTTACTACCGGTTCTGTGGGTGTGGCTTGGTGGGCGTGGCACATCTTGGTGGGTGTGGCATGTCTTGGTGGGCGTGGCATGTCTTGGTGGGCGTGGCAGGGGAAGGATACTGCAAAATCCCCATTTCCTCCCGATCAGCTGGGACTCGGGAGGCAGAGAATAGATGGGGGTGGGGCCAGTCAGCATTTTTACTACCGGTTCTCCGAACTACTCAAAATTTCCGCTACCGGTTCTCCAGAACTGGTCAGAACCTGCTGAAACCCACCTCTGATAATATGTGAGAGCATATTCTTTTCTAATTCAATCATGCATGTATAATGTTTTTGTTTTTTCAATTGTAGACTTTATTGTAATATAGGTGGACATTCTTAGATTCTGGGTGTTGCTTTATGTTTCAATGTCAGTTGGGCATGCAGTAAAATACGTACTAAATAGGGTTTTTTCCCCATGGTTTATAATTTCTGGAGAACCAGGTTAAGATAGTCCTCTTAACCAGAAAGTTTTTTTTTTCCTGTAAGTCCGTTTTTCAACATTTGCTAAATATCTATTTAGCCTGGAACAAAGCTATTATTTAAATTCAGGACATCAGGGATCTCTGTTCTAATGTGAGATGCTATTCTTAGAAGCTTAGGAGAAAGCTGTACCACTAGAAGGCTATGAAATCAAGGAGAAATTCTGTTTTGTAATCTTCAGGGTTGCCAGGAAAACTGTTTACTAAAAAATTAACTAATCTATTGGCAAGCCAACTAGATTGCTGCCAACATCTAGTTATAGTTTCCTTGCCAGTTTTGTTTCTGGCACATCTCCTGTTAGAAGCAATCTTAGAGGCTTTCCGGGTGCTTGTTTCTTTGGCTATAATCTGTATAAGATTGGCAGGCTCTGCCAATGAAAATCAAAAAATTATATTCCTGAAGGTAGACATTCGTTTTTCGACATTATGGGTTGGTTTCCAAATGTTTCGTTACCTGATTAGGTAACATCTTCAGCGGATTTTAGGGGATATCAGTATCTGTGTTCTTCTGCTTATAAGGGCTTCATGTGGTCGGTAGGTCTTGTGATGGGGAGGTCACATCAGGTGTGGGTCTCATGATGGGTTTTGTGATACCCATCACAAGACCTACCACAAGACCCTCACCTGACATGACCCATCATCTGACCCATCACAAAACCCTCATCTGACATGACCCATCACAAGATCCTAACCTGACATGACCCATCATCTGACTCATACCCAAAATGACCCATCATCTGACCCTCACCTGATATGACCCATCTTCTGACCCTCAACTGACATGACTCATCACCTGACCCATCTCTTGATCCTCAACCAGTGGTGAAATCCAAATTTTTTTACAACTGGTTCTGTGGGCGTGTCTTGGTGGGCGTGCTGTGTCTTGGTGGGCATGGCAGGGGAAGGATATTGCAAAATCTCCATTCCCACCTCACTCCAGAGGAAGGATACTACAAAATCCCCATTCCCTCCCCACTCCAGGGGGAAGAATATTGCAAAATCTCCATTCCCACTCCACTCTGGGGCCAGCCAGAGGTGGTATTTGCCAGTTCTCCAAACTACTCAAAATTTCCGCTACGGGTTCTCCAGAACTTGTCAGAACCTGCTGGATTTCACCCTTGCCCTCAACTGATGTGACCTTCCCATCACAAGACCTAATGACCACAGGAAGCCTTTATAAGCAGAAGAACGTTGACACTGACATTCCCTAACTTCTGCTGAAGATGTTACCTAGCCTGGTAAGGAAACATTCAGAAACCAGCCCCATAAACTCGGAGAATGAAGCTCCATCCTCCTTCTACACTCGAGCTACAGATATTCGCCACTATCACAAAATTATATTCCCGTTTCGCCTCTCTGTAAGAGATTGGTTTAACATTAAACCAATCAAGACAATCTCACCTCAGTCAAACAAACCGTGTGACTAAGTTCAAGAAGTAGTGGGGAGGAGTGTGTGTGGGAGGGGGAGAAATAGAATTAGGAAGAAATTAATTCAATGTTGTTTGCATCACTTGGTGAAAAAGTATTTTTACCCTCTGGATCTTCTGAATTTTTATATAACCTTTAGGCATGTTACAGAAGTGGATTTCAGCAGGTTCTGACCAATTCTGGAGAACCAGTAGAGGAAATTTTGAGTAGTTCAGAGAACCGGTAGTAAAAATTCTGACTGGCCCCATCCCCATCTATTCTCTGCCTCCCGAGTCCCAGCTGATCGGGAGGAAATGGGGATTTTGCAGTAACCTTCCCTGGAATGGGGAGGGAATGGAGGTTTTACAGTATCCTTCCCCTGCCACGCCCACCAAGCTACGCCTACCAAGCCACACCCACAGAACCGGTAGTAAAAAATTTTGAAACCCAGCACTGGCGTGTTATGGGCACTCAGCGTGGATCCTCATGGACTCTGAGAGAGCAAAGCTAGCCAACTTTTGAAGCACGCTTCATTTATTTTATAAACACAAGTCATTCCACTTGCAATGTTTCTGTCTGAAAAAGCAATTGTCCTGCTGAGATCAGCCAATGCAATTAGAGAGATTAAAAAGGTCACTTCAATAATAAGCTCCGATTTTAGCCAGCGTTGCCAATATAGATCTCACAGGGTTGAGCTCTTCCCTTCGTAATGAAGTTCTTGCTACGCAAAGACTGAAGACGTCTGACAAAAAGTCAACATGTCTATAAGATGGGAAAGTTACAAAACCATTTTAAAGGTCTTGGGACTTCTTTGAAGAGTTTTCTATGGGAAGCTACAAAATCATTAAGTTTGGTTGAAACCAGTGGTGAAATCCAATTTTTTTTTTACTACCGGTTCTCTGGGCGTGGCTTGGTGGGCGTGGTATGGCTCGGTGGGCATGGCAGGGGAAGGATACTGCAAAATCTCCATTCCCACCCCATTCCAGGGGAAGGATATTGCAAAATTCCCATTGCCTCCCCACTCCTGGGAGAAGGATATTGCAAAATCCCCATTCCCACCCCACTCTGGGGCCAGCCAGAGGTGGTATTTGCTGGTTCTCCAAACTACTCAAAATTTCCACTACAGGTTCTCCAGAACCTGCTGGATTTCACCCCTGGGGTGTTCCAAACATTTTGGGAAACTGTTGCTGTCACTATGACTGCAGTTCTGTGGTTATGGCTTAAACAAAGGTCCTGGGTATTAGAAAAGGACAGCATAATGTCCTTTGGACTCTCTAAATCTTGACAGGTCCATGCCCCAAGTGTTCTTCTCCAACTTAAAAACAAATAAACATGGTTTGTGTCTGTGTGTGTCTGTGTGTGTCTCTGTGTGTGTGTGTTTGAAAGTTTGCAAGTTTGACATGGCACTGAAGAGTGACCAGTGGCTCATGGAGTGAATTGGCTTGCTGCACTTAATTTCTGGAGTTTCCACGAGACCAAGCTTGGTGTGGCTTGGTGGGCATGGCAGGGGAAGGATGCTGCAAAATCTCCATTCCCACCCCACTCCTGGGGGAAGGATATTGCAAAATCTCCATTCCCACCCCACTCTGGGGCCAGCCAGAGGTGGTATTTGCCAGTTCTCCAAACTACTCAAAATTTCCACTACCAGTTCTCTGAACTACTCAAAATTTCCACTACCAGTTCTCCGAACTACTCAAAATTTCCGCTGCCGGTTCTCCGAACTACTCAAAATTTCCGCTGCCGGTTCTCCAGAACCTGTCAGAACCTGCTGGATTTCATCCCTGGTTGAAATCAAATGCTCTTTTCCATAGAAAGCACCTCATACCATCTGTCAAGCATGGAAGAGAAGATGACATGGTGCGGGGATAATGTGCTGTCTTGGGATTTGGATAATTTTCTGTCCTCAAATAATCCATGAATTCTGCATTTTGTCAAAGAATTATTCATTAGGGCATCTGTCATCAGCTGAAGCTGAAGTAGCAGTGTTCAATGCAGCAAGGCAACCATCTCAAGAAAATCTACAAAACGTATAGATGAAGAAGAACAAATGCAACATTTTGGAACAGCCAATTCAACCTCCTAATATTAAACGGATGTTGTCCTCAAAAAGCAGTTCAAGATAGAATGCCCTCTAACGTTCTTCAGTCAAAGCAGTTCACTACGAAGGAGTAGCCAGAAGTCCTACAAACAAACTGGTAGAATGCATCCATGAATACCAACTAGCAGTCAGAAGACATAACCTAACATCAAAGATACCTAACATCAAAAACATCATCAAAAAAGCACAACAAAGAATGTTCTTTCTGCTCCAACTCAGAAAGCTCAAACTGCCCAAGGAGCTGCTGATCCAGTTCTACAGAGGAATGATTGAGTCTGTCATCTGCACCTCTATCTGACTAGGTGGCTCAGTGGCTAAGACACTGAGCTTGTCGATCAGAAAGGTCGGTTGTTCGGCAGTTCAAATCCCTAGAACAGGTCTCCTGCATGAGCAGGGGGTTGGCTAGATGACCTCCAAGGTCCCTTCCAACTCTGTTACTGTTAAATAACTGTCTGGTTTGGCTCTGCAACCCAACAAGACAGACACAGACTTCAGAGGATAATTAGAACTGCAGAAAAAACAATGGAGGACCTGTATACTGAATGAGTCAAAAAGAGGGCTGTGAAAATATTTATAGATCCCTCGTATCCTGGACATAAACTGTATCAACTCCTACCCTCCAAATGACGCTATAGAGCACTGCACACCAGAACAACTAGACACAAGGACAGTTTTTCCCCGAACGCCATCACTCTGCTAAACAAATAATTCCCTCAACACTGTCAAACTATTTATTAAGTCTGCACTACTATTAATCTTCTCATCTTCTCATCGTTCCCACCACCCATCTCCTCCCACTTATGACTGTATGACTGTAACTTTGTTGCTTGTATCCTTATGATTTATATTGATATTGTTTCCTGATTGCTTATTTGTAACCTATGACTATCATTAAGTGTTGTACTTTATGATTCTTGATGGACGTATCTTTTCTTTTATGTACACTTTAGAACATATGCACCAAGACAAATTCCTTGTGTGTCCAATCACACTTGGCCAATAAAAATTCTATCCCATTCTAATGAAAACTCTTTATTTTCACAACATAATGGACTTCACCATAGTTTCAATTGGGAAAATTTGACCATCCTAGACGAAGCCAAGTCTAAAAACTCCAGGGAATTTCTTTTCTTGGTTAGTTTCCATCCATTGTGTCTTGTCTTGCCTTTTGGTGGTTTGGAAAATAATCTGACCCATCTCTTCTTCTTTGTGGCAGCCCCTTCTATTGGATCGCTGCTATCATGTCAACCCTAGTCCTTCTTTTCATTAGACTAGACCCGTGATGATGAACCTATGGCACGCATGGCACTTGGAGCCATGTCGCCTGGCACACATGGCATTGCCCGTTCCTCTTCCAGGTTTCTGGCGTGCATGCATGCAAGACAATCAACTGGTTTTTTTGCTTTTTTAAAAAAAAATGATTTATATGTCGCCCTTCTCCGGAGATTCAGGGTGGCTTACAATGTGTTAAGCAACAGTCTTCATACTTTTATATATTTATACAAAGTCAGCTTATTGCCCCCACAATCTGGGTCCTCATTTTACCTACCTTAGAAAGGATGGAAGGCTGAGTCAACCTTGAGCCTGGTGAGATTAGAACTTGCAGTAATTTCAGGCAGCTGAATGTTAATCACACTGCTTAGTCTGCTGCGCCACCAGGCTCTTCTGCTTGTGGCAGTGCCGAAAACTGGGAGAGCTGGTCTTCCATTTTCCTGCGTGAGCATGCGTGCCAGCTAGCTGATCATTGCGTGCGAATACATGCCAGAAACCCAGAAGTTTAGCTGGCCAGGGCGCATGCATGTGCTGGAAACCGGGAGTTCATTTTCTGGCACGTGCATGCACCTTGGCCAGCTCCTCTTCTGGGTTGTGGCCCAGACGAGCGTGTGCTCCATTTTGGCACTTGGTGCCGAAAAAGTTTGCCATCACTAGACTAGACATAACCGATTCCTGTAAACATTCCTCATATATTTTAACCTCCTGCCTGCTAATCATTCTAGTTGCTCTTCTCTGCACTCTTTCCAGAGTCTCAACATCATTTTTTTGTATTGTGGTGACCAGAATTGGATGCATTATTCCAAGTGTGGTCTTACTAAGGCTTTGTAAAGAATTACTACTTCATCCTTTTCACATGGACAATAGACTGCAACTTCATTTTCATATCTGAGAACGTTTGAACTGCGTATTATTGGCATCTTTGACATTGACATGAGCATTTCGCCCATGAGATTCATTGTCCCACGGACTCTCTGTTCAACAGAGCTATTTTGGAGTCCGAGGCTCCCGTCATTTTGGACTCCACTCAGTTACTCCTCTTTCAACACTTTTATTGTCACCCCAACTTTATTCCCTGTTGTGTTAATGGAATGATATGTTTGTTTGTTGGTAAAGCCAACACAACTGGGAGCTTCATTTAGCTTTCAACCTTCTGGACATGGATCAAGGCTGAAAGAGCCCAATGGACCAAAATTTACTTCATAAAATTCTGCATGATTTTCACAGATTTAAGCCCCTTGACAAGGAATAAATCAGGCTAACAATCATATGTATGAGCCTAAATGTTTATTATAAGGAATATAGAGCCGCAACGGTGATTTTTTTTCCCTCCCCAGTTCCAGGTTCTTCCTCTCTGTGTTGCCTATCTCCATGGCATTGCATTCCTTGTGCCAGCCAGTTTCTGTCTCTGCTAATTAAGTCACATATGGGATTGTCCAGCAAGCCACAATTCAAGTGAGTCCTGCCATAACTCATAAATCAAGCTTGCCAAACAATATGCCAACCCTCTGGGCTCCTGGAAACTCCAGAAATCAAGTGGAGCAAGCCAACTCACTCCATAAGCCACTGATCACTCTTGAGTGCCATGTCAAACTTGCATATTGGACTAAAATCCACACATGGTTGGAAAAAATGATAAAAAAACACATAGATTTTAAACAGAGATTTTTTTTATTAGGGATTGTGCCGGAAACATACAATAGTGAAGTGAGATTTTTGATTGTGAATGTTTTAACAGCTGCCAGAATTGTATTTCCTAAAAACTGGGAAAATGAGAAAATACCAACGCAAGACGAAATTATTAAGAGAATCATGGAATGTGCTGAAATGAGTAAATTGACATTTGACATTAGAGAACGAGAAGATAAACAATAGTATAAGATATGGGATTTATTTTATCAATGGCTAGATAATAAAACATGGTAATGAAATATGAAATATGAATGTTATAAATATAATCATTGAAAATACATTTTCTGAAGCAACAATGCAATAGTTAAATAAATGATAAATGAGGATGTTGATTTGATCGACAATAGGAAAAATTAAATAATCAGTAATTTTTGAACAGGACAATGATGCACGAAAGATTTGTAACCGACTGACACACTTTTTGTATTTGTAATGGATGATGGATTTGTTTTATGTTTTGTTTAATTTTTTTAAAAAAAATTAAAAAAAAACCACTTACAAACACACAGACACACACAAACACACAGACACAAACACACACACAGACACAGACACAAACTGTGTTTATTTGTTTTTAAGTTGGAGCAGAGCACCCAGGGCATGGACCTATCAAGATTTAGAAACTCTGAAAGACATTATGCTGTCCTTTTCTAATCCCCAGAGCCTTTGTTTAAGCCATAACCACAGATTTGCGGTCATAGTGACCGCAACAGTTTTCCAAAATGTTTGGAACACCCCAGGAGTGAAATCCAGCAGGTTCTGGAGAACCGGTAGCGGAAATTTTGAGCAGTTCGAAGAACTGGTAGCAGAAATGTTGAGTAGTTTGGAGAACCGGCAAATACCACCTCTGGCTGGCCTTAGAGTGGGGTGGGAATGGAGATTTTGCAATATCCTTCCCCCTGGAGTGGGGAGGGAATGGGGATTCTGCAGTATCCTTTCCCTACCGTGCCATGCCCACAGAACCAGTAGTAAAAAAAAAAAAAATGAATTTCACCACTGGAACACCCCTATTTTTAGAAATGGACCATTCTGGTTGCAAATAGCTTTTGTTTTCCTACCAATAACAGTGTATGCAGCATAGCGCTTGTGTCAGTTATCTGGTGTTTTCTGTAGCGGCATTTGAATTTGAGCATCGGTCATTTGACCGCAGATCTTTGTTTTTGTTTTTTATTATTAAAATTTTTTAAAACATTTTACAAACAAATCCCCCCCCTACTCCCCCCACCCAGTCCCATCTCCCTCCCCCCACCCCGACTTCCCAGAGCAAAATACAGGGTATAGCATTTAACAAACATCATCAAACATAAACAAACTTACTATCAGCTCTTAACTTCCCTTCGCCCTTTAACTCCCCCTACATACCAAGATATAGAAATATAAGAATATAAAAATTCTAAATACTTCATTCATAAGCTATCTGTAACTTTTTAGTCCCATATTTATTTTGAATATAATCGATCCATCTTCTTCATTCCAGTATATATCTCTCATTCGAATGATCCTTCAAATATGCAGAAATTTTGGCCATCTCCACCAAATTAGTTACTTTTAATGTCCATTCTTCAATAGTAGGTAAATCTTCCTTCTTCCAATACTGCGCCACCAAAAGCCTGGCTGCAGTTATTAAGTTCAAAATCAAATTAGTCTTTATAACCGTGCAGATCTTTGTTAACGTTTTTTTTTTTTTTTAATAATGCCGGGGTCACGTTTTCCACCAAAAAGAGTGAGATTTGGTGATCCAAACTTCGAATAAACTGTTCTAAAATGGTGTGGAGAAGCAGAGAGTGATCTGATTTAAGTGGAATCGGATTGTGATGAAAATTGTGTAATGGATGATGAGGAACCCACAGCCGCCGCTGATTCTGACATCAGCGATGATGAAGCTCCCAATGAAATTGTTGACCAGCTACAATCTACGTCGTGCAATCATTTATATGGCGAGAAGAAATTCAAATGGTCTTCTGCACCTTTTGGAAGCAATAGCAGATCCAGTAGTCACAATATTGTAGTGCAATTACCTGGATTACAGCCAGAAGCTAGAAATCTCGGAAATTCACCTACTCCCCTAGAGATTTGGAAAATATTATTTTCTAAAGAAGTGATTAGCGCCATCATTCAGTGGCCCAATGTAAAAATTAAAGAAGAAAGATTGAATTTCAAGGATGAAGAAACAAAAAGTGATCTGCACGACAGATATTTAATTGTGAACGTTTTAACAGCGGCTAGAATTGTATTTGCTAAAAATTGGAAAAAAGAGAAAACCCCTACTGAAGATGAAGTTATTAAGAAAATTATGGAATGTGCTGAAATGAGCAAATTGACCTTTGAAATTAGAGAACAGGAAGACAAACAATATTATATGATATGGGATTTATTTTATCAATGGTTAGATAAGAGGGCATGGAAATGAAGTGTGAAATATGAAATAAATGTAATGATAAAATATATGAAGCGATTTTTTATGGGAGACAAGCCATTGTTAAATAATTGTTAAATGAGAATAATGGCATAAAGGGATATAAAAAATTGTCAAATAAGAGAAATTAAATAACCTGTAAATTTTGGATATGGGATTAAGCACAAAAGAATTCTAACCGATCGACACACTTTCTGTGATTGTAATGGATGATGGTTGTTTTATGTTTTGTTATGTTCAAAAATAAAAAAAAAATGTCCCCCCCCAAAAAAAAGTGACCTGCGCGATGTGGATTTGATAGAGATCGATACATTTTTGGGGGTTTACTGCTCTATACATCAATTTTTAGATCCAGCCATGAAAACATTGAATGTCTTTTTGCTACTGAGGTTATTATGACCTCACGTCTGTAATAGCGTAGCCGAAATAGTACGTCTGTGGTTAAGGGTTAAAAGAAGTAGAGGGGGAATTTTTGAAAACTTTATTGCAGTGAGAGCCTTAAGTGGCATGGTGACCTCATAGTGAAGACTCTTGCCTTCCACTCGGTTGAGAGTTCGATCCTAGGCAGCAGCAAATGTTTTTCTATCAGGGACAGTGACAATAGGCGTACAACTATGTCTTAGCATGATATTTGAATCGTATTCGGTGGGAGAGTTAGATAGATGAAACCCTGATTCAGCGAATCTGTCATGGGGAGAGGTATCTATAATTCTCAGACACCCATTAAATCACCAACAGGTCCATTATTTGAATAGAGAATCTGGACAAATCTTCGTTCCATTAAATCTAAAGTCAAAAGATTAACTTTACAGTGTTCTAAATCTTGGAAATGGGGGAAAAAATAAGCATGTATTTTTTTTCTCCTCTTCTTTCTCTATCGTAAACTTGGTCTCTCTGTACTCCCAACTGATAAGGCGGCCTTTCAAATCGCTTGCGCTTAACCCAGACAACTAAACAAAACGTTCAGCTTTTCTCCAATTCTAACCCGCTGCTGCTCTTGTTGTTTGTCATGCTTTGTTTGTCCTTGACATTCACAATCGGTTTGCACCATCTCTTCGACGTTATTTCTCACTTTTGTCGCGTCTGGAACATCTGTTGCTAAAATAGCTTTATTGACTTCTTCCTGCATGGTTTTGGTGCCTTTTCCTATTGTGCCTTTCTATTTTGGAAAGGTTCTTGAAGCTGAAGTGCTTCAAAAGGGAATGGAAACACGAAGTGTGGGGTCGTTCTTTCATGCCCACTCGTCCTCTTGAACTAGTTTGAATATGGGTAGCAAATGAAGCAGACTTTTCTTTATTCTTGCTTCTCCCTGCCAGGTCCCCAATCTTTCAGGCTTTGTGGAGCAATGAGGGAGAGGGAGGAGAGGGTATGGTTCTGTGTGAGTGTTGGGTGAGCCTCCTCCTCTCCCCTCCTCCTTCTATTCCTCCTCCTCCTCCTCCTCCTCCTCCTCCTCCTCCTCCTCC
>WNWU01000068.1:1206183-1218607 GCA_012654045.1 Ptyas mucosa
CCTCCTCCTCTTTCTCCTCCTTCTCCTTCTTCTGCCATATCTATCACCAGACGTTTGCGATCATGTTAGCGATCCTTTTTTTATTAGCAGCCACACAAAAAAGTGCTGCTGAGTTTTGTCCAAACCAGTCCCTTAGATTTTGAAGCCATGCTGTTCTTCTTCTGCCTGGACCTCGTTTGCCTTCAATGTTTCCTTGGAAGGAAAGTGAAGGATGCCGTATTTTTCCAGGTGTCGCATCACATGTCTGAAATATTCTAACTTTCCCTTTTTTAATGGTTTTGATGACTTCCCTTTGCTTTCCCAGGTGGCTTATCACCTCCTCATTTGTGATTTTGTCAACCCAGCTTATACGTAACTGCCGTCTGTAAATCCACATTTCAAATGCTTCTAGTCTCTTCAAGTAGCTTTCTGTCAGAGATCAACTCTCTACTCCATAGAGCAGGATAGGAAAGATGTAACATCTGACAAGTCTGATTTTCAGTCTTAAGCTTGTCATGACTGCAGAAGACCTTCTTCATTTTGAAGAATGCTGTTTGAGCATTCTCTATCTTTGTCTTGACTTCAGTGGTCATGTCCCAGCTTTTATGGCATACTCTGGATACTTAGACAAGGGAAAGAGATTGTATAGCCTCTGAAGTATGAATGTCAGCGGCGAACTAAACAACCGTGTTTAAAGCTTGCTGTGACGAAAAAAAATCAAATCATAAGTGCTTCATTTCCAGAACATCTAAGAGACTTGTTTAACTTAGAACCAAGCCCACTCATTGTCACCAGCGATGAAGTCAGTGCAAACATGGCCACTATTTTGAAAGCAAAATACCACATCGAGATGCCAAGGAGAAGGACATTTGTCCATCTGTTTGTAAGTTAAGGGAGGGCAGGCCCACCCACCCATATCCTATCTTTCTTGCAATGTTTCTGAAATAACACCCAGAATACCAGGCTCCAAGAACAAAGAATGACACACAGAGTTACTTCTCAGTAGTTTGCTTGGGGTTCCTCACCGATTGTCAGGTGCAATTTGGTCAACCGAATTTCAGCACTAATAATCACAAGGAATTTGTCTTGGTGCATATGCTCTCGGAGTACATAAAAGAAAAGATACGTCCATCAAGAATCATAAGGTGCAACACTTAATGATAGTTATAGGGTACAAATAAGCAGTCAGGAAACAATATCAATATAAATCGTAAGGATACCAGCAACAAGGTTACAGTCATACAGTCATAAGTGGGAGGAGATGGGTGATGGGAACGATGAGAAGATTAATAGTAATGCAGACTTAGTAACTAGTTTGACAGTGTTGAGGGAATCATTTGTTTAGCAGAGTCATGGTGTTTGGGAAAAAACTCTCCTTTTGTTCTGGTGTGCAGTGTTCTATAGAGTTGCTTTGAGGGTAGGAGTTGAAACGATTTATGTCCAGGATGCGAGGGGTCTGTAAATATTTTCCCAGCCCTCTTTTTGACTCGTGCAGTATACAGGTCCTCAATGGAAGGCAGGTTGGTAGCCATTGTTTTTTCTGCAGTTCTAATTATCTGCTGAAGTCTGTGTCTGTCTTGTTGGCTTGCAGAACTGAATCAAACAGTTATAGAGGTGCAGATGACAGACTTGGGCAGTTTGAGCTTTCTGAGTTGGTGCAGAAAGAACATTCTTTGTGGTGCTTTTTTGATGACTTGAACAACCATTTGTCTGAAATGGTGTAGAGTTTCCTGCCTAAGCAGGGGATTGGACTAGAAGACCTCCAAGGTCCCTTCCAACTTTGTTATTCTATTCTTCTAGTCATCCACGTACAACCATTCACTTAACGACTTTTCAAAGTTTCAACAGCACTGAAAAAACGTGACTAAGGGCCGTTTTTCACACTTGTGACCGTGGCAGCATCCCCCGTGGCCATGTGATCAAAATGCTTGGCAACTGGTATGTTTTTATGACCCCCATTTGTAACCTTCCCAGCCGTCTTCCGACAAGCAAAATCAATGGAGAAAATCAGATTTAACGAGCATGTAATTCAGTTCAGAACTTCAGTGCTTTCACTTAAGAACTGTGGCAAAAATGTCCGTAAAGTGGGACACAACTTGCTTAACAATGGATGCCTAGCAACATAAATGTCAGGCTCAATGGTGGCCGTAAGTCAAGGACTACCTGCGCTATATTCTGGCTGCTACTCAAAGGAAAAATCATCTTGAATTCAGCTCCATAGTTGTTGTTTTTCTGAAAATTGAGCACAGAGACCATGGGAATAGATAACAGATTAACAAAGTGGGAAGGGACCTTGGAGGTCATCTAGTCCAACCCCCCGCCATCTAAGCAGGAGATCCTACCCCATTTCTGACAAATGGTTTCTCTTCTTGAAAGCCTCCAGTGATGAAGCTACCACAACTTCCGAAGGCAACTCCTGTTCCATTGGTTGATTGTTCTCACTGTCAGGAAATTTCTCCTTATTTCTAGGTTGAATATCTCCTTGATCAGTTTTCATCCATTATTCCTTGTCTGCCTTGGAAAAATAGTTTGACACCTGTCCCTCCTCTCTGTGGCAACCCCTCAGATATTGGAAGACTGTTATCATGTCTCCCCTGGTCCTTCTGTTCACTAGACTAGCCATGCCCAGTTCCTGACACCGTTCATCGTATGTTTTAGCTTCCAGTCCCCTAATCATCTTGGTTGCTCTTCTCTGCACTCTTTCTAGAGTCTCCACATCTTTTTTACATTGTGGCAACCAAAACTGAATGCAGTATTCCAAGTGTGGCCTTACCAAGGCCTTATAAAGTGGTATTAGTACCTCCCTTGATCGTGATTGTATCCCTCTGTCAATGCAATTTAAGATTGCATTGGCATGTTTAGCTGGCGCTGCTCACTGCTGGCTCATATTTACCGTGTTTTCCCGAAAATAAGACAGGGTCTTATTTTCTTTTGACCCCTGAAATAAGTGCTTGGCCTTATTTTTGGGGTGGTCTTATTATTTTTGAGGTGCAGGAGGCGATGAGTGTGGTTACCTCATGGCTGCTGCTGACACAGCCGCTCGTCAGCTGTTCGCCCCTGAGGCTGTGTACGCACTTCCAGCCATGCTTTCCAGGACTCTGCACCATGCTGTCAACCCTGCCAGGCCGCTGCGACCGGATGTCCCATCACCGCCGTTGCTTCCCTGTTCTTCACTAATGGCTTTTGCGGTGGCCATTAGCGTGACAGAAGGAGCACGGTGGCTAGGGTTGCAGGAGCGTCCATTAGGTAAGGGTGTGTGGGGTGCATGGGGCATATTCCCCCCTCCCTTCCACCCCTCCGGCCTCACCTCCTCACCTTGTGGGCAAGCAACCAGAGGAAATGGCGATGACCAGCTGCGCATGGGGTTAAATATTTTGAAGGAGGGCTTATTTTCAGGGGAGAGCTTATTTTAGTGCAGGCACTCAAAAACCTGATTGGGCTTATTATCTGGGGAGGTCTTATTTTCGGGGAAACAGGGTAACTGGTTGTCCACTAAGACTCTAACATCCCTCTCACAGTTACTGCTATTAAGCTGGTTTTACCCAGTCTATACGTGTACTTTTGGTTTTTCTGGCCTAAGTGTAAGACTTTACTTTTCTCTACATTGGATTTCATTCTGTGAATAGGACACAGTCCTATTCATTGACGATATTGTGCTGTGGGTCTTTCTGTCCAAAACATTTTCATTTGAAGCAGAGTCTTGTCTGAAAGCTGTTTTCCCTTTCTCTTTCAGGCCTTCAGAAGCTGGCTCCGTGCTTTTGCTCAGACAGACATATAAATGTATGGAGGTCTGCAAGACTTCAGTTTTAATCTATTTTACTCCTTGCGGAATTCTCTTTTTATTCAGAGAAGGAAGTTTTCAGAGAGAATGCTCAGAACAATATCAGATGATCACTAAAGAAATAAGCTCACTAATTATAATCCTGAGCTAAAACAGGGACGGCTAGAGTAAAACAGCTGCAGGGGAAGCTTAGATCCGATAGCGGAGTGAAATCATTTTCTATACTATACGTCATCTGGAAAAAAAATAAGCATCTGTGTTTGATTGAAATTTGATCAGTTTCAAAGGGTCGGTTTATTGCAAATGTAGAAATTTGGGCTTTTTTATCAGCCCTGCTGACTGAATTTAATCAGAATTAAAACGTTATCAAATTATACCATTAGACAATGACAGAGGGACTTCAGTTGCCTAAGGAGGTTCTTATTAGGATAAGTGAATGAGTCAGGAACAATAGAGGTAGTCCTCGATTTACGGCCAAACTGAGCCCACAATTTCTCTTGGCTAAGCAAGACAGTTGTTAAATGAGTTTTGTCCCATTTTACGGAAGTGGATCTGGCTTCTCCATTGACTTTGCAGTATGACGGATACGGCAACCGTCATAAATATGAACCAGTTGCCAAACATCCACATTTTGATATTATGACCCAGTGGTGGGTTGTCCCCAGTTCGGATTGGTTTGCTAGAACCGGTAGTAAAACCTGTGGGTGGCTCCACCCACCGACCCGGATGTCATCAGGAAGTTTCTGCGCATGCGCAGAAGTGCGCCCTAGCGAGCGAGTGAGCAAAGCAAGCATGTTTGCACAGTCCTGTTGCGAACCAGCAGTAAAGGTAAATAGAATCCACCCCTGATATGACCGTGAGGATGCTACAACAGTCACAAGTGTGAAAAATGGTCCCATGCGGAAGTGATATTCAGCCGGTTCAGACCGGTTCGCCTGAATCTGTAGTGGAAATTGCAGGTGGCTCCGCCCACCCGACCCGGCTCTATGCCATTCTATTTAGGCACGTTTTTGAGGCTGGGCGCATGCACGGAAGGCTTGCGTGTGAGCAAAGCACATGTGCAGAAAACCATGCACATGCATAGTTGGGTGCGCGCTCACATTTGCGAACTGGTAGGGAAAGTATGTGAATTCCACCCCTGGTCCCATGTCATTTTTTTCAGTCCCGTTGTAACTCTGAAAGGTCACTAAACAAATTGTTCATGCCTTAGGCATGAAAGCCAGCTGGATGACTTTGGCCCAATCACTAGGTTGTTATGAGTTCTAGTCCCGCCTTAGGCATGAAAACCAGTTGGATAACTTTGGGCCAATCACTGTCTTTCAACCCAACCCACATCCCGGGATTATTGTTGTGGGAGAAAATGCGAGAAGGAAGGTGTATCGGATATGTTTGATACCTTGAGGTATTTGTACAAATAATAAAGGCAGGATGCACCACCAGAGCCCTGGTGGCGCAGCAGACTAAAGCACTGTTATTAACATCAGCTGCCTGCAATTACTGCAAGTTCAAATCTCACCAGGCTCAAGGTTGACTCAGCCTTCCATCCTTTCTAAGGTAGGTAAAATGAGGACCCAGATTGTCGGGGCAATAAGCTGACTTTGTATGAATATATATATGAATATAAGCTGACTTATATTCATATAAGTATGAAGGTTATTGCTTAACACATTGTAAGCCGCCCTGAGTCTCTGGAGAAGGGCGGCATATACATCAAATTTTAGAAAAATAGATAAATAAACAAAGAGATTAATGGATATTTGGCCACCTGCTTGATTCAAGTCAGCAAAGGACTTGGGAAAGGAAGGGGTATAGATACAAAGGGCAATAAAAACCATGGGCTTAGTACACTTTTGATAAAATGCATCTACTCAGAAGGGAATATCCCCTTTGCCCAATGAATAATCTATAACTTTCAGTCAGGGAAAACCCTCAGACCATGTTGAATCATTAATATGGTATGACTCAGCACCCAGTGCCATTGAAACCACCTTCAACAAATCAATAGTGTTCTAATAATGAAAGGATATGTACTTTCCTCTTAAATATTTAATGGTGTCCATTATCTATACATCTATATTTGGTTTACTATTCATATTTGCAAAGCTTCCTCCCTCCCTCTCTCTCTCTCTCTCTCTCTCTCTCTTTCTCCCTTCCTTCCTCTCCTCTCCCCTCCTCTCCTCCCCCCCCTCTCTCTTTCTCTCTCTCTCCCTCCCTCTCTCTCTCTCTCGCTCTTTCTCTCTCTCTTTTGGTCACTGTGTGATGCAACATTGTGGGCCCTTGCCTGATTCAAACTCACTGTTTCTTTATTGTATTTATCAATATACCCCCATTTGTATGGCATCTCCCCACTCTAATTTTAGGTGGCTTACAATCTATAAAATATACATCGTACACTAAACTTACGCAGTGGTGAAATCCAAACTTGTTTTTACTACCGTTTCTGTGGGCGTGGCTTGGTGGGCGTGGTGTGGCTTGGTGGGCGTGGCTTGGTGGGCATGGCAGGGGAAGGATGCTGCAAAATCCCCATTCCCTCCCCACTCCTGTGGGAAGGATATTGCAAAATCTCCATTGTCACCACTCTGGGGCCAGCCAGAGGTGATATTTGCTGGTTCTCTGAACTACTCAAAATTTCTGCTACTGGTTCTCCAGATCCTGTCAGAACCTGCTGGATTTCATCCCTGAATTTATGGTAAGAAATAATAATATGAATCATACAATAATATAAATACTTCTATTTCTATTGATTGATTGTTTAGCCTTTGGGCCAGATCAAAGTGCCAAGTTCCAGAAAACAAATTATTACTAAAATTTGATAAGAGCAGTTTAAAATGGAACTGGATAAAATATGATTTAAAATGAAAATTGGAATAAAATATGATTTAAAATGAAATTGGAATAAAATACAGCCTACAATGAAATTTTGAATAAAATACAATAATTTAAGATATAGATAAATAAAATACGATAACATTATATTTCGGTGACACCCGTGCAATCTACCCCAATCAGTCCCACACATGCAGATCTCAACCGAACCATTTTGCTCAAGTACTGTGTTGTGTTAAATGTTATTTTCAGATTCTGGCCACGCATAAGGTAAGTTGTTTTGATATGGGGATCCCAATGGGTATATAATATAATATAATATGAAATACATCAGAGTGATTATTAGAAAATTTTCTTTGACTGTCTTCTAAAAGGACCAGTTTCTCCAAAGATCAGAAGACTAAGCATCCTGGGCCAGTGAGATAAGACTATTCCTCACAATTGTCATTGTGCTTAGTCTATTCTAAGATAATTCCTCAACGAATTCTCTCGGTTAAGTAGTGAACTGGGCAGATTCTCGCTGGAGAAAACAGATCAACCTTGATGAAAACACAAGCTAAATAGGGACATCATAGGGAATTATCAACACCCTGAATTATGTCCAGGAGCCTACGGGCAATCAATGCATCTTCTACAGAATGGACTAAAACTGGTCTGCAACAACATTCGGTCCCAACTCCCCAACTTGTTCCTGGGGAGGAAAGCTATGGCAAATCTAGACAGCATTCTAAAAAGCAGAGACATCACCCTGCCAACAAAAGTGCGTATAGTCGAGGCTATGGTTTTCCCAGTTGCAATGTCTGGCTGTGAAAGTTGGACCATAAGGAAGGCTGAGTGCCAAAGAATGGAGGCCCTTGAACTCTGGTGCTGGAGAAGACTCCTGTGAGTCCCTTGGACTGCAAGGCGATCCAACCAGTCAGTCCTAGAGGAGATCAACCCTGACTGCTCTTTAGAAGGCCAGATCCTGAAGATGAAACTCAAATATTTTGGCCACCTAATGAGAAGGGAGGACTCACTGGAGAAGAACCTAATGCTGGGAACCATTGAGGGCAAAAGAAGAAGCGGACAGCAGAGAATGAAGAAGCTGGATGGAGTCACTGAAGCAGTTGGCTAGAGCTTAAATGGACTCCAGAGGATGGTAGAGGTTTCTGTTTTCTAGCCACTTATACATTCTATTCCATACTTTGTAATAGTCCGAATCTTTTCTTTCCTTTATTTCCATAGTCATTTTGTCCATTTCTGCGCAATCAAGTATCTTTCTGATCACTATTTCCTCTGATGGTGTATTAATCTGTTTCCAATATTGTGTGAGGGCAATCCTAGCTGCTGTTAATATAATTATAATTAGTTAATATAATAATAGAGCCTTGGATAGTACAGTGGTCTAAAGCCCTGTTATTAACATTAGCTGCCTGCAATTATTGCAGGTTCGAATCTCACCAAGGCTCAAGGTTGACTCAGCCTTCCATCCTTTCTAAGGTAGGTAAATTGAGGACCCAGTTTGTGGGGGCAATAAGCTGACTTTGTATAAATATACAAAAGTATGAAGGCTATTGCTTAGCGCATTGTAAGCCGCCCTGAGTCTCCGGAGAAGGGCGGCATATAAATCAAATTTAAAAAAAAATATATGTTTAGCATTATGTACTGAAAGTTCTTTTCCATTCTCGAGTCTAATATTCCCAATAAAAATAGCTCCGGTTTAAATTCTATCCTTTGTTGCGTAATTTCGTCCAAAAACTGAGCTGCTGGTCAGTTTTTATTGTCATGAGAAGTGGATACGTCTTTTTGTTCCAACTCCAATCACAAATCATTCCTGTTACAGAAAGGGGGGGAAAATGTGATTCGTGGAACAGATGCTGGTGGGTGGTATCATAGCACTGATTTTTTTTTTTCCCTGGTGGTGATAAGGACAGTCATATAATCTTGAGCTGACATTCTCACAGTGATAATGACTGTGTGTTGCCTGGTCACCTTCTCCAAATTTTACCATTTTATGACCCTGGAAATAAACTTAGAATTAGCAAGCGAAGACACAATTAGCTGAGGCTGGCTAGATGGGAAGATGGGAAGCATCTAAACTCAAATGCATAAAAAAGACCAAGGTTTAGCAAATGATTTCCCCACAATATGGTTTGTATTGAAAAATCCGAAGATTGGTTATTAAGGTAGTCTCGACTTACAGCCATTCATTAGCAACTGTTCATAGTTACCGTGTTTCCCTGAAAATAAGACCTACTCCGAAAGTAAGTCCTAGCTTGATTTTTACATATGCGCCCAATAAAAGCCCTAAAGGTAAAGGTAAAGGTAAAGATTTCCCCTCGCACATATGCGCTAGTTGTTCCCAACTCTAGGGGGCGGTGCTTATCTCAATTTCAAAGCCGAAGAGCCAGTGCTATCAGAAGACTTCTTTGTGGTCATGTGGCCGACATGACTAAATGCCAAAGGCGCATGGATCGCTGTTACCTTCCCACCAAAGGTGGTCCCTATTTGTCTACTTGCATTTTTTACATGCTTTTGAACTGTTAGGTTGGCAGAAGCTGGGACAAGTAACGGGAGCTCACCCCGTTATGCGGCACTAGGGATTCGAACTGCTGAACTGCCAACCTTTCGATCGACAAGCTCAGCGTCTTAGCCACTGAGCCACCGCATTCCATTGAGCCACCGCGTCCCATAATATAAACCCTATCTCCCCCCCCAAATAAACCCTAATTAAGACCTCGCCCAGTCCAGGGTGCACGGGTAAAAATTAAGCTAGGGTGGATATGGGGGGTTGGTGGAGCTGCCCTACTACTTACCTTTGGACAGTTGCAGCCACACCTCGCACACCCTGATACCTTCCTTGCCGGCCCATTTCTTCTGCAGCCAGTGAGGCAGGCAAGGCTTTCCTGAAGACCTCTGCAGCCAATAACAGAGCTCTGGATCGATCTTGGGGTCATGTTATCAACCTTCCCAGTCGGTTTCTGACAGAATCAATGGGGAAAGCCAGATTTGCTTAACAACCATATGATTCTGCAGTGATTTGCTTAACAACCATGGCAAAAAAAAAGATGTAAGACCAGTGGTGGGATTCAACCGGTTCACACCACTTTGCCCAAACCAGTTGTTAAAGTGCTGGCTGGCCCCACCCCTCCCTGCCCCACCTCTTCCAGAAGTCCCCACGCACCCCGTTTAGGCTCCCAGGAAAGTGCAGGGAGGCCTACTAGGCCCAAAACGAGGCATGAGGGGTTGCTGTGCCCCCTCCCCATGGCCCATTTTTGCTCCCAGGGGGCTGCAGGAAGGCCTAGTAGGCCCAAAATGAGGCATGGGGGTGGGGGTTGCGGCATGGCCTCCCTGCGGCCCATTTTTGCTCCCAGGAGGCTGCAGGGAGGCCTACTAGGCCGAAAATGGGGCGCAAGGGGGTGCAGCGCCCCCTCCCCATGGCCCATTTTTGCTCCCAGGAGGCTGCAGGGAGGCCTACTAGGCCCAAACCAGGGCACGGGGGGTGTGTGGTGTGGGCCCACCCTATGGCCTATTTTTGCTCCCAGGGGGGTGCAGGAGGCTGAGTGCTGCCTGTTACACCCCCTGGCCATGCCCACCCAGGCGGTCATTAGGGCAAAGGACCAGTTGTTAAATTATTTGAATCCCACCACTGTCTAAGACTGAGGCACAGCTCACTTAAGAACTTCCTAACTGAGCAATGGAAATTTTGGTTCCAATTATGTTTGTTAAGTCAAGCATTACCTCTACTCTGCTAGGGCATCTGTTGAATGGATCGCAAAATGATATCAGGGGAAACAATGAACAGCAGAAAATGCAACCTAACTATATCTCTCCTTGATCTTATAACTTCTGAACAGCGCTGAAGTAAAAGAAATCACTATCACTTTAATTGGCCTCCACGTATATTGTGGATTCGGTCACCTTGTCCTTCAGTTCAGAGAGCGAAATGTCCCCATACGGGGACTACGCTCAAAGATCATAGAAGCCCCCAGATCTTTCTGAAGTTCAGACAGATCACATACAGCTTTGCAGCCTGAGAACATTCTTGGTGCCAAATCTAAAAAAAAAAAAATGACTTTGCTTTTAGCTTGTACATAAAAGGAACATTAGTCTGGAGAAGTAGCAGCTCGCCAGAAATGTGCTGTTTGATAACAAGAGACTTTGAGGAGAAATGCTGAAAAATCAGGAGCTGCTCTGAAGAGACTTAAAAAGTGATTAAATAACTGGAAAAGCCTGACTTATCGATAAAAGAAAGAGAGAGAGAGAGAGAGAGAGCACACGTTAAAGAAGTGCAGCATGAATAAACAGCAGCGAGAGGTCTATATAATATTTGGCAAATATGCCGAGGCGTAAATGCCAGAAAAAGACCATGATTAAAGATGCCATAATTAGGAATTATGGACTTGGGTTAAGGAAACGACCATGTTGAAAGTGAGCTGGACTAGTTTATAAAATGTGTAATTTTGTGGGGATGAAATATTAGAAAGGCAAATAAAGTGCCATTTCAGTAGATGTACAATATATGCTCTGGTTGTTTTAGATGGTTGATTAGGCATCATTCAGTTGGGTCTGATAATCCCAAGACAGAACCCAAGAAATGTAGCACACACAAAACTCCGAACAACTCCGTTTACTACAAACAGTCTTTTTTCAAATGCAGGCTATTACTAAAAATGTCCTTAACAGCCTGCCAGGAATTCCAAAGATTAGATAAAGGGTTACAAGAGTTGGCAATTAGCCCAGAAACCAGGTTTGCAAGGAAACGTCACTCTCAAATGCTCAGCGAGCGACCGGACGAACATGTGTTGTTTCCTGCAACGTTTGCCAGCTGTGTGCAAACTTAAATAGGCTAAGGGGGTGGCCAATTAGCCCCAAGCTTTACACTCGAGGAGACTTCCTCCTGAGTAACCACTCCTGTCTTTTGGCAGCCCTGCATGCTTGTGCATTGAGAAGAGGCTCCTCCACTTCACTCTCTTCACTTGAAGGAGCCTCTGGAGGTTCTGAAGGCCCTGGTTGAATCTTTGCCTCTGGCACCACATCTTCTTCAGCCTCCTCGTTGTCCGACTCGAGCGCCGGCTGCACAGGCTGCTGGCGCGACACCACACCAGCCTCCTCATCGTCGGGATCAGCCTACAATCCACGCAGACCGCTGGCAGGCCACAACACAGACAAATGTTCAATTCAGGGGTGGGTTCTACTTACCTTTACTACCAGTTTGCAATGGGAGCATGCGCAGATCATCCATGATGACGTCCGGACGGGTGGGCAGAGCCTTCCACCGC
This sequence comes from Ptyas mucosa, assembly GCA_012654045.1. NCBI lineage: Eukaryota > Metazoa > Chordata > Lepidosauria > Squamata > Colubridae > Ptyas > Ptyas mucosa. The sequence goes on from WNWU01000068.1 coordinate 1,218,031, forward strand.
TTTTACTGGTTTGCAAGAACCGGACTGAACTGGGAGCAACCCACCACTGGTACAATTTCTCAACTCTCAATTTCTCATCCGCGATTTCCACTACCAGTTTGTGCGAACCGGACTGAATTGGCTGAATACCACCTCTGGCTGGAAATGGACCTTGGAGGTCTTCTAATCCAATCCTTTGCTCAAGCAGGAGACCTTATACTATTTCAGATAAGTGGCTGTCTAGTGACTTCCAGTGATGAAACACCCACAACTTCTGAAGGCAAGATATTCCATTGCTTAATTGTTCTCACTATTAGGAAGTTTTTCCTTAGTTTTAGGTTGAATCTCTCCCTGATTAGTTTTCATTCATTGTTTCTTGTCTTGCCTTCTGGTGCTTTGGAAAATAGGCTGACCCTCCCCCCCCCTGTTTTCTTTTTGGAAGACCCTCAAATATTGGAACATTGCTATCATGTCACCCCTAGTTCTTATTTTCATTAAACTAGACATTCCCAATTCTTGCAACCGTTCTTCATATGTTTTAGTTTCCATCTTTGTTGTTCTTCTCTGCACTTTTGCCCAAAACCACAACATTTTTTTT
>WNWU01000068.1:1223607-1236419 GCA_012654045.1 Ptyas mucosa
TTTTCCAGAAACTAGATTAGATGCAGCACCATTAGTAGGAACTGGAGAAAGAAAGAAGTACAGGGTAATTGAACTAGCTAAATAAAATAATTCAATGGCACCTTCCAACCTGAAGCTCTAATCACCTACTACCAGGAGTGGGTTCTACTTACCTTTACTACCAGTTTGCAGTGGGGCAGAAGCATTTTGATGATGTTGGGGTCAGTGGGCGGAGCCTCTATAGAATTCTATAGAACCGGTGTGAACCGGGGCAACCCACCACTGCCTACTACCCAAGTGTCATGCCCCCGTCAGAGTCTGAATCTCCGGCGGAAGATGAGCTGGAACAAGAACTGACAGCGAGTGAGAGGGCAGCTCCGTTGGCCTTGGAGGAAACTGGGGAAGGGCAGAGTCAGTCCCTTCCTGACTGGCTGTTTGGAATTAATAAGGCCTGTAGGCAGGGAGGAGAAACAGAGCTCAGACGAGGAGCGAGAACCCCTTCTGATGCAAGGGCTCAGAGAATGCAGAGAAGGCGGGATCAGTGCAGACGGAGCAGGCCACACATGAGGAGAATGCCCTGCCCAGCTTCACCAGGCACACCCGGGGAATGAGATTTAAGGAGACATCGTGAGGAGGGGCATTTGTTGGGAACAAACACTGAGTTCCTGAAGTGTTGTGTGCCGACGTTTGAACTTGCCAAGAATACTTGCATTCCTTGTTGGCGTTCTGGACTAATTATCAGGATCTCTTGCTCCCTGAACTCCTTGCTTGGCTCTTGTTTTGCCAAATACATTTGGGATTTATTGCCGTGCAGCCTTGGTGCAGACAGCGCTGGACTGGACTAATTGCAGCCAGAGGCTGCTTGAGGTTTGTGTGAGGGTTTGTTCTCACTCTGCTCTGGGACTTGTCAGAAACATGGGAGAGTTTGGGGAGATTTGGAGCAATAAAGGGGCGGTTTGAACTGCCAGCTGTTTATGCTATCTCTGTGCTGTGCCCTGGGTCATCACACCAAGGTTTAAACATTTGTTTGTTTGTTTAAATATTTTAGCCTTCTTTCATACTCTTCGCTTGCCAGCAATATTGAGTAACTGGCTACTGCATTTCGCATTTTATTTGAGGCTTGTTTACTCAGGGTGGATTGGCTTCTTTTACATCTACAGAAGCCACCTGTCCTCATTCCTATTGTGGATCCTGCTTAGAATCATCCTCTTCATTTTGACATGACAGCAGAGGTGTCTCTACCAGAAGCTTGTGCTGGCTGTTCTGTCCCCATCTCACACACGCACACAAACAGTCATCCAGGAGTTAATAAAACCAGTAGTCAGGAATTCCTTTGAGATAACAGAATTGGCAGCAACCCAGTAGCTGCCTGCCAAAGACTTTATTCACAAAGGGAGGTTTTTCTCCTCCGTCCGATACACCAAAATAAATCCACAAAGTCAAAGAAGTGTCAAGTCCAGTCCATAATAAATCCAAGGAGGGCATATAACAAAGTTCCAGAAATGCAGTATGACTTGCTAGCTTTTCAGTTTTGTCCATCACAAGACCTGAATGGCCACCGCACCCCCTTTTATCCCCTGTGGGGTATGGTCCAGTGACTCAGCTTAATCTCTGGCACGCCTCTTTCTCTGCTGCGCGCGCTTATCTTTCCGACGCTGTCGGGGATCCAGCCAAGACTCATCTCTGTCGCTGTCTAACTGCGGCTGCTCGGAAGTGCCTGGCTCCTGGCCAATCTCTTGGCCTCCGGAGGACACCTGAGGCATTGCCAGAGAGGAGGGTCCTGGAGAGGGAGGCCTTGCCAACTCCTCTCCTTCCCTTTTGGAGTCTTCTCCCTCTGATAAGACAGGCTCAGGAGTCGGAGTCACAACACTGGCATCCTTCTCAGGTCACTGAAAATTATGAACCCTCTCTCCACATCAAAGAGGCCGAGGGGGTAACCAATCTGGATAATGTAAAGAGAGGAATTTAATTTGAGGTTAAGAAGAAGAAAATTCAGAAGTGCACTGGACAACTTCCTGAAAAGGCAATGGATTCGTTTTTGGTTTTTTTTTAAATTATCATTAGTAATAAAATGCCATGGACTTGAGAGCTGTAGCACTGTAACTTCTCCCTTTCATTCATTCCTTAATTCCCTTACTCAGAATGATTTTGACTTTCAGAATAAGGAATAACAGAGTTGGAAGGGACCGTGGAGGTCCAACCCCCTGCTGAAGCAGGATACCCTATACCAGTCCAGACAAATGGCTGTCCACTCTTCTTTAACGTATCAGTCATGGAGCACCCACAACTTCTGGAGGCAAGCCATTCCATTGGTTAATTGTTCTCACAGTCAAGTAATTGGAGCTAAATTGGATCTCTCTTTGATAAGCTTCCATGTATTATCCCACAGGTGCTTTTTTTATAAAGAGGCAACTTGACTTTCTTGTTTCCACAGTTCAACAGTTCCAAATGTGAGGGCTCTGATGAATGCCCTAATTAACTCATGAGCCTCGAGCCAAATTTCAAAAGAAATCCAGTTATTTATAAGGAGCAACATGTCGGCACCTTCCCAAGTGTAGTCAACTCTGCCACACATGATTTACGGCTCAACTATGGCCCTGTTTCCTCCCCTCCTCCTCTCAGGCTGTGTCATAAATCACATTCTCCAATGAGGCACTTTCACAGGCTGTAGAAACCACGCCTCACACACTGGCTCTGGTAATCTGAGATCCAACCTTGGAGGAAGGCATGCGTGGAATGTGGCTGCTGAATTGCTCCATCAGTTCTCCCCCCTTTCTGCCTATGGCAACTCCTGAGCAGACTAGAAATGCTTTGTGAGTTGACACCAAGAAGTCTCCACACCCATTTGCACCAACTCAGGTGACCTTGACAACACAGATAAACCTCCTGGTGACCTTAACGACTGGCTAAAAGAATGCAAATGGCCATCTGTCTGCAAGGAGTATAAATCCTTCCATTCCCCATCATCCAGTCAGATGAGAAGAGAAATGTCTTCAAAGAAGAAACCGGAAAGTCCAGTTGCCTCTTGAAAAAAGCACCTTTGGGACGACCATGACCCGGATGACTGAGAATCTCCATAAACTTCCATGTATTACTTCTTGTCTTGCCATCAGGTGTTTTGAAGAAGAGATTGACCTCCTCTTCTCTTTCACAGACTTCTAGTATGGGAAGACTGCTATCATGTCTGACGAGGTGGCTCAGTGGCTAAGACACTGAGCTTGTCGATTGGAAAGGTTGGCAGTTCGGCGGTTCAAATCCCTAGTACACGTCTCCTGCATGAGCAGGAGATTGGACTAGAAGACCTCCAAGCTCCCTTCCAACTCTGTTACTGTTAAGCCTGTCACCCTTGGTTCTTCTCTTCTTGACTAGACATGCCTAGTTCGTGCAACCTATCATTAGATTGTTTATCCACCATTCCCCTAATCCTTTTTGTTGCTCTTCTCTGCACTATTTCTAGAGTCTCAATATCATTTTTTTAATGGTGACCAAAACTGGATGCAGTATTCCGAATGTGGTCTCACCGTAGCAGTCTAAAGCATTGCTAACACTTCACCTGACCTTGATACTATCTCTCTGTTGTTGGCTTTTTTGGCACCACACTGCTGGCTCATATATGAGAGGTTGTCTATTATGACTCCTAGATCCCTCTCACAGTTACTGCCATTGAGTCAGGTACCACCTATTCTATACCTGTGCACTTGATAAGGGTAAAACATTACATGTGAGCCAAAGCATGCTTTAGGGAAAAAATAGACATATAGGGATGCGGTGGCTCAGTAGCTTAAGATGCTGAGCTTGACGTTCGAAAAGTCGGCAGTTCAGCGGTTCGAATCCCTAATGGCACTGCGTAATGGGGTGCGCTCCCATTACTTGTCCCAGCTTCTGCCAATCTAGCAGTTCGAAAGCACGTAAAAAAATGCAAGTAGAAAAATAGGGACCACCTTTGGTGGGAAGGTAACAGAGTTCTGTGCGCCTTTGGCATTGAGTCATGCCGGCCACATGACCGCGGAGATGAGCACCATTCCCTAGAGTTGGGAACGACTAGCACGCATGTGCAAGGGGAAACTTTACCTTCACTTTAGACATATACTGTAGAAGATCAATTTTCTTCCTCCTTCCCTCCCCTCCCCCCCCCTCCCCTTCCTTCCTTCCTTCCTTCCTTCCTTCCTTCCTTCCTTCCTTCCTTCCTTCCTTCCTTCCTTCCTATATAAGCTAGTTGGATCAAACAGTGAGTTATGCAAGGTATCTAGGAGATGATGACAATGATGACAATAGGGGCCTGAGTGGTGCAGTAGACTAAGGCACTGATTAACATTCAGCTGCCTGCAGTTACTGCAAATTCTAATCCCACCAGGCTCAAGGTTGACTCAGCCTTCCATCCTTTCTAAGGTAGGTGAAGTGAGGACCCAGATTGTGGGGGCAATAAGCTGACTTTGTATAAATATACAAAAGTATGAAGGCTATTGCTTAACGCATTGTAAGCTGCCCTGAGTCTCTGGAGAAGGGCGGCATATAAATCATTTTTTTTAAAAAAATGATCTAATAGCAGAGGAAAATTAGTGAAGAGAAGAACAGATGCAGTACTGTAGCTTCCATGTGATCAGGAATGTGTTACCAAACTGTTATGTTTAACACGATATAGGAGAAAATATTAACTTCATGCTTGAGAGTGACTCCATTAACTCCATTTAATTCAATTGTAATGTAAATGAATGGGATTTTAGTTTTTATCCTTTCTCCGCTTGCTATTTTAAGTGCATTCCCAAGTATATCACTCAAACTCTACTTGCAATTTTTAAGTGCATTCACTACATTACTCAAAATGGGGAAAAGCGTGATTTTGGCGTGAAGTAAAGTAAATTGAGTAAATTGTTAATTGAGTAAGTATGTAGATATCTGGAACCATGGGACAATTTTAAGTAAAATGAATTATTACCATTGCTCCTATTTTATATACTCATGAATGAAAGCAAATATACATGTCCCAGGAAAGTGTTGTAGGATCTAATCTGGGTCTAATCACCAAGACTATAGATTTAGTCTTCCAAGCTTTCGGACTCTTGCTGAAACCCATCCTCAGGGATGTGTAATATTTATGCATAGTATTTATATGGTGCCTGGTTGGGTGTGGCTTTTTAGTTGTTCTTTGGGGTGTTGATCAGGGGTGAAATCCAGCAGGTTCTGACAGGTTCTGGAGAACCGGTAGCCGAAATTTTGAGCAGTTTGGAGAACTGGCAAATACCACCTCTGGCTGGCCCCAGAGTGGGGTGGGAATGGGGATTTTGCAGCATCGTTCTCCTGTCATGCCCACCAAGCCACACCATGCCCACCAAGCCACGCCCACAGAACCGGTAGTAAAAAAATTGGATTTCACCACTGGTGTTGATGGCTGATTATTAAATTGTTGGCTGTTGTTTCATGCTAATAAGTCCTCCGCTCCTAAGTACCCAATAAACTGGTAGTAAATTGGCACTTCTTTGACTGACACAGAGCTCATTTCCTAGACTTCAATCATTTCCCTAACTATTTTTCTACCTGCTCGGCCAACAATCTTAGTAGCTGTGAAATTAATTGTATGCCCTTGTTCCAGGGGTGAAATCCAGCAGGTTCTGACAGGTTCTGGAGAACCGGTAGCAGAAATTTTGAGCAGTTTGGAGAACTGGTAGCGGAAATTTTGAGTAGTTCGGAGAACCAGCAAATACCACCGCTGGCTGACCCCAGAGTGGGGTGGGAATGGAGCTTTTGCAATATCCTTCTCCCAGGAGTGGGGTGGAAATGGAGATTTTGCAGTATCCTTCCCCTGCCACGCCCACCAAGCCACGCCCACCAAGCTACACCACGCCCACCAAGCCACACCCACAGAACCGGTAGTAAAAAAATTGGATTTCACCACTGCCTTGTTCATTACAATGTGAGGCTACCAATGAGTTCAGGGGTCCTCGTCTGACCACTCGCTTATGTTCAAGCAATCTGGTGGTCAGCTTCCTCACCGTCTGTCCTACATACCCATAGGGGTAATCCTTTGCAGGGGATCCGGTAGATTACACTAGAAGTATCTCTCGCCTCCAAGCGATCTTTCCAATGCCTAATTCGTCCTCATGTGATGTCCCACTTTCAGATCTCAGAAGCTGCGTTCTACTCCTTCCGAAATGTTTTTGATGTATGGCAGGGTATGCAATGGTGGGATTCAGCCAGTTCAGGCCGATTCGGGTGAACCAGTAGTTAAATTGTTGGTTGGCTCCTCCCCTCCATGCCCCTTCCAGGAATCCCCATGTGCTCCATTTTGGCTCCCACGTAAGTGCAGGGTGGCCTCCTAGGCTTAAAACAGGGTGTGGGAGGACAGTGTCCCCCCCCCCGGTGATCCCTTTTCACTCCCAGGAGGCTGCAGGGAGGCCTACTGGGCCCAAAACATGGTGCAGGGGGATGAGGCACAGCCCCCCTGTGGCCCATTTTTGCTCCCAGGAGGCTGCAGGAGGCCGAGTGCTACCTGTCACTCCAGGCCACACACACCTTGGCCACTCCCACCCAGCCAGTCATTAGGGCAGAGAACCGGTTGTTAAATTATTTGAATTCCACCACTGAGGGTGTGCCATATATTTTGGTCTTGTATCTTTCTTCTTCTTTTCTCTCCCCTGTATGTTGTGCAGGCACCTTGTAATAAATGCTCCGTGGGTACCGATCCTTTTCTGAATTGTTCACGTATTTTGTGTATTCTTTGACCCAACCAATGGATTTACCTCACATGGACTAATATTCATGTTCTTTTTTTCCACATCGTATCTCTTTTCGTCTCAGGAAAAGCGAGCCTACTTCCAAACTTGTAAAATCTAATGCTATAAATCACCACCCCTCCTCTTTAAAAAAAAATTACGGGACAGCTGCATACCCCATAAGTACGATATTTCATTCATTGCCTTGCGCCTGAGAGATGATACCGAATACTGATCAGAGACACGCTACCAAATTCAGCCAATTTTTTTTTTTTTTTTTTTCTTTGCTTGCAAGATAACTGACAGGTGGCTGGGAGGAAAAGAAATTCTGCATAAAGATGATTATAATATAACAAAGCTTGTGGGGTTCGTGCCAGGAAGCTTTTTATAAGAAGATGCGTTCAGATAGGAAAAGATAGAAATAAAATCTTAGGTTACTAGAAAGTCTAGCAGTGAAATGCATGTTTTTGCACACTACAGATGGTTTTTTAAAAAAAACTACTTTTGATATCCAGTCTTAATTTTGGATTTTTCTGATCCTAGATATCAGCAAGAGAGCAACAGAAGATAGAGTTAGAGTACTGAGGAACTCCAGGAATATGATAGAGTAGGTTTTTTGGGGGAAGGGAATGTATACATTATAGGTATTGATTGGTTCACTCAGTTTTATTTTTTTAAAAAAATAAAGCTATATAAAGGGATATCAGGAAAATGAGAGGGGGGAGGGAGAGAGAGAAGGAGAGAGGGAGGGGAGGGAGGGAGAGAGAGAGGGAGAGAGGGGGAGAGAGGGCTGGAGGGGGAGAGAAAGGGAGGGAGTAAGACAAAGAGAGGGAGAGAGGGAAGGAGGGGGAGGAAGAGAGAGGAAGGGGGAGAGGAAGGGGGAGGAGAGAGGGAGAGGAAGAGAGAGAGGGAGGGGGAGGAGGGAGAGAGAGAGGGAGGGAGAGAGGGAGAGTGGGGAGAGAGGGGGAGAGAGGGAAGGAGGGGGAGAGAAAGGGAGGGAGAAAGAGAAAGAGAGGGAGAGAGGGGAGGAGGGGAGGGAGAGAGAGGGGAAGAGAGGGAGGGAGGGGGAGGGAGAGAGAGAAAGGAAGAGGAAGGGGAAGGAGGGAGAGAAGGAGGGAGGGAGGGGAGGGGAAAATAAATGAAACTTCTTTTGGAGAGCAAAAAACCCCAACATTCTCTTTCTTAATGCCACCAGAGATGCAGACTTTTTGATAGCTCTACCCAGATCACATTTCGAAGATGCAGAACGTCACTGCAGAAGTTGAAATTCAAAACACCCCATTTTCAGGTGGAAGGATGACTTCCAGACAAGTGACAAGAAATATCTTGATGTTGTTCTGAGCTTGAAAGAGCCCTATTTCAGATTTGTATTGAGCTTTTCAAATTCAGACACAGTTCCAACTCAAAAACAGGCATTGGGTTACTTCTGGTAAAGTTAGAATCTCTCTTTCAAATGCCCAATGGATTCTTTTGAACTCCCTATGGGGCTCTGGGCTTTTGAATGGTTTGCACACCCACTGTTGTGTGCAGTTATTTTTATTGTTTCGCTTTATCTATTGAATCAAAGGAGACAGAGAAAGGAAAAAAAGAAAAAAAATCTTTTAAAAAAGCAAGAAACGGAGAGACAAAAACAATGCAAATACAAAATCAATTCCTTATATAAGGACTTCAGGTGCTTGTCTAGATGTGTGTGTATGCATTTGTGTGTGTGCACGCATATCAAATGCAAACTATAGCAATAGTACTTAGACTTATATAGCAATAGCACTTAGACTTATATACCACTTCACAGTGCTTCTCAACCCTCTCTAAGCGGTTTACAGAGTCAGCCTCTTGCCCCCAACAATCTGGGTCCTCATTTTACCGACCTCAAAAGGATGGAAGGCTGAGTCAACCTTGAGCCTGGTGAGATTTGAACTGCCAAATTGCAGTCAGACGGCAGTCAGCAGAGGTAGCCTGCAGTGCTGCACTCTAACCACTGCGCAACCATGGCTCGTATGCCGCCTCATAGTGCTTTACAGCCCTCTCTAAGCAGTTTACAGAGTCAGCATCTTGCCCCCAACAATCTGGCTCCTCATTTTACCCACCTCGGAAGGATGGAAGGCTGAGTCAACCTTGAGATGGTGAGAATCGAACTGCTGGCAGGATTAGCCTGCAAGATTGCATTTTAACCACTGCGCCATCGCAGCTCAGTGAACAAAACTATCAATGATAATTGTTGCAATCCATCCGTGCATGAGTTGGACAGTCATATACATCTAATAAATGCATGCACGCATACCTATCGGTACCTACCTACATAATTTGATCTACTCTTTTATTGTGCCCTTTAGAATATTTACGTATACCAGAACAACACAATAGCAGAGTGAGAAGGGATTTGGGAGGTTTATAATACAAGCTAAAATTAGAATGGAGCTGTCCCTATAATATCTCTTTATATTTTAAGACCTATCTAATATCTTCAAGAGTGAAACACTATAAAACTGTTGGAATTCAATAACAGACCATGTTAATTGTGTACATACATGCATATTCTTTGCAATCATCTGACTCGTGTTGTATTTCTTTTATACATACATACATACATACATACATACATACATACATACACACATATGTGTACATATATACATACATATTTACCCCTCCCACATGCTGGGTTAGACCAGATGTCTCGATAGAAAAACAATTAATCTTTCCCCTGGCTCAAGCTGATAAAGGGAGGAGAACTTGTGGCTCAGAGGTTAATACAACTGCCTAACATGCAGGCAGCCCAAGTTCGAATCCGAGTAAGGGTACGGCTAGCTGATGAGAGCTAAACAGCTTGAAATGGATCTATACTAATCTCCCTTTATTTCTTTATCAGCAATATATATAATAACACAATATGACAAACACCAAGCACAAAACATATATACCTGTAGTTCCAAATCATGGCGTTCTTGTTCTCTCCACCTTATCTCTTCCACATTCTTTCTTTCTTATATTCTTCCACTTGAATTTGTCTCTTTTGCACCCGTTGGAGGACAACCACAAACGCTGCAAAGCTCAGTCTTCCTTGAATTTCAATCCACAATAGGGGGTCATGATTCAGCCCTTTTAAAGTGTGACAACGTGGTAGAGATGTGCAAAGGGCAGGATTTTGATTGTGGTGCAACAATCACCATCTTGATGATTTGCATATATTGGTGCTCTCTCTGCATTGAGAATCACATGTACATCAGAACTTTTTGTTCTATAATGCTAACATACGTACATAGATACATCACTCACACACACACGCACATGCACACGCGAACACACACACACACACACACACACACACACACACACACACACAGAGAGTATCTCCAGTATAAAGCATATACCGCTTTATAAACCCGTAGTAAGACCACACCTGGAATACGGCAACCAATTCTGGTCACCATACTACAAAGAAGTTGTTGTGACTTTGGAAAAAGTTCAAAGAAGAGCAGCTAAGATGATCAAAGGCCTGGAGACTAAAATATATGAAGAACGGCTGCAGGATTTGGGTTTGGCTAGTCCAGGGGTCTGCAACCTTCAACACTCAAAGAGCCATTTGGACCGTTTCCCACAGAAAAGAAAACACCGGGAGCCACAAAACTCTTCCCATGCCTGACTATTTCTTGAGAGGCCACAAAACTAGCCCATGGAGTTGAATTAAACGTTCTGTTTTTCTTCTGAAACTTTTCTTGGAATTATCCATGGTTGGCCTACCAGGAGTTGAAAAGCTCAATAAATCGTGTGCCAGTGGGTGTCGCACATTGCTGGTTGTGATGCATATTTTGAATGACAAGGAGCTGCAGCAGAGGGGTTAAAGAAGCCACATGCGGCTCCAGAGCTGCAGATTGCTGACCCCTGGGCTAGTCTAAAGAAAAGAAGAATTAGGGATGACATGATAGCAGTTTTCCAGTATTTGAAGGGGCTGCCTCAAAGAAGAGTCAACGCAACCTGTTCTCCAAAGCCCCTGAAGGCAGGACAAGAAACAATGGCTGGAAACTAATGAAAGAGAGAAGCAACCTGGAATTAAGGAGAAACTTCCTAACAGTGAGGACAATTAACTACTGGAACAGCTTGTCTTCAGAAATCGTGGGCGCTCCATCACTGCAGGTTTTTTAAAAAGAATGTAGACAGTTACTTATCTAAAATGGTATAGGTCCATAATGGCAAACCTATGGCATGCGTGCCACAGGTGGCACACGGAGCCCTCTCTGCAGGCACGCAAGCCGTCACCCAGCTCAGCTCCCCCGCACATGCGCACATGCGCACATGCCTCCCACCCGCCAGCTGATTTTCAGGTCTCTAGCGCGGGGGCAGGTTACATGCGGGAGACACGTGTACATACATGGGGGTCTTGCATGCATGTGGGGGTGGGGGGAGTGTGGGGCGAGCGGTGGATCCCCTGGACCAAAACAGGCTGCAGGGGGGGGGGTTACGGTGCACCCCCGTGACCCATTTTTGTCCCAAGAGGCTTCTGGGAGGCCTGCCAGGCCCAAAACAGGTTGTGGGGGTCGCATGCACATGCGTGGGGGGGGGGTGTTGGGGGAGCTTGGGAGGCCACACATGCATGAGCGGGGGTGGAGCATGAGGGTTGGGCATTGCATTACGGGTATGGGCATGCGTGCATGGAAGACCCCCATGCTCCCCCCACTTTTGACATGTGGCGGCAAAAAGGTTAGCCATCACTGGTATAGGTTCTCCTGTTTGAGCAGGGGCTGGACTAGAAGACCTCCAAGGTCCTTTCCAGGCTCTTGTCTCATCTCGTCTCGTCTCGTCTTGTCTCGTCTTCCCTTCCCGTCCAGTCCAGTCCTGTCCAGTCCCTTCCCGTCCCGTCCCGTCCCGTCCCGTCCCGTCCCGTCCAGTCTAGTCTAGTCTAGTCTAGTCTGTGTTTCATCAGTAATTATTAGAATTTTCAGAGCAGGAAGCAGCTAGATGTTCAATATAGAAACCTCCATTACGGCTTCCTCAACAACTGCACAACATATTTTCTTCTTATGTATTATTGATAGATCAAATAATCTAAAACTTATTTCCAACTTTCAGCTGCTCCATAAAACAGGTTTCTCCTAGGAGCAGATGAAGATTTACTCCTAGAAAATTGACAAATTTCTTTTTCTCACATTACAGTTGGACTGTTTATCAATATTCTACGACGTTATGCTAACTCAATAAATTGGTATCAAAGTCATCGTAATTATAAATCAATGCAACACGAATAACAGAATTATCAGTGACATTTCACTTAAGTTCACAGTTAATGGAAATGAGCAACTCAGTTCTTGGGCAATAAAGTAGAATTTTGTGACAATTTCCAACTGTCTCAAAGTATGATAACGATAATTTAACCGGAAAGTAAATGGAATTCATTAGGATTTACTCACAAGAAAGCTTATATAGGATTAGAAGCTATTTAATTTCTATCTGAAAATTTGATTGTTTATGGATATTTGTCTATGTGTTTATCTATCAAATATCTATCATCTATTTATCATTATCTATCTATCTATCTATCTATCTATATCTATCTATCTATCTATCTATCTATCTATCTATCTATCTATCTATTTATCTACCTACCTACCTACCTACCTACCTACCTCCACCCGTCTGTCTGTCTGTCGGTCTGTCTGCCTGCCTGCCTGCCTGCCTGTCTGTCTGTCTGTCTGTCTGTCATGGTGGCACATTAAGAGCCGTGATGGCGCAGTGGTTAGAATGCAGTACTGCAGGCTACTTCTGCTGACTGCCGGCTGCATGAAATTTGGCAGTTCAAATCTCACCAGGCTCAAGGTTGACTCCGCCTTCCTTCCTTCTGAGGTCAGTAAAATGAGGATCCAGATTGTGTGTGTGGAGGGGGGGGGACAGACGGACAGTATGCTGACTCTGTAAACTGCTTAGGCAGAGCTGTACAGCACTGTGAAGCGGTATATAAGTCTAAGTGCTATTGCTATCATCTCTCTCTCTATAGATAGATAGATAGATAGATAGATAGATAGATAGATAGATATAGATATAGATATAGATATAGATATAGATATAGATATAGATATAGATATAGATATAGATATAGATATAGATATAGATATAGATATAGATATAGAT
>WNWU01000068.1:1266757-1304938 GCA_012654045.1 Ptyas mucosa
AAGGGAAGGGAAGGGAAGGGAAGGGAAGGGAAGGGAAGGGAAGGGAACAGAATGGAAGGGAACGGAAGGGAACGGAAGGGAACGGAAGGGAACGGAAGGGAACGGAAGGAAAGGGAAGGGGGAAGAAGGGTAGGGAGAAGAGGGAAGGGGAAGTGAGAAGAAGGAAAGGGAGGGAAGGGAAGGGAAGGAAAGGAAAGGAAGGGGAAGGGAGAAGAAGGGAAGGAAGTAGAGGGAAGTGGAAGGGAGAAGAGAGAAGGAAAGGAAATGGGAAATGGAAAGAAAGGAAGAAAATACTTGATTCTGAAATTTGAAAAAAACAAACAAAAACACTCCTACTCATAGTTGTAACTAAGCTTAAACATTTCAGTTCTATGTCCATAAATACTAGATAGAAGCTGACCTTTCAAGTCCTGAAGGACTCAGTTTCCTCTGTTCAGGGGAAATATACTATGAAACCAGAAGTCTTCTGCTATCATATAAAGCCACTCGTGCTCAAGGCATCTCCTGTTTAGATTACTGCAACATGGTCTACACCGGGCAACCTGTGAAGAGTATTCAGAAGCTACAACTGGTACAGGAAAAACAGCAGTATGGACAGTTCTGGATGGCACATGTGACACCAGTCATTAGGGGAGCTGCACTGGCTGCCAGTTTGCTTCTGGGTCAAATTCCAGGTGATGGTTATATCACCTTTAAAGCCTTTTATAACAAGGATTCAGGCAGGGGTGAAATCCAGCAGGTTCTGAAGAACCGTTAGCGGACATTTTGAGCAGTTTGGATAACCGGCAAATACCACCTCTGGCTGGAGTGGGGAAGGGAATGGGGATTTTGCAGTATCCTTTCACTGGAGGGGGGTGGGAATAGAGATTTTGCAGTATCCTTCCCCTGCCACGCCCACCAAGCCACGCCCACAGAACTGGTAGCAAAAAAAAATTGATTTCACCACTGGATGCAGGGCATCTGAAGAACTGTCTCACCCCAATGGGGCTAACTCATCCACTCATTCTAAGCACAAAAGGTCTACTTTAGATTTTGCTGGCAAAAGAATTTCAGCTAGTGGAGGCGGGGGTGTCCAGGAGAAGAGCCTGTCTCTGGTGGCTCCACCCATCCATTGGAATATTCTCCCATTGGAGGTGACAGCCACCTGGCCTTTCGGAAGAGCCTGAAAACTGGTCTGGGGCTCAACCCGGGACCTACTACATTGGGGGCTGGCTGACAAGGTAGAGATCATCTCCACCAGTTAGAACAGAGTTGGAAGGGACCTTGGAGGTCTTCTAGTCCAACCCCCTGCCCAGGCAGGAAACCCTGCACCACTTCAGAAAAATGGTTATCCAACATCTTCTTAAAAGCTTTCAGTGTTGGAGCATCTACAACTTCTGGAGGCAAGTTGTTCCACTTATTAATTGTTCTAAGTGTCAGGAAATTTCTCCTTAGTTCTAAGTTGCTTCTCTCCTTGATTAGTTTCCACTGATTGCTTCTTGTTCTACCCTCAGGTGCTTCAGAGAATAGTTTGACTCCTTCTTTGTGGCAACCCCTGAGATATTGGAACACTGCTATCATATCTCCCCTAGTCCTTCTTTTTATTAAAGTAGATATACCCAGTTCCTGCAACCGTTCTTCATATGTTTTAGCCTCCAGTCCCCTAATCATCTTTGTTGCTCTTCTCTGCACTCTTTCTAGAGTCTCAACATCTTTTTTACATCGTGGTGACCAAAACTGAATGCAGTATTCCAAGTGTGGCCTTACCAAGGCATTATAAAGTGGTATTAACACTTCATGTGATCTTGATTCTATCCCTCTGTTGATGCAGCCTAGAATTGTGTTGGCTTTTTTGGCAGCTGCTGCACACAGCTGGCTCATATTTAAATGGTTGTCCACTAGGACTCCAAGATCCCTCTCACAGTGACTACTATTGAGCAAAGTACCACATATACTGTACCTGTGCATTTTGTTTTTCTTCCCTAAATGTAGAACCTTGATGGACACAGCTGAGAACCGCTGACCAAGCTGTTACTTGTTTAATTGAAATCCGCTATTGTAAACGAAGCTAATGATATCAGAAAACAAATGTAGCAAGGTTTTAATAACTGTCAAAATATTTTATTGATGCCTGTTTGGCACACTTTAAACTCTAGTTACATTATTGAGCTTTACATTACTTCGCAGCTGTTAACAGTCACGGAATCTCATTACTCGCAAGCTGGTGAATATAGATCCTTTAAGTGAATTGTTATACTTCAAATGTGTTATTTCAGGGACTATTTGCATACCTTGTTAATGAAACATTAGGCAGATGTCAGTCAAAGTTATAGACTTTTAAGTTTCTCTAATGAGATTCTTTGGTTGCCCGGACTATTCCTTACCACCTGAACACGTTTGAAATACTTGTTATTTCAATATGGATTTTTCTATTTCTTAATTTTCAATTTAAAAAAAAAAGAAGCACTCAACAATGTCTGATATACTTTATTGCTATTTCATCTAGTCTCATTGACATAGAAAATCACACACAGAGAGAGAGAAAAGACCCCACCCCCCATCTTCACGTGTGTTTATCTTTTTGTCTCAGATGGGTTAATCCGATTTAATGAATCCTTGAGTTAACTTTGTGCGTATTCGTGAGGATGGGGACACTGGGAGAAGAATCCATTCAGGCAAGGAGAGATTATTCTGAAGCACAGTCAAATTCGCAGTTAAGACAGGGGTGTCAGACTGGATTACTTCGAGGGTCTGATCTGCATTGTAGTTCTCCTCCACGGGCCGGGTGGGGTGGGAGGGGAGAGAGAACGGATGCCTGCCGGCACCCTGCCGGCCAAAATGGGGCATGAGGCAGGGATGGGTACTTACCTTTACTACCAGTTTGCAAGGGATCATCTTTGATTCTGTGCATGTGCAGATCACCAATGGCAACATCTGAGGCGGTGGGCAGGGCCTCCCGCTGGTTTTACTACCGGTTCTTGCGAACCGGTCTGAACCGGGGGCAACCCATCACTGGCATGAGGGCTCTGCGTGTGGCCCCCTGTGCCTTATTTTCACCCACCATGGCCTTCTGCAGTACTCTGCCGGCTGTTTTCAGGCCCGTTTTGGGGCCTGTTCTCGGCCCATTTTCGGCCCATTTTTGGCCCGTTTTTCAGCCCGTTTTCAGCCAGCAGAGTGTTGCATGAGAGCATGGAGGGTGAAATGAGACATGGGGAGGTGCACACAGCCTGTTTTAGCCACCAGAGGCACCACGGGCCGGATTTAAGTGCCCCGTGGGATGGATCTGGCTCGCAGGCCTTGATTTTGATACACCGAGTTAAGAAAAACACAGACTAAGACTCACAATTGTGAAATTCTTTCACAGGTCAAACATAGGCAAGGACTGAGGTGATTTTCACCCTATTATTAGCCAACATCAACATTAGCAAGAGATGGGACCACACTTGATAACAAGTGCTAATTTGCCTAGAAAACACACCCAGGCTCTCAATGGCATGGAAGTTGGCAAGAAAAACAAGTTTATATTCCACAACTAACCTCCCATCTACAAAACAGATCATCAAAGTGTTTAACAAGACCTTCAACATCTACCAATGGGGAAACACTCCCCCCCCAAATTTCTAGTGCCTCTAAAGCCAATTGTACATATACATATACTAGCTGGATGCCCGTGCTTCACTACAAAACTATGCGATCAGGTGTGATAAATTGACACTTAAAGCCTGAAACTGAATGTAGAAGGTGTAATTCTGTAGCATCAGAGTGTGTTAATATAAGGCAACTGGCAGTTGGAACAGAGCGGAAAGGGGAGTAGAATGTCCCAGTCCACAGGCCAGATGAGTCACGTGCTGGCCACGCCCATGCCCAGTTTAGTGAAGGGGTAGCATCAGAGCATGTTAATATAAGGCAACTGGCAGTTGGAACAGAGTTCTTTTCACGTGGGGAGGGGGCGTAGAACTTCTAACTCCTTAGCATCAAAGCGTGTGAATATAATACTCTATATGAAATGCTAATGATCTGATAGTCATTTCGAAAAATGCTTTCTTAGCAAGCACCTAGAAGTCAAGAGGAACATACGTGCCAAATTTCAAATTTGTAGGCTTTACCGTTCTGGAGATTTTGTGATGAATGAGTGGCATTTGGCTTTTATATAGAGAGATTCTGTATTACTGCAAGGTTTAATTCTGCTTGAATTTCTATGTAGAAATCTGTCTATATAAGTGTTTTGAAAACATGAGATCTTTAATTGCAAAAAAAGAAGGAGAAGGATAATGGCACCTACTCATTTTGCTCTTGGAACTACAGATTGTGTTTCTAAAACATATGTATCCCTCCAGATCACCCTGCTTGGTAACATTAAAACCCAAGATTGTGGGACTATGTTTAATTCCGGCTTCAATGTGCCCTTGAGGTTCACAAGGGTGTAGAACTTTAGGAAGATATTTTCAGAACATTTTTAAAGCAAAGATTAATGCTACGGCTCTTGGCTTGACAATCACGGGGAGTCAATTCGAGCAACTTATTACCCCCTGTAACACTTTGCACATGGAAATTGCAGCAAGCTGCTGAGTCTTCAGAAGTCTGTCAGCATAACCAGACATCGATCTAAGACAAAATGCTGCCAGGGTGAAGTAATGTTACCCTAATTTGGTAAGGAATATAAATAAGAATATACCCGATCTAAAAATAAGAGTAACGTACATTTCCCACTGAGTGTTCCATGCATAAATTCGTTCATTGGTTTTAGGGAAGAAGAGGAACAAAACAGCTATTGTCTTTTCCATATGTATTGGTGCTTTTAATGTTAAATTATTTCATCCCAGAGAAGCGAAATTGCATATCTATATGCACAGAAGAAAGATATCCCTGCAGACATTCTGATCTAAGTATTCACCATGATTTGATGACAGACGTCAAGGCAAAGACTCCAAACCAGGGGTGAAATGCTCCCGGTTCGGATGGGATCGCCCGATCTGGTAGCGATGGAGGCGGGTGGTTCGGAGAACCGGTAGCAAAAATCCCTGCCCCCCCCCGCCATACCCAGTTGAGCCGCACAATCATCAGAGGCTTTTTTTTTTACTTTTAAAATCATTTTTTCTACAACCTCTTCGGCCAAAAAAAATGCTTTTAAAAGTTAAAAAATAAAAGCCTCTGATGATCGTGCAGCTCAGCTGGGATCGTCAGAGGCTTTTAAAAGCATTTTTTCTACAACCAGAGGTTGTAGAAAAAATGCTTTCAAAAGCCTCTGACGATCCCAGCTGAGTTGCCTGATCGGCAGAGGCTCTTTTTTTCCTTTTAAATGCCTCTGACAATCCAAGCTGAGTTGCCTGATCGTCAGATGCATTTAAAAGAAAAAAAGCCTCTGCCGATCAGGCAACTCAGCTGGGATCGTCAGAGCCTTTTGAAAACATGGATTTCACCTCTGCCTGAAGCCCTTATAAACAGAACACTGACAGTCACCCCCCCCTAAACTCCACTGAAGATGTTACCTAGCCTGGTAACAAAATGTTTGGAAACCAATCCACAAGCTCGGAGAATGAACCTTTACCCTCACAATAAATATTACCCTTAAAATTAACAGGTAGCTAAAAGAGGTGCAATCTGCAGAGGGGTGAAGGACTTTTTCACAATCCACTAACCATTTCCAGTATGGTATGCTTCCATCAGAACTCCACACCAGTTAGCAGAGCCAGGTTTTCAGACTCCTTCTGAAGACCAAGAAGGGGTGGTAGATCTCACCTTGAGGGACATGATGTCTCAGAGAGTGGGAACTATGTTAGGAAATGGTCAGGAAATGGTCTTCGCCTGACCACGTCAGGAAATGGTCTTTGCCTGGACCCCGCCAACTGAAATTCCTTGCTTGATGCGATCCTCAAATACCTCCATATCATACCCACCCGCCACATACCCGACCAATTCACCCAAATTGGTCCAAACCGGCTGAATATCACCTCTGATTCCGTTATTCCATTATTCCATTATTCTGTTATTCCAATAAGCTGCAATTGGTGATCCTATCACACCCACGTTGAAACGGAAAAATATATAAAACACCCTGAAAGGGAGAAGAAGGATAATATTGGAATCCCCACCATCTAGGGTGGACTCTTGGTGTCAAACCATCATCGCCCCAATTCCCCCGAGAAGGCATTAAAAGTTAAATTATAATTTGGGGAATAAATGGAAGGTTTTAACCACACATTCTGCTTCTCTCTCGCCTTGTCTCTCATCCTCAATTGCTGCATTGTCGTGCTTTATGACCTGCTTTCACTAGCTGTCTGGTTTATTGGCTGATTTATTTTGTGCAAAAGATTGGCGAGTTAAATCGCTCACATTTTTGTTTCAACCCTGACAATCAGCATGACTGCGTTCTGGAAAAGACATCGTAATCCCTTCCCACCAACTTCTTTCTTTGGCAGAAGGAGAGCCTCTATGAAATTTGTCAATTAACCTTCAGAATACTGCCTTTCTCCTCTGCGTATGTCCTCATGATTTGGCCATAAATTAAGAGAGAGGAAATGGGGTGGGGGGTGGGGGAAGAGAGAGAGAATGACAAGTTTCAAAGCCACCTCTTCAATTTAAATGAAATTTGATGATTACAAGTAATAGGGGTTTTGTGTGTGGGTGTCATTGTTTTGTTTTTTGTGTCCACAAGTCAGTGTTGAATTCATACTGAAGCTTCTTCAGTTACCCCAAATGGACAGCTTAGTGCAGTGATGGTTAAGTGTGGTGCAGTGCAGTGATGGTCGAGCGCCGAAACTGGAGCGCGCCGGAGTGCGCTGGAGTGCCGGAACCCAGAAGAGAGCTGCTGGCCGGTGCGCATGTGCACGGCAGCCAGTGGCTCTCTTCGGGGTTCCATCACATGCATGTGCACTGGCCAGCTGCTCTCTTCCAGGTTCCAGCGTGCATCTGTGCACCGGCACCTGCGCATCGTGCAAAGACCAGCTGGCCAGTGTGCATGCGCATGCTGGAACTCGGAAGAGAGCAGCTGGCTGGCATGCCTGCCCACAGAGAGGGCTCTGTGGGCCCTCTCTGGCACATGTGCCATAGATTCGCCATCATGGGCTTAGTGTCTTCATTCTTTTTTTTCTCTTCTATTCAATCATGTCCAATTCTTAGAGGCTGCCTGGACAAGTCCCTACAGTTTTCTCGGTAAGTTTTTTCAGAAGTGGTTTACCATTACCTCCTTCCTAGGGCTGAGAGAAAGTGACTGGCTTAAGTCCACCCTGCTGGTTTCGTGCACCAGGTGGGAGTCCTGGTTTTTCACTTGATGCCTTAATCTTTACACCAAACTGTCTCTCTCAAATGCTAGTCTAGATGTCCTTTAAATAATATTTATTTATTTGTCTGTATGAGTGGCGTGGTGAAGACACTTGCCTCCCACTGGGAAGGTTCAATCCTAGGTAGCAACAAATGTTTCTCTCTCAAGGCAGAAAGAGAAAATATCTGCTGCAAACTCTGCATAGGTGTCAGGAAGGGCATCTAGCCAGTAAATGCTCAGTTCCATTCAGTTGCCCCGACTGTATCCTGAATTAAGGGATTACATGGTCATAAAAAAAAATTATTCAATTTATGTAGCTGTCCATCTCATGTATGAGAGTCCAGGCAGCTTACAAATTTAAAGACACACACACACACAAAAAAAAAAATAACCTGAGAACATAACCATAAGAAGAGAGCAATAAACAACAATGAAAACTGTCGAAACCGTAAAAAGATAATCTGTGGGAGAGCACAGTTTCAGTTTCCTTGGCAATATAGCCAGGTTGCAGGCTCTACTCCACCACTACTAGCTGAGATGACAAAGACATATCTTCCCGTTCTTCCAGAAGACCGACAAAATCTTCTGACCAATCTGACTTTGAGGAAATTATATTCCAGAGGGCAAACTTGGCAACATGTCAAACCTGATGGGATGGGAGAGATTGGATTGGGGACAGGCAGTTCCACAAATACTCTGTTTTGTACGGTTCTATATGTCGTTACTAGCAGTTTGAATTCAACCCAGAAATAAACTGGTAATGAATGCAGCTCGCAGAGCAGAGATACCATATGTGTTGATCCAGGTGGGTACATATCTAATGTCAACAAACAAATAAAAACACGTATTTTTTCCTGATTTCTGATTTTTTCCTCCCCCTTTCTCAGACAGAGGGGAAAAAAGTAACTTGTCGTGAAGTAGGACACTAATAATTTGGATGTGGTTTTTACAGCAGAACTTCAGGAAGCTCCTGTTATATAATATGGAAAATAAACAGGAATAGCACCAGGGGTGAAATGCTCCCGGATCGGACCGGATCGCCCAATCCGGTAGTGATGGAGGCGGGTGGTTCGGAGAACCGGTAGCAAAAATCCCTGCCTCCTCCCCATGCCCAGCTGAGCCACGTGATCATCAGAGGCTTTTTTTTTCTTTTAAATGCCTCTGACGATCCAAGCTGAGTTGCCTGATCATCAGAAGCTTTTTAAAAAAGCCTCTGCTTATCAGGCAACTCAGCTTGGATCATCAGAGGCATTTAAAAGAAAAAAAAAAAGCCTCTGCCGATCAGGCAACTCAGCTTGGATCGTCAGAGGCATTTAAAAGAAAAAAAAACCCTCTGCTGATCAGGCAACTCAGCTTGGATCGTCAGAGGAATTTAAAAGAAACAAATCTTTTAAATGCCTCTGACGATCCCAGCTGAGTTGCCTGATAGGCAGAAGCATTTAAAAGAAAAAAAAAGCCTCTGCCGATCAGGCAACTCAGCTGGGATCATCAGAGCCTTTTGAAAACATTTTTTTACAACCTCTTCGCCGAAGAGGTTGTAGAAAAAAATGGTCTTGAAAGTTAAAAAAAAAAATTGGCCACGCCCACCCAGTCATATTACCCCCACCACCACCAAGCCATGCCCACAGAACCGGTAGTAACAAATTTTAGTTTTCACCACTGAATAGCACCATCTATAATACTCAGTGGTGGGCTGCAACCGGTTTAACAACCAACCAGTTGTTAGTGTGTGCTTCACGTGCACATGTGCCTATAACATGCTCACGGCAGCATTCAAAATACAGCAAATTGAAGCTCAGCTGCTTACTTTCTAAGGCAGCCCCGGTAAGTAGAACATCAGAGGTGCAGAAATCAGCTGTGCCGCGCGAATCAGTAGGCAGAGCTTGGGGCGGAGTCAAAAGAGGAATCAGCCTAGAATCTCTACATAGCCATAAACAGTCTAAGTTGAACCACTCCAGAATTCTGTTCACTCTTATCTAGCTCCAATTTAATGCTGACTGTTAGTTGACCAGATTCCTCTATATAGGCATGAGCAATACTTTTTTGTAGTGTTTTATTCTTAATGCATAAATCCCTCTGAAGGAGGCAGGCAGAATTCAAGAGATGGTGAAAAAGCATGGTATCAATACAATTTCTTATTGGCTTAGAATCAGTAGTGAAATCCAAATTTTTTTACTACCGGTTCTGTGGGCATGGTTTGGTGGGCATGGTGGGCATGGCAGGGGAAGGATACTGCAAAACCCCCATTCCCTCCCCACTCCTGAGGGGAGGATATTGCAAAATCTCCATTCTCACCTCACTCTGGGGCCAGCCAAAGGTGGTATTTGCCGGTTCTCCAGACTACTCAAAATTTCCGCTACCGGTTCTCCAGAACCTGTCAGAACCTGCTGGATTCTACCCCTGCTTAGGATATTCTAAAGGACTATCTCTTCCCCCTCTCTCCTTCTCCCTCTCCCTCTCCCATCTCTCCTCCCTCTCCTTCTCCCTCTCTCCTCCTCATCTCCCTCTCCCCTCTTTCTCTCTCCCTCTTCCTTTCCTTCTCCCTCTCCTTGTTTCTCTCTGTGATATTTCTATAGGGGATAAGTAAAATATTTAGACAGGAATGGGGCTAGATTTAATTTTACTTTTCTCTGTGGTGCTAAATCTAATTATTTTTTATTTTACTATACAAATTCAGGAAATTGGGTTTTATCTCAATCATACCGTAGGCTTCCCAGGAAGATGTTTGTATTTATAATCTTCATGCGATTCAAATATTTGAATCGAATAGGTCAATATAAGTAGATCATTTCAGGCTTCAGTCCCTAGTCTCTATATCTGTTACAGGGGGTGGAGATGAAGCTGTGGAAGGAGAAAGTGCTTTCCATGACAGACATCTTTTCTACTGGCAGGCAGATGTTTTGGTGTCCTTCGCTGACCCCAAAGCTAATTGCTTGGGTAAAGACAGGCTCTTCAAATAATTCTTTCTCTCTGGACTACATGTAGGTCACAGAGAGAAAGCTTATCGTAATCCATGGTCAGGGCGTGTAATTCTGTGTCCGTATTTCCTATTGTCTGCATTCCGGAATTTTCTATTCTACTGTAGACAATGGTTAGCACCCTGGGGTGAAAAATTTGCCTTCATGTTTGATCTCAATGGTGTACATTTTGGGGGGGCTTCCATGTAGTACTGCAAACTACCAAGGTACTATATTTACTTCTATATTTTGGCTTTAAGTATTCTAGTCAAGATAGGGTGGGAGCAGGGGTGAAATCCAGCAGGTTCTGACAGGTTCCAGAGAACCAGTAGCGGAAATTTTTAGTAGTTCGGAGAACCGGCAAATACCACCTCTGGCTGATCCTAGAGTGGGGTGGGAATGGAGATTTTGCAATATTCTTCCCCCAGGAGTGGGGAGGGAATGGAGATTTTGCAGTATCCTTCCCCTATCATGCCCACCAAGCCAAGCCCACAGAACTGGTAGTAAAAAAATTGAATTTCACCACGGGGGCGGGGGGGGGGATTATTTGGTGAGGATTAGCAGAAGTGATCTCATACCTCCTCTCATTTTGGTCATCCTATGGACATCAGTTTTCTGTTTGATGTCCATGGGGTGGACATCAAACATTCTATTGCTCATAACTTGCTTCTCAAGTCCTTGTAAGCTCATGTTGTGTGTGCCATATTCCAAGCTTTGTTACCTATAACTTACTATTTTTATTTATTTTATTAATCATATTTCTATGCCACCCACTCTCCGAGGACTCTGGGCGGCTTACAACAATCGATAGTATACTAAATAGTATATTGCCCCCAACAATCTGGGTCCTCATTTCACCTACCTCAGAAGGATGGAAGGCTGAGTCATCCTTGAGCCGGTGAGATTTGATCTGCTTATCTGCTGAACTAGCAGTCAGCTGAAGTAGCTATGGTACAGCACTCTAACCACTGCGCCACCTCGGCTCCAAAAGACCTTTAGGTCTTATATTTCTCAAAGCACATATTGGCATTCACTATAAATTTCTTCCCTCAAAGAGGTCCTTCCTTCCTTCCTTCCTTCCTTCCTTCCTTCCTTCCTTCCTTCCTTCCTTCCTTCCTTCCTATTCTAAAACACCAAATGTGAGAATAGAACTTGTTTTTAAAGCCATAAAAAGCATAACATTCCATCATGTAAGTGGAAAGTCACCTTTTTCAAAAGCCTACACTTTTGTAGATTTTTCTTAAAACTGCAGTTTTCCCCAATGACTACAATTTTACCGGCACAAAATTTTGAGATGCGCAAAGCTTTTCCCCTCGAGAAGCATATTTTAGTTTATTTTTCAATTCAGTTTAGAATAACTTGATGCTACTACACCAATCTCAGGCCTTAGATATATGAAGTTAGGCAAAATACAGGGGCTGAAATCAACTTTTCTAACACTAAATTAGGGATATTGTTTTCTGCTTGTTTCTTTTGCCTATATCACTTTATCTCTTTACATCCATGGGGATCCAGAACAAGATTTCCTAGTTGCATATATCTGTGCATACCAGAGGTGGTATTCAGCCGGTTCGGGCTGGTTCGGGTGAATTGGTAGTGGCGACGATCAGCTGGCCCCGCTCACCCACCCCATCCTTTATTTCCTGCTTTCTAGCTCATCTCAATCACGCAGCACAGCTGATTTCCTCCTCCTCGCTGTTCTACTTACCATTGCTGACTTGGAAGGTAAGCAGCTGAGCTCCTAAATGCTCCGTTTTCAGCTCTGCGCACAAGTATGCACGTTCACTGAGCCGATTGTAAAACTGGCAGCATCCCACCACTGATGCATACATATGCATATGCCATGTTGGCAGCACTTTGGAATATTGTGTTCATATGTGTACCAGTCTACGTTACATTAAACAGAGAAACACTGACATAATTGATGGAACTGCCTTTTCAGTAGGTACTTCAGCCTCTTCAAAGAGAATGCTAAATTATATAGTTTTTATGTAGAAATGACAGAACTGGATAAGATACTCACAGGAAGAGATGAGCACATAATTAAATATATATATAATTATTTACTTTGTATTGAATTAGAAGAAGAACAGGTAAAAGAAACAATGATAGCTTGGGCAAAGGATTTTGGATACTCAATTGAGTTAGATAAATGGCAACAGCTATGGGAAAGAAATTATAAATTAACGAAGTCCCCAGCATATAAGGAGAATCTATATAAAATGTTTTATAGATGGCACATGTCTCCTGAAAAATTGGCAAGAATGTTTAAAGCTAAATCTGCAAAATGTTGGAAATGTCATCAGTGACCAAGATCGTATTATCATATGTGGTGGACATGTCCAGAAGCGAGGAATTATTGGATGAAAATCAAAACATGGTTAGAAGAAATGTTACAACAACATATAGATTTAAAACCTGAACTGTTCTTATTGGGTATCTTACCAGAGAACTTTAGTAAGGAAAATATATACTGGATTGTACATATGATAACTGCAGCGAGGATAGTATTTGCACAAAAATGTTAAGCAGAGAAAATTCCTAGGGAGGGAGAAATAATTAAGAAAATATTGGATTGTGCAGAAATGAATAGATTGACTTTGATACTTAAAGAAAGAGAAGAATCGGAATATTTTAAGATATGGGGGCAATTTTATTATTTGCTGGAGAAGAGATATACATAAAGTAATAGTGTAAAGAAAGGTGGGAGAAATGTTATAACAAAGGAAATGACAAATATCAAGTTATAAGAAATTATTGAGGAGTACGGAGAAGACCCAAAAGATGTACTCCGATCAGTGGTGGGATTCAGCCGGTTTGCACCATTTTGGGAGAACCGGTTGTTAACTTTCTGAGCAGTTTGGTAAACTGGTCGTTGGACGAAATCATTAGGGCACAGAACCAATTGTTAAATTACTTGAATCCCACCACTGACTCAGATGATACACTGATGGATTGATTATATATTGTACGTTTGTTTGTTTATATATATAAAAAACTTTTTTGAAAAAAGAGAGAGAGAGAGAGAACATTTTTTTCCACTTCTTGTGCTGCAACCGAGGTGATTTTTCCAGTTCTTTGGAAAACAAACCCATCTGTGTTCATATCATGTGCATAAAGGAACACACTTCATATCCCTGTTCTTGGTCTCGCGAAAATATCCTGCTGCTGTTCCTCCTGCTGCTATTTCTTCTTTTCCTAAATGGGATGGATGGATGGATGGACATGTGGGAAAAGGAATCTGCTACAGAGGCTTCCTGCCCAGGGTTCCTGCTGTGGCCACTACTGTTCATCTACACGTCCAGGATGGAGATCTTCCCAAACCTTTTCCCTCCCTAGTCTCTCCTCTTCAGCGAGAGTTTCTGTTAAACTTCCCATTACAGTTGACATGATGTTGTCCAGTGGTGGGTTCCTCCCGGTTCAGCCCGGTTCGGCTGATCCGGTAGCAGTGACGTCACTGAACTGGTTCTCTTTGTTTGGGAGCTGGGCCCTCCCGCCCCCCCTCGTGTTATTCTTACCTTTTATTTGGCCCTGCCCCCAATTTTTCGCTGCCTCCCAAGTCTCAGCTGATTGGCTGGAAGGAAAAAAACTGTTTAAACCCTTGCTGTGTGGCTTCAAAGGGCTGCCGTACAGCTGATCAATGTTAAAAGGCAGTGTGGTGGTAGACCAGTGCGCTCGAAAAATAAATGGGTAGACCAGGATACTCCAAAACCAAATGGGTAGACCAATGCACTCGAAAAACAAATGGGTAGACCGGTACAGCTCTACAAGCAGTTAACAGCCTGGTAGACCAGTACCTCTGCTAAATCCTAAAGAATTGTCACATGACCATCAAGCCACGCCCACAAAGTAAGTCACGCCCACAGAACCGGTAGTAAAAAAAATTTAGAACCCATCCCTGATGTTGTCAAATGGGAATAAATTTATCATACACCAAGGATGGGAAGAATAACAGAATAATAGAGTTGGGAGGCGCCTTGGAGGTCTTGTAATCCAACCCTCTACTCAAGCAGGAAAATCTATACCATGGTTGTCCAATTGCTTAAAAACCTCCAGGATTGGAACACCCACAACATCTGGAGGCAGGTTGTTTTGATTAATTCTTCTCACTGTCAAGAAATGTCTCATTAGTTCTAGATTGGTGATTGTTCTCTTGATTAGTTTCCATCCATTGCTTCTTGTCCTGCCTTCTGGTGCTTTGGAAAATAGGTTGACCCCCTCACTTTGTGGCAGCTCTTCAAATATTGGAATGCTGCTATCCTGTCACCAGTCGTCCTTCTTTTCACTAAACTAGGCAGACTCAATTCTTGCAACTGTTCTTCTTATGTTTTAGCCTCCAGTCCCCTCATCAACTTTGTTGCTCTTCTCTGCACTCTAGAAAGAGTGCAGAGAAGAGTTGGGCCTTCCTTTCAATAACAGCAATCCACTTGACATTCATTCATTCATTCATTGGTTCAATTTATATGCCGCCCTTCTACAGAGACTTAGGGTGGCTTACAATGCGTTAAGCAATTGCCTTCATACTTTTGTATATACCTGCTTAGTAGGGCTTTCGGGCCCCCCTAAGCAGTGTTCTTACAAAGTCAGCTTATTGCCCCCACAATCCAGGTCCTCATTTTACCTACACATCCCATGATGACCAGGGATGCTATTCACTTACTTTCCCTACCAATTCGCAAATGTGTGCCCATCCACGCATGCGCCTGGCCTTCTGTGCATGCGCTTTGCTAGCGCGTAAAGGTGCTAGGTGTGGGCCCACCCGCGATTTCCACTACCGGGTCGAGTCAACTGGTCCGAACCAGCTGAATACCACCCCTAATGATGACCTTAAAAATGATTACAAACTAAGCGGCAAAGCCCAGCAGAATCTATCTACAGAATATGACAAAACCAGAGAGCCAGTGTTGAGTGAATCAATTCTGGCAGAGACTTCGCTTCGAAACAGCAAAAAAGAAAAGACTTAAATTTGTGTGAAGATGGAATGATCTGTGTGGGCTCCAGTTTGGCGTTTACAGTTTCACATCTATATCAGCGCAAGTGGGTTTTCTGTTGCCTCTTACTGCATCTCTAAAAACTGCTGCCACCATTTTAGCTACAAGTCGTGACAGTGCCCTTTTGACGTAGATCAAGATGATCAGCGTATTACGGTTTGGTAAAGTGGAATACGACAATATGGGGTTGGGGTTTTTTTCAAAAAAATATTTGTTAGATTTCTTTAAAATCCCATCTTTATTACTTTTATAAGTCATTTAAGATGGTGAACATCGATTAGGCTGAGGGAGAGTGAGTGATTGATCCAAAGCAGAGGTGGGTTTCAGCAGGTTCTCACCAGTTCTGGAGAACCGGTAGCAGAAATTGTGAGTAGTTCGGAGAACCGGTAGTAAAAATTCTGACTGGCCTCGCCCCCATCTATTCTCTGCCTCCTGAGTCCCAGCTGATTGGGAGGAAATGGGGATTTTGCAGTAACCTTCCCCTGGATTGGGGTGGGAATGGAGATTTTATAGTATCCTTCCTCTGCCACGCCCACCAAGCCATGCCCACCAAGCCACACCCACAGAACCGGTAGTAAAAAAAATTTGAAACCCACCACTGGTCCAAAGTCACCCAGATGGCTTTCATAGTAAAGCCATAACTAGAACTCACATCTCTCCTGGTTTCTAGGCCACCATTATCACACCTTATTACTGCCTAGACTTTGAACTGCTTTTTCAATCAATAGGATATTTGTAGCTCAGGGCTGAACTGTTGATGGTCTCTCAGCTTGATGATTTTCTTGCAGACATTTCATCACCCAACCAGGTAACATCATCAGTGCTAGAAGGGAATAAGGCTTCCTCTCTTTTTAGATATGTGACTTGCCCTGTTGGTGTTGGTTTCTTGATTAGGCTGTTGTTTGATTTTTTTAGTCTACTGTTAAACATGGTGCTAATCACTGCTTATCTGGGTATTCATTGCTGGCAAGGAGGTGTTGTGGTCTTTTAGCTTTTTGATTGTCCCTTTTGAATGGTATGTAGCTGTTGTTTATCAGTATGTACCTGTTGATGGGCAATTTCTCTTAGTGCCAGGCTTTCAGGAATTCTCTAACATTTTTGGACTTGGCTCAACTTGGTACATCTGCAAGAAAACAACCAATCTCAGAAAGCACCACAGCACTAAGGTATTTTTCCATTGATCATCTTAATTCCCATTCTTGCTGGATTCTTCTTGTCCTGTCTTTCTTTACTCTGCCTTTCCTTCTTTCTAATCTATTGTTATATTGCACATCTCAATTTTTTTTTGCCTGGCCTTCTTTCGTTTGTTTAAATATAATAATATTTCAATTGCATGAGGTTTTATTTAATTTTCTTCCCCTGTTCACATCTCCCTCTTGGAAATGAATCACTCATTAGCATTTTTATTATTTTAAACTTTAAGTGATATACCTGTGTGTATCAGCTTTCTTTTGTTTGCTTGATTCTTTTTTCCCCTTGTAAGCAGTATCTCCAATATTTTTCCCCAACTGTGTGCATCTATTAGTATATATGTATAATAAAAGCAATTTTTAGAATGCAGTACTATAGTAGGCAGTACTATAGGCTACTTCTGCTGAGTACTGGCTGACTGCCAGTAGTTCAACAGTTCGATTCTCACCGGCTCAAGGTTGACTCAGCCTTCCATCCTTCCGAGGTGGGTAAAATGAGAACCCAGATTGTTGGGGGCAATACGCTGACTCTGTAGACCACTTAGAGAGGGCTGTAAAGCACTGTGAAGTGATACACTGTATATAAGTCTAAGTGCTATTGCTCTATTAGGAGTGTTGTTGTTGTTGTTGTTAGTTGCAAAGTCATGTCCGACCCATCGCGACCACATGGACAACTTTCCTCCAGGCCTTCCTGTCCTCTACCATCCTCTGGAGTCCATTTAAGCTCACGCCGACTGCTTCAGTGACTCCATCCAGCCACCTCGTTCTCTGCCTTCCCCTTCTTCTTTTGCCCTCAATCATTCCCAGCATTAGGCTCTTCTCCAGGGAGTCCTTCCTTCTCATTAGGTGACCAAAGTATTTGAGTTTTCTCTTCAGGATCTGGCCTTCTAAAGAGCAGTCACGGTTGGTCTCCTCTAGGATTGACCAGTTTGATCATCTTGCAGTCCAAGGGACTCGCAGGAGTCTTCTCCAGCACCAGAGTTCAAAGGCCTCCATTCTTTAACACTCAACCTTCTTTATGGTTCAACTTTCACAACCATTAGGAGTGTTACAAGAGACATTGATGTGGTGGTACAATGGTTAGAATGCAGTATTGCAGGCAACCAATGCCCACAGTATGGAGTTCAGTTCTGACTGGCTCAAGGTTGACTCCTTGAGATTGGTAAAATGAGAAGACCCATTATTATTATTATTATTATTATTATTATTATTATTATTATTCATATTTCTATGCCGCCCACTCTCCGAGGACTCTGGGCGGCTTACACCAAAGACAGTATACTAAATAGCATACTGCCCGCAACAATCTGGGTCTTCATTTTACCCACCTCGGAAGGATGGAAGGCTGAGTCAACCTTGAGCTGGTGAGATTTGATCCGCTGATCTGCTGAACTAGCAGTCAGCTGAAGTAGCTGCAGTACTGCACTCTAACCACGGCGCCACCTCGGCCCATCCTTCCAAGGTTGGTAAAATGAGAAGACCCAGATTGTTGAGGGCAATATGCTGACTCTGTAAACCACTTAGAGAAAGCTTTAAAGCACTATGGAGCAGTATCTAAATGTAAGTGTTACTGCTATTGCTATAAAGACGAATGGGATGCTGGATCCTCATCCAAGTTGCATCAATGCAACATTAATGAGAGTTGTAAGAAAAATACAGAAATAGCCAGATTGCTCTGGTCAAAATCTCACATTATCAAATATCACTCCTACACTAACGTCGACATTTCTCTCTGGCGCACTTGCAATTTTTGTCCCATTCCAATAGATTTAAAATGATAAAAGACGCCATGAAAGTGAGAAGCAACACGGTGATGAAACAACTGGACTAGCATCTGATAGACCAATCTTCCATTAGGAACAGAAGCCAAGAGAATGATCTGGGTCCAGTTACTCCTTCTCCATCCAAAAGAGCACCAGGCTTTTGCGACAAGCCAACGGGTAAAAATAACTCCTTGTTGTGTCGTATAATTGATAAGCTTTGCTACAAAAAGTAAGTGCAGACAATACAATGAGACTGAATTCTGCAATCACGCAGGTCGAACGCTAAAAGCAACCACCTAAGTGCCATTAAATGTTTCTGCTTTTCTTTTGCTAATGAATAGGCTGGCAAACCTCTATTCCCCAATGCGCCCTATGCAATCAGGGATAAGACAGAAGAGGTTAATCTCTGAGCTGGCTAAAAAAAGGAATCGGGGTCTTTGCCAAAGCGGAGGATTTTGCTGCAAATTGGATAAGGCAGTATGGATCAGTTCCTACACACCTCTAATCAGCTTGCTTCACTGATGTTTCGCTATATGACCCAACAAGCATTCTAAGAAGTAGGTTTCAAGGTTTGATAAACTTTGGACAATAAAATTTACAGCTTGCTCCCCTCCGCCCCACAAAGAAAAGTTATTTACCATAACTTTTTGTTTTTTTGCAGGTTTATGTACCCTGACCGATTTTTCCCATCGCTTTTCTCTCTTCCACCTTATTGTCTCCTCTTCTACAAAAATCTACATGTCGGCTTTGGAAACCGTATTATCAGGGGTGAAATCCAGCAGGTTCTGAAGAACCGGTAGCAGAAATGTTGAGTAGTTCGGAGAACCGGCAAATACCACCTCTGGCTGGCCCCAGATTGGGGTGGGAATGGAGATGTTGCAGTATCCTTCCCCTGCCATGCCCACCAAGCCACGCCCACCAAGCCTCACCACACCATGCCCAACAAGCCACGCCCACAGAACCGGTAGTAAAAAAATTTGGATTTCACCACTGCATGTTAGGCTTCCATGCTGCCATGCTGCCACCTTCTCATGTGTGGGAAAGTAGGAGCGGGGGGGGGGGGGGATTTATCTGAGGGTTTTGTATTTAGACAAAATAGCATTGTTCCCATCGGTCAAGGTCAGGACGAGCCTGCATCTGGAGAAGGAGTGGTCGGAGTGATGTCTCAAGTTGGGACGGATGGTGATTGGAGCATGTGATCGACTGAGGAGTGAGGGGATGGTTTTGGGGGTTTTGATTTACTGAGGGAAAACTCAGAACTCTCAGATTAGGGTGTTCCCAAGATGTGCCAGTATACCTACTCTAATAAATGGAACTTTGAGAAAATGCTGGCCTCAGAGTTTTTAATTGGAGCAGAGGTTTTTCTGGAACACTGACACTATGAAGGAGCTCCAAAATATCTTTTGATCAGGGGTGGTATTCAATTACTTTCTCTACCGGTTCGTAAATATGAGCGTGTGAATGCGCACACACTACCTTCACTCCAGTGGTGGGTTTCAAATTTTTATTACCAGTTCTGTGGGTGTGGCTTGGTGGGCGGGGCATGGCTTGGTGGGCGTGGCTTGGTGGGTGTGGCAGGGGAAGGATACTGTAAAATCTCTGTTCCCTCCCCACTCCAGGGGAAGGTTACTGCAAAATGCCCATTTCCTCCCAATTACCTGGGATTTGGGAGGCAGAGAATAGATGGGGGTGGGGCCAGTCAGAATTTTTACTATTGGTTCTCCGAACTACTCAAAAGTTACGCTACCTGTTCCCCAGAAGTAATCAGAAACTGTTGTGGTCCGCCAGCAGCCTGCAGAGCTGGCAGTGGAGTCAGACAGCGAAGAGGCTGAGGAAGAATAGGGGCCAGTCGTGGAGGCTGAGGAAGGCCCTGATGAGGGCTCTGTGTCAGAGGCAGAGATGGGGCCAGGGCCATCGGGGAGTGAGGTGCGGACTCCAGAACCTCCAGAGACTGATAGGAGTGAGGCAGAGGAACAGGAGGAGCCTGTTCCTAGTGCACACATGAGAAGAGCTGCCAGAAGGCAAGAGCAGCTCAAGCAAAGAGGACAACTCGGGAATAGGGCCAAGAGATGATTGGCCCCTCCCATAAGGCTTAAAACAGACCAGCAACGGCATTTGGGCTTTGCCGGAAAACAACGTTCGTAGCTTCGTCTTCTTCTTCTTCGTCTACGTCTTGTATTTATTTTTGTATCTGGGACTTCTGAACGTTTGCCAAGAAAGGCCTTTTGCAGTTTGCCTAATTGGACCAAGGTTTGTGATAGGACTGAGGAATTTGTGTTGGGAGGAATTTGCTTTAATTTAGTTGAAAGACGCTGGGAATGAAGTAATTTTCAGCTGTTCAAATAAAGTTAGTTTGTTTTTTCACTGACTGATTTTCCTACTACTTACTTGGGCCTGGGTCACAACAGAACCTGCTGAAACCCACCTCTGCTTCACTCACATGCACTTCATCCATGCATGTGCATGCCCTTCCATGTATGTACTTTGCTCACTTGCACGCCTTGCGCACATGCACCCAGCCTCAAAAACGTGCCTAAATAGTATGGCATAGAGCCGGGGTGGGTAGATGAGCCCACCCACAATTTCCGCTACCGGTTCGGGCGAACCACTCCGAACCGGCAGAATACCACCTCTGCTTTTGAAACTGTAAACTACCCACTATCTTTCTTTATCCACAGTTAGTTCTATTCCATGATATCCTTTTAATTCAGCCAAAGATCATTTCATTTGTCTTGAGTTGAGACGGTGCTGTCTCTTTATACAGTATATTGAGCCTTCTGTAAAGGGATTTCGCTTTAACCTTATTATGGAGAGTGTTAGTAATTCTACCCTTATGTCAATGTAAAACTTTTGAACCTCAGTTTTTCTCTAAACATTACCATCCTTCTCCTCTGCTGACATCCAATGGACACTTCTAAGAATGTCTCAAAGGTGCTTTTTTTCCAAGAGGCAACTGGACTTTCTTGTTTTTCTTTGAAGACGTTTCGCTTCTCATCCAAGAAGCTTCTTCAACTCTGACCGGATGGTGGAGAATGGAAGGATTTTAATGAAATAAATAATAAAATTCTTCCATTCCCCATCATGCAATCAGAGCTGAAGAAGCTTCTTGGATGAGAAGTCCTTTGGGAAAGTCTTGAAAAACCATGACCTGGATGACTGAGAATCTCCATAGGCACTTCTAAAAATGTCTTTTTTCATATATTTTTTTTAAAATTTGATTTATATGCCGCCCTTCTCCGGAGACTCAGGGCGGCTTACAGTGCGTTAAGCAATAGCCTTCATACTTTTGTATATTTATACAAAGTCAGCTTATTGCCCCCACAAACTGGGTCCTCAATTTACCTACCTTAGAAAGGATGGAAGGCTGAGTCAACCTTGAGCCTTGGTGAGATTCGAACCTGCAATAATTGCAGGCAGCTGATGTTAATAACAGGGCTTTAGACCACTGTACTATCCAAGGCTCTTATGCATGGATGCAAGACTTTCTGACTGCATGCAATAGGGGTACAAAAATTTATCACTTATCAGTTCATCCAACAAAGGGAATAACAGAATAACAGAGTTGGTGTCCCCATCTAACCCCATCTAACTATTTCTCCCCTCCCTCTGTTGTGTGGCAACCCTGAAGCCTTCAAGATGGCCTCAGCGATGATGGTCGGGTTCCGAAATAAAAGACTCCAAACCTTGATGATGATCAGTGGTGGGTTGCCCCCGGTTCAGACCGGTTCTATAGAACCGGTAGTAAAACTGGCGGGAAGCTCCGCCCACTGTCACTGACATCATCAAAAAGCTTCTGCACATGCGCAGAAGAGACCGCGCGGGAGCGAGTGAAGCAACCGTGTGCACACGGCCTCGTTGCAAACCAGTAGTAAAGATAAGTAGAACCCACCCCTAATGATGATGGTTAGAGATGCTTTATCGGTACAGACTGACATCCATAAACAATGAAAGGAAATATGGTTGGAGCTATTGCTCCATGCTCCCCACCACCTTATAAAATATTGTGCCTAAGCAGC
The DNA here is from genome assembly GCA_012654045.1 of Ptyas mucosa. NCBI lineage: Eukaryota > Metazoa > Chordata > Lepidosauria > Squamata > Colubridae > Ptyas > Ptyas mucosa. The sequence goes on from WNWU01000068.1 coordinate 1,288,915, forward strand.
CCATTAAAGCAGCCTCACCCTTCTACCCACGCTCCAAATCCATGGGCTACCCGCTCACACGCTGGTCACACCCACCTCATTCCTACCTACTTCCTACTGCGTACAGGGAATGTCAGCAAGCCACAATCACACCCAAGCAGCCCCAGTCCTGCCAGCACCTTCAGCTCCCAGTTAAGGCCAGCACTTTCAGAGCTGCTAGGCTTACTCCTTCCCTCCATGAGCCTCCCATCGCTTGGGGATGCTTGCAATTCAACAGTTGAGAAGGCTGTCGGCTGCCTTATGATGTCATCCTTCCCTTTAGGAATGAGAGTAGGCTGTAGCAGTGGCTGGCGGCCTCCTGGAGGCAATAGGATCAAGGTTAGCTTGGTAGGCTGTGGCAGCGCTGGCCGCGCCGGGGCTGACCATGATCACTTCAGGGTTGACAGTTGGAAGAAACAATGAAGGTCTTCTAGCTCAATTAGGAAAGTCTACACCACACCTGCTCAAGCAGGAAACCCTACACCACAAGTGGCTGTCCAGTCTCTTCTTGAAACCTGAGAGAAATAAGAATTATTCCTGTAAAAAGTATACCCTAAGCCCATGATGGCGAACCTATGGCACGCGTGCCACACGTGGCACTCAGTGCCATATCGGTGGGCACGCAAGCTCAGCTCCCGCCACCTGATTTTCGGGCCTTCTGGGCCTACCAGAAGTAGGGGAAAAGGCTGTTTCCAGTCTCCGGATGGCCTCAGGAGGGTGGGGAAGGCCCGTTTTTCACTTTCCCCAGGCTCCAGAGGCTTTCTAGGAGCCTGGGCAGAGCAAAGAATGGGCCCACTGTGCTATCGCATGCCAAAAGCGGGGGGAGTGTGTGGGGGGTCATGTGCGCATGCGTAGGGGGCGGGGGGCGTAGAATTATGGGTGTGGGCATGCATGCAGGTGGCCCCCCCCATACTCCCCCCACTTTTGGTACATGATGACAAAAAGTTTAGTCATCACTGCCCTAAGCTATGCCATTTTAAGTGCCTTATTTTACCTTGTGTAACCTGATTGTATAACTGTACTAGTAGAACATAATAAGAACATGAGAAGAGGAACTGTGTAGTTCTTAAGATGCTTGTTTTGCTGTTTTGCAGGATATTTGATGCGTATTTTTTGAGGAAACCAATGTTCTGGTAAAATTCCAAAGTAGGCCTGTTTGGGGTCACTCTGCCCCTTCCTAAAGGGGAAGTACGCATATAACGATACCATGTACATACGTGGTATTTTTGTAGGGTATTTCTACTGGGAAGAAAGGGAATTTCCAAGGCGGAACATGTGCCAAATATGTTATATAAGATCTGAAACTGATGCTCTAGGGAAATGCGTGTATCCTGTTGTATTGGGCTTCTGTATCCTGAAAATTGTATTTAACTACCGTAAGTGGATAATCAAATTGTTCTTCTCCTCTAGAGGGGAACCAACTTTGCAAAGTTTATAATAAACCTGTCTTTGGCTTGTTCATTGCCTCTGTTTCACTCCTTAAAAAGGAAAGGCTGGATTCCTGTTTCTTACAAAACCCCTCCAGTGTTGGAGCAACCACAGTTTCAGGAGGCTTGACTTCAGGAGGAAGAGAGATGTACATTTGCCACTGTACATAAATGGTGAGGAGGTGGAGAGAGTGGGTAGTTTTAAATTTCTGGGCATTTATATCTCGGAGGACCTGTCATGGACTACGAATGTTAACATGCTTGTGAAGAAGGCACAGAAGAGGCTGTACTTCCCGAGAATGCTCAGGAAGATAAATCTATCCCAGCATCTACTTCTGTCCTACTATCGCAGCACCATTGAGAGTGTCCTGACATACGGCAGTCTTGCATGGTATGGGAGCAGCTCTGCAGCGGACAAAAAAGCTCTACAGAGAATTATTAAAACTGCCCAGAATATCATCGGACTCCAGCTACCAGCCCCGGACGACATCTTCGAATCTCGCTGTTTGAGGAAGCTGCATAACATTCTCAGAGACTCTTCCCATCCTGCTTACAATCTTTTTCGACTGTTGCTTTCTGGCAGAAGATACAGAACAATTAAAACTCGGACCACACGTCTTCTGAGTAGTTTTTATCCCAGAGCTATAATTGCAGTCAACAATGAACTCAAGGGCCACCATCAGTGAGCTGTTGGACAGGATTACTTGGTCTGTTGTGTGGATGTTTGGGTGGTTGAGGGGTGGGGAATTGTGGTGGGTGGGAGTGTGTTAGGGGATTGTTATGTGTGTTGGACCTGGTCTTTGGGTGTTAAGTGAATTTCGTTGTATGTGTAAACTGTGTATACGCATACAATGACAATTAAATAATAATAATAATAATAATAATAATAATAATAATAATAATTATTATTATTATTATTATTATTATTATTCCTCTGGTTAATTATTCTAACTGTCAAGACATTTCTCCTAAATTGGAGAAATTCTAAATTCTAAGTTGGTGCCATTCTTGATTAGTCTCCATCCATTGCTTCTTGTCCTGGAAAATGGCTCTCCGGTGAGCAGAATTAATTTATACAACTTTGCAACTGGCTTTGCACGTTTCTTTTTTCCCCCAACTTCACAGAATTGAACGACGGAGGCAAGGATCTGATCACAAATAAAAGAAAGGAACTCGTGGCGTGGATACTTTAATCAAACTCTAGGAAAGTATTCTGATGGCTAGCACCGAACAGTTACCCGTGTCTTGTCAAAAATTTATGTGAGACTTTGACATGAAAACAATGGCTCCAGGGTGTTAGCGGTACATAACATAGAATTCAAACTGGATATATCTCCTGAAAAGTCTGCTTCTGGGCAGAACAAATTCACCAGAGATCTGAAAGCTGAGAGTTGATCACTGAGACCAATTAAATGAATTACAGTAGGAGAACAGGAGATAATTCATGAGTGACATCTAATCTATTCTAATTTAATTGCACAAAAACCTAACATGGGTAAAGCTTTAATGTCGAGCATGTGTTGGCTGGTGAAAAGCATTCAAGGAAGTGGTCGGCTAGATCATATTTGATTTTCAAATGTACTAGACGGTACTGGTACTGGTTGCTGTTTATTAAAGGCTTTGGTTTATATGTTATGAGTTAAACATTTGATTAGACCTTTTTGTAATTATCAGGGGTGGGTTTCACTTACCTTTAACCCCAGTTGGCCCCATGCGCTGTCCGTGCATGCACTTTGCTCGCTTGCGTGCCTTCCGCACATGCGCCCAGCATCGAAAATGTGCCTAAATAGCATGACTTGGAGCCAGGGCAGGTGGGCCGTCCCATCCACAATTGCTGCTACCAGTTCGCCCGAACTGGTGCGAACCGGCTGAATACCACCTCTGGTAATTATCCTTATGCATGGAGACCCATTCTCATGCTGAACGACAAAGGTCTACAAATTATGCAGTAATACCCGCATAATTTATTCAATGTGTTTTTTTTTTCTATTAGGGCAACCTGGTCTGCCCAAATATGGGATGGAGCATACTGCTTCCTTTTTGCCTTTCAGCCCCAGCCTTCACAGGCGGTCACTTTCACAACAAACTATTTTATGTTAAATTTATATTTAAAGGTAAAGGTAAAGGTTCCCCTTGCACATATGTGCTAGTCGTTCCCGACTCTAGGGGGCGGTGCTCATCTCCGTTTCAAAGCCGAAGAGCCAGCTCTGTCTGAAGACATCTCCGTGGTCATGTGGCCGGCATGACTAAACGCCAAAGGCGCATGGAACCAATGGTGGGATTCAAGTAATTTAACAACCGGTTCTGTACCCTAATGATTTCTTCGAACAACCAGTTTGCCAAACTGTTCAGAAAGTTAACAACTGGTTCTCCTGAAGTGGTGTGAACTGGTTGAATCCCACTGCATGGAACGCCGTTAACTTCCCACCAAAGGTGGTCCCTATTTTTCTTCTTGCTTTTTTTAAAGTGCTTTCGAACTGCTAGGTTGGAAGAAGCTGGGACAAGTAACAGGAGCTCACCCCGTTATGCAGCACTAGGGATTCGAACCGCTGAACTGCCGACCTTTTGATCAACAAGTTCAGCGTCTTAGCCACTGAGCTGAATTTATACTTACTGACCTTTTATTTCTTTGTCAGTAATATAAATTTAACAGAATTTATTCAGTGATATTCCACAATTTTACATCCTTGGCGTTCATTTAAAAGATGGAGCTCTGAGCTGCTTGCGGCATCCTAAGATGTGAGCTTTTGGGGGTCCCTTGTGCTCTCTGAGCTTCGTTGTTTTCTTGCAGATGGTTCGGTACTCAAACTAGTGACCAGTACTGATGATATTACCTAGTTTGGGTAATGAACCAGACTCAGAGAGGACCAAGGACCCCTCATTTCAACCCTGAACTACAAATATTCTCCTTTACCGATGCGAGCTCATCTGCACATGGATGGAAAGCCAGCTCCTGTGAGTTTCGCATATTCTCATTAGGGGTCCAGAATCTTCCTGTATGGATCTTTATTGGCATTATATTGGGGTGCAGATTGTGTAGCCCTAGAGATTTTACAGTAGTATTTCTCCTAGAATAGGGGTGTCACACTCAAGGCCCAAAAACCAAATGTGGCCCATGGAGTGCTTAGATATGGTCCATAGGGCTACCCTGGAATCAGTGAAGGAATGGCCTGCAGTGCCTCTGCCAGCGAAAACGGAGCTTGGGATGGCCACACGTAGCCCTCTCGGGCTCCATTTTTGGCTGCGTCGGCCTCCTGCAGCCCTCTGCCAGTGAAAACTGAGCTTGGGGAGGCTGTGTGTGGGTCCCCCCGAGCTCCGTTTTTGCTGACAGAGGGCTGCAGGAGGCCGTCGCAGCCGAAAACAAAGCTTGGGAGCCGGTTTTTGCTGGCAGAGTGCTCAGTCCACCACAGGCGCCTCCCATATGAGTGACCTCAAGCTGGCCACTCCCACCCCAGCCTCCTGAAGTCAAACACAACCCTGATGTAGTCCTCAACGAAATTGATTTTGACACCCCTGTCCTAGAAGCTGCATAAACAAAGAGGAATGCTGAACCACCATTCATCAACAACTAGTTCTTATTTATTTATTTCATTTTATTAGTCATATTTCTATGCCGCCCACTCTCCAAGGACTCTGGGTGGTTTACACGAAAGACAGTATACTAAATGGCATATTGCCCCCAACAATCCAGGTCCTCATTTTACCCACCTCAGAAGGATGGAAGGCTGAGTCAACCTTGAGCCGGTGAGATTTGATCCGCTGATCTGCTGAGCTAGCAGTCAGCTGAAGTAGCTGCAGCACTGCACTCTAACCACTGCGCCACCTCAGCTCAGTTTCCCTTATATATAGAATTCTCTTAGTATTAGAAGCAAAGTACTAAAGAGCCGTGGTGGCGCAGTGGTTAGAATACAGTACTGCAGTTCGATTCTCACTGGCTCAAGGTTGACTCAGCCTTCCATCCTTCCGAGGTCAGAAAAACGAGGACCCAAATTGTTGAGGGCAAGAGGCTGACTCTGTAAACCGCTTAGAGAGGGCTGTAAAAGCACTTTAAGTGGTATATAAGTGCTATTGCTAAGTGCTATTGCTATACATACAAAGAACAATTGCTGGGAATAGTCCTGGAAGCATATTCTGATGGAATATATGAACTCAGTCATTTTACAGATTTACAACATGAAATTGTTTATTTTTAGATTTTTTGCTTTGTTAGTCTGTCTTGTAGTCTGTCTTGCCTCTTCAACCCAACAAGACAGACACAGACTTCAGAGGATAATTAGAACTGTAGAAAAAACAATGGCTACCAACCTGCCTTCCATTGAGGACCTGTATATTGCACGAGTCAAAAAGAGGGCTGTGAAAATATTTACAGACCCCTCACATCCTGGACATAAATTGTTTCAACTCCTACCCTCAAAACGACACTATGGAGCACTGCACATCAGAACAACTAGACACAAGGACAGTTTTTTCCCAAATGCCATCACCCTGCTAAACAAATAATTCCCTCAACACTATCAAACTATTTACTAAGTCTACACTACTCGATTGCGGAAAATACAACTTCAGCAACAGAGCGGTCAATGCCTGGAATGCTCTACCTGACTCCATTGTTACATCCACAAATCCCCACAGCTTCAACCTCAAACTGCCTGCCGTGGACCTCAGTCCATTTCTAAGAGGTCCATAAAGGGGGCGTGCATAAGTGCACCAGCGTGCCTACCGTCCCTGTCTTACTGTCCCCATTTATCTGTACTTACTTCCTTTGTTTATGTTTATGTTTCTACCTATGCCTGCTATCTTGTACATTTGACAAACAAACAAACAAATTTCTGTCAGCTTCCTAAATCACTGAGGCAGATTTTTTTAAGAAGATGGAGAAGTTAGAATGGAAAAGGGGGAGTGAAGAGAAATACCGTATTTTTCGGAGGATAAGGCGCACCGGAGTATAAGACGCACCTACCTTTTTTGGTGGGGAAAAGAAGAAAAAGAAATCTCCCTTTGCCTCTGAGCTAATCTGCCTCGTTGCAGCAAACAGCAAACAGCCTGCTTTACTTTCATTTTCGTTTTCAGCATAGCTTGATTAGCTATGGGAAAGGGAAGAAAAAAAAAATCTGCTCCAGCAATTTACCTCTTTGCAGCAAGCAGCAGAGCCCTGCGCAAAACAGCTGAGAGCAAATCAGCTAAGAGTTGGGAGGCCGATTCAATCAACTTGTGCTAATTAGGCTGTGCTGAAGCTGAAAGGAGCTGTTTTTTTCTTGCTGTTTGCTACATGGGACATGATTACATCCGGGCGGGTGGGCAGAGCCTCCCGCAGCTGCCACTATTAGTTTGCCTGAACCAGATAGAACCAGCTGAATACCACCACTGGCTGAATTGCTAGAAAAAGTGCAGAGAAGACCAACCAAGATGATTAGGGGACTGGAGGCTAAAACATATGATGAACAGTTGCAGGAACTGGGCATGGCTAGTCTAGGGAAGAGAAGGAACAGGGGAGACATGATAGCCGTCTTCCAATATTTGAAAGGATGCCAAAGAGAGGAAGGGGTCAAGCTATTTTCCAAAGCACCTGAAGGCCAGACAAAAAACAATGGATGGAAACTGATCAAGGAGATATTCAACCTGGAAATAAGGAGACATTTTCTGACAGTGAGAACAATCAACCCATGGAACAGAAGTTGCCTTCGGAAGTTGTGGGGGCTTCACCACTGGAGGCTTTCAAAAAGACACTGGACTGCCATTTGTCAGAAATGGCGTAGGGACTCCTGCTTGGGCGGGGGGTTGGACTAGATGACCCACAAGTTCCCTTCCAACTCTGTTAATCTATCTGTAATCTGTCAGTAAATTACCTCGTCCAGCTCTCTTCAATGTGCAGAAAAATCAATTAATCAATCTTCAGGAATGGCTATGCAGTCTCTGCTAAGAAAGCACCAGATATGAAGAACCCACAACCCACAATTTTTTTTACTATCAATTATGTGGGCGTGGCTTGGTGGGTGTGGTGTGGCTTGGTGGGTGTGGCTTGGCGGGCATGGCAGGAGAAGGATACTGTAAAATCTCCATTCCCACCCCACTCCTGGGGGAAGGATATTGCAAAATCTCTATTCCCACCCCACTCTGGGGCCAGCCAAAGGTGGTATTTGCCAGTTCTCTGAATTGCTCAAAATTTCCCCTGCCGGTTTTCCAGAACCTGTTAGAACCTGCTGGATTTCACCCCTGTCACAACCTCTATAGGTTGGCTCTGCTTGTGCAGATCTTACTGTCAGAAAGTTCTCTTTATCTGGTTATTATTATACCACTCTTCACTTTATCATACGGGAGATAATTGGATAACATGCTCCAAATATTGTAAGGATGTCATATAAAAGGTTACCACGCAAACTCAAATCTGAATGGAATCATTGCTTTAAGTTTAAGAATTGCTGAATCCAGTTGGAAGCCTTCAAGACAGTTCAGAAAAGCTGGCAATAGTTTGCCTAGGCACAAACACACTTCTCTCAAATCAGTTCTGAAGTCTAAATCTATCCTATGGTTTTATTTGCACACGGAAACCTCATAAGTTTTCTAAAATGATTTGAAAGTCCAAAATAATTTGACTTTTCATATTGCACTGCACTTTTAATAGACAACAAGGCATCCGACAATGAAATCTCATGCAATTTATAAAGTGGACTCTTGGCTTCAAAAACTATTTCGTACTAAACATGTCAATCTATACAATGAGACAAATGTTATAAACTATCATAGTTTATAACAGATAGTTTATAAATATTATTAAGTGCAAATAGAAATTACATATTTGAACAGCAAGGAAGTTAAATTGATTGTTCTGTTCAAAGAGGAGAATATATTTATGTTTTCTTATTTGGATATCGCTTCTGGATTTTGTGCTTGTGATGAGAAAAATGATGAAACACTGACTTTGGTTTTGCCGGTTAGATAGATTTGTTGTTATAGAAATTGCTAGTATACACTAATGTGTAAAAGAAAAAAGTTGAGGTTCTAATATTGTTATCTTGTACTGTGCTAAAAAGAGTTGGAAGTCAATGCTTTTTTTTCTTTCTACCCTTCTTTCCGCCTTTCTTTTTCCTTCCCTTAATTCCCTATTTTTATTTTATACAGTGATAAAACAATGAAAGTTATATAAAGTACAATAAGACAAATATTTTCTATTTCTTTCAAAGCATTTTTGCATTTTATTCAGGCATGTAAAGTATGAGGTTTGTTGTTGTTGTTAGTTGCGAAGTCGTGTCCAACCCATCGCGACCCCATGGACAACGTTCCTCCAGGTCTTCCTGTCCTCTACCATCCCCTGGAGTCCATTTAGGCTCACGTTGACTGCTTCAGTGACTCCATCCAGCCACCTCGTTCTCTGTCGTCCTCTTCTTCTTTTGCCCTCAATCTTTCCTAGCTTCCCATGAGAAGTCTTTCCTTCTCATTAGGTGGCCAAAGTGTTTGAGTTTCATCTTCAGCTGTCTGTTGCGTATGAGCACACTGGTTTTTGGCACTGCCGCATGCGCAAAGAACAGCCGATTGTCACATGCACATGTATACCAGAAACCAAGAAGAGAAACAGGCAAGGCCACATATGCCAAGCGACATAGCTTTGCGTGCCACTTTGGGCTTGCGTGCCATAGGTTCCCCATTTTAAATACTCAGCCAGAAGGAAGAAATCTTTTTTCTCATCGGGTGTCTGTGGAGATTCTCAGTCATCCAAGTCATGGTTGTCCCAAAAGTGCTTTTTCAAGAGGCCACCGGACTTTGAAGAACCATCCCACAAAAGTTATGCAAACCAGTGACTTGACTAAAAAGCAAAGATTGTTGGAAAGGAATGATGTGATCAGCAAGATGCTATGTTAATCACAGGTATCAAATCAAAGTATCAAATTATTCTGACATCATGGCTTAAATGTCTTTGAGGACGTTTCACTTCTCATCCAAGAAGAGTTGAAGAAGCTTCCTGGATGAGAAGCGAAAACAATTTGAGAATGAACTTCCACCCTCAAGGCAGGGGTGAAATCCAGCAGGTTCTGACAAGTTCTGGAGAACTGGCAGCTGAAATTTTGAGTAGTTCGGAGAACCGGTAGTGGAAATTTTGAGTAGTTCGGAGAACCGGTAGCGGAAATTTTGAGTAGTTCAGAGAACCGGCAAATACCACCTCTGGCTGGTCCCAGAGTGGGGTGGGAATGGAGATTTTGCAGTATCCTTTCCCCCAGGAGTGGGGAGGGAATGGGGATTTTGTAGTATCCTTCTCCTGGAGTAGGGTGGGAATGGAGATTTTGCAGTATTCTTCCCCTGCCATGCTCACTAAGCCATGCTCACCAAGCCATGCCCACAGAACCGGTAGTAAAAAAAATTGGATTTCACCACTGCCTCAAGGTATTACTACCTGGTTTGCTATCCCACAAACACTGTATTTGGAATAGTTTCATTTGAAAACATACAAGATCTGGCAGTGAGAATAAAAACAAAAAAATTGGAAAAACAGAGTGGCTTTTATGTGAGGATGAATGTATGAAGGAGAATGAAGTGAAGTGCAGCACTCAGGCATTCACGGATTTGAAAATATTGTAGGGACACAAAGACCGTCTCTGTAGCTAGTTTCTTAAAAAGAAACCCAAATCAATTGTCCTTTGAAACAAACTGACCCATGTGATAAATGCAGACACTTAACACTGGGATTACAAATTTCAGTCTTAAACACAGGTTGACAAACAGACCAGTTAATACAAGAAATCTCAGACTTAGGTTTCTCTGCAGAGGAGTGGATTTTACGGGATTGAATGTTTCTTTCTTCTGATTCATCTTATAAAACACACTGGGGTTTAAAGATCTTCAGTCAGATGGTCCTGCAGTCTTTTATAGGCTTTTATTTTTTTTAAAAATGCAAACCAAGAAGTGTTAATTGTGACATTGCTAGTGTGAAATGACAATCTTAACAAAGTAAAAAAACAAAACAAAACATGTATTCAGCTTGCAGTAGGTTATTTCCTTCCACTGTGCTAATCTTGGGATATTTTATTGCTGGGGGAAAAAAGGGCAAAATAGGAATTGAAGTGATCGAAAATAGGGGGTTGGCCTGTCACTTCTCGGAGATAATGCTGTGATGTTTTCGTCTCAGATTAGAAAATGGATGAGTAATTTAGGATAAGATGCATGAAATATATTTTAATTCTTAGCTATTTAAAAGCGTAATCAAGGAGAAAAGTGGAAAGTTAAGAAAAAAATAGAAAAGAGATTGACAAGCATTTCTATTAAAACATCTTCACGTCTAAAACCAAGTCAATAGGCCGCAAGTAAGTACAATAGTCAGTAAAATAAAAGCTCACAAATTTAAATGAAGAACCATATATTTTTTTTTATCTTTGTTCAGTCAATTTAAACAAACACTTAACTATGAAACCTTTATGTTAAGAGAAACCTGAATTTAAGATAACTTATTTCTGGTTTTTTTTTTTTAAATTTGATTTATATGCCGCCCTTCTCCAGAGACTCAGGGCAGCTTACAATGCGCTAAGCAATAGCCTTCATACTTTTGTATATTTATACAAAGTCAGCTTATTGCCCCCACAAACCGGGTCCTCAATTTACCTACCTTAGAAAGGATGGAAGGCTAAGTCAACCTTGAGCCTGGTGAGATTCAAACCTGCAATAATTGCAAGCAGCTGGTGTTAATAACAGGGTGCTTTAGACCACTGTACTACCAAGGCTCTTTTAGTGGTTCTGGTGTCATAACACCACCATGGTAGCCAAAAAAGTAAAATCTGGATTAGCACGGTATTTATAAAACTGTTGCAGCTGAACCATTCCACAAAAGTTACACAAACCAGTGACTTTAACTAAAAAGCAAAGATTGTAGGAAAGGAATGATGTGATACACGCAAACTCAGAAGGCGCTGCAGATTCCAAGAACAATTCTGATCATTTTCAGACAGGATTCGGAAGTGCAGGCTATCAGTGGCAGACCGGAAGGAAGATGTCTGCCACACCTATTTATCTCCACCCCCTGCCTTTTTATCCCCAGAGCTAGGGTGGGGCTTCACTAGCAATGATGGCTCTTCCGTCCTAAGGACCGGCCCATAGATTTCCACTGCTCTCCTCTCCTCTGCCTTCTGTGCATCCATGAGTCAGGCACTGAACTGTTCCTCCTCTTCCTCATCATCCACCTCCAGACCTGGAAGCTGTTGACTTTCCATCTGAGGGCTGATGGATAGCCCAGGCTCTGTATCTGTCTCTATCTCTATCTCTGACAGCTCCATTCCCTCTTCCCCCTCAGAGATTGCCTTGATGCTGGCCTTGACTCCACACCGCCTCCTCATCCGATTCGGCTGCCAAAGGGACCGGCGGCTGACAGGCCACAACACCTAGTGGATGATCATTTGAATATGAGCCAGCTGTGTGATGAAGCTGTCAAAAAAGCCAACACAGTCCTGAACTGCATTAATAGAGGGATAGAATTAAGATCACATGAAGTGTTAGTGCTGCTTTATAATGCTCTGCTATGCTTGGAATACTGCGTCTAACTTTGGTTGCTGTGATACAGAAAAGATGTTGAGACTCTAGAAAGAATGCGGAGAAGATGAACAAAAATGACTAGGGGGCTGGAGGCTAAACAATACGAAAAATGGTTGCAGGAACTGGGTGAGTCTAGTCTAATGAAAAGGAGTAGGAGTGACATGATAACAGTGTTCCAATATCTAAGTGACTTCCACAAAGAAGATGGGGTCAATCTATTCTCCAAGGCATCTGTTCTGACCTAGGCTTCCTTAGAAAGTATACAGCACAATCTTAGTCCTAGGAAACCTCTTTTATTCATACGGCTGTGAATTATTGTCATTCCTAGTCTGAAAGGCTTCTCAAATAGTCTTTCGGGGGAGTGTTTACAAACACCCACCTTATCTCCCTTGGAATGCTGCCAGAGAACTAATCGCCACATGCAGGGCAAGCCCAAACTTAGCAGAGTCAAACGGAACTTTCCGAAAGCTTTTACCAACCAGAAGAACTAATTGCTTCTCGCAAAAGCTCACGTCCCGTTCGCTTCTCTTTTATGTGTTATGGGAGGGGCCAATCATCTCCAAGCCTTACTCCCAAGTCGACCCTGTTTCCTTAATTGTTCCTGTCTTCTGGCAGCTCTGCGCATGTGCACACTGGGAACAGGTTCACGCTGTTCTTCTGCCTCACTGATATCAGACTCCGGAGACACCAGAGACAGTAAAGAACTACCAGATGGCCTTGATCCCCTCTCTGCCTCCAACTCAGAGCCCTTGTCTGAGCCTTCCCCAGACTCCAGGACTGGCCCACGTTCCTCCCCAACCTCCTCACTGTCTGAACCTGCTGCCAACTCTGTTGGCCACTGGCGGGCCACAACAGCACTTGAAAGTAGCACAGGAAGTAATGGATGGAAACTTATCGAGGAGAGATCCAACCTAGAACTAAAAGAAGACGTTTCCTGACAGGTTAGAAGAAACAGTGGAATGGGTTTGCCTTCAGAAGTGGTGGGTGTTCCATCCCTGGAGGTTTTTAAGAAGAGATTGGAAAGCGTTTTGTCTGAAATGGTATAAAGTCTATTGCTTGAGCCGAGAGTTGGATTAGAATATAGCAATAGCAATAGCACTTAGACTTAAATATTGCTTCGCAGTGCTTTTACAGCCCTCTCTAAGCGGTTTACAGATTCAGCCTCTTGCCCCCAACAATCTGGGTCCTCATTTTACCCACCTTGAGCCTGATGAGATTCGATCTGCCAAACTTCTGGCAGCCGGCAGTCACAAGAAGTAGCCTGCAGTACTGCATTTTAACCACTGGGCCACCACGGCTCATCTCCAAGATCCTGTTCTGTTCCGTTCCGTTCCGTTCCGTTTGTAAACAGGGGGCAATTCACCCTGATTCCAGCTTTCCAGAGGGGAAAATATGTTTGGGCTTTTTCTGGAACTTGGAAAGTCCTCTTTGTGAGATTAGACAGATTGGTTCCTAAGCATCAAAGGATTTTTTTTTAAAGCATTGAATATCTGTATTTTTTTTAATGGGGTCATTACAATTAGAGTAAGGGATGCGGTGGCTCAGTGGCTAAGATGCTGAGCTTGTCGATCGAAAGATCGGCAGTTCAGCGGTTCGAATCCCTAGTGCCGCATAACGGGGTGAGCTCCCGTTACTTGTCCCAGCTTCTGCCAACCAAGCAGTTTGAAAGCACGTAAAAAATGCAAGTAGAAAAATAGGGACCACCTTTGGTGGGAAGGTAACAGCCTTCCATGTGCCTTTGGCATTTAGTCATGCTGGTCACATGACCACGGAGACTTCTTCAGACAGCGCTGGCTCTTCGGCTTTGAAACGGAGATGAGCACCGCCCCCTAGAGTCAGGAACAAGTAGCACATATGTGCGAGGGGAACTTTTACCTTAAAATTAGAGTAATCTTTTCAGTGAGTTTCCACCTTCCCTAAAATTTGACGACATGAGATTCCAAATTCTCCACCATCGAATTGTTTGTGCTTATATTTAGTTACAGTGGGAAATCCACAGCATTGCATTCTTTTTTCTTTCTTCTTTTAACGACAGGTTCTATCTTTCTTCTTCGGCATATTGTTTACCTACGTTCGTGGTTTAATAAAAGCCCAGACTCAGTAAGAAATCCATACTTGGGAACAGTTGTTTTACACTCCATTGCACAAGTGTATTTGTCTGCTACGGCTGTCTATTAATTCAAGAATGCTTAAATGAATAATGTTTTGCCTTTCCAACTGACTAATCAATTAACTACAGCTAAACAAATGTTCACATTAGCATACCCTCAATGTAAGTGCTCCTTTGTGTTCTTTAAAGTAATGTGAAATAACCTAATTCCATAAACAAGGCATCCATTCATTGTTTGAGAGATAGACATCTTTTACATTTCATGCTTCATTCCCCTTTTACACTAACATGACAGGTTTCTAAAGAAAACAAACAAGTGTGATTTGACGTTGCAGCATCCCGATTAAAATTCAAAATCCCTCTCTTCTCTGCTTGTTCGTGGGTTGAGTAAAGTGCTTCCTCAGATCTGGTCTTGTAGCTTCGAAGCAACCATGACCTGAAGTTTGTGCTTCAAGACCCCTGTTCTGTCCCCGTCCTCCACATGCACAAACCCACACAGACAGTCGAGGGTTAAATAATTGGCACACACAAGCGTTCCGTTATCAGAGGCTTGACAGCTCTATGGGAACCGGCTGCCAAGTTCTTTACTATAACAAGAAGGGGGGTGTTCCTCCACCAGATAACAAATGCAATACACACCGGCTGGGAAAAAACAGTCCAATTCACAATCCTTCAGCAGACTGAGGCTTTGCACCAAAGGAGCTTGCAAGAATTAACTTTGTCCGTCACAGAAACTAAACGGCCACCCCACTCCTCTATATAGCCTGTGGGGTGTGGTCCAGTGACTCAGCTTAATCCCTGGCACGCCTCCTCATTTGCTGTGATCGTTTAGCACGCCAACGCTGACATGGGTCCAACCACAACTTGTCTCCCTCATCACTCTCCGACCGATCGGAGACACCTGGATCCTGGCAAATCTCCTCTCCTTCGGCTGACACCTGAGGAATTGTCAGAGAGGAGGGACCGGGGGAGGGAGGCCTGGCCGGCTCCTCTCCTTCATGTTCGGAGCCTTCTTCCTCCGATACGATGGGCTCGGGGGTCGGAGCCACAACAACCCCTACTTAAGATCTTCTGTCTAAGCGTAAGCTTTTTCTACAAGGACAGCTTCCAAAAAATCCTCCAATGGATAAACTACAATTGTACGGATTAAGAACTTGCATGTTAACTCATAACTGCAGACCTGCGGTCATAGTGATCGCAACAGTTTTCCAAAATACCATATCTCACGACCTAAAATGGACAACCAACATCAAAAGCATTATCAAAAAAGCACAACAAAGAATGTTCTTTCTCCGCCAACTCAGAAAGCTCAAACTGCCCAAGGAGCTGCTGATTCAGTTCTACAGGGGAACTATTGAGGCTGTCATCTGCACTTCCATAACTGTCTGGTTTGGTTCTGCAAACCAACAAGACAGACACAGACTTCAGGGGATAATTAGAACTGCAGAAAAAACAATGGCTACCAACCTGCCTTCCATTGAGGACCTGTATACTGCACGAGTCAAAAAGAGGGCTGTGAAAATATCTACAGACCCCTCGCATCCTGGACATAAACTGTTTCAACTCCTACCCTCAAAACGATGCTATAGAGCACTGCACACCAGAACAACTAGACACAAGGACAGTTTTTTTTTCCCAAACGCCATCACTCTGCTAAACAAATAGTTCCCTCAACACTGTCAAACTATTCACTAAGTCTGCATTACTATCAATCTTCTCATCGTTCCTATCACCCATCTCCTCCCACTTATGACTGTAACCTTGTTCCTGGTATCCTTAAGGTTTAAATTGACTGTTTCCCTATGACTATCATTAAGTACCTTATGATTCTTGACTAATGTATTCCAAGAGTGTATGCACCAAGACAAATTCCTTGTGTGTCCAATCACACTTGGCCAATAAAGTATTGTATTGCATTGCATTGCATTGCATTGCATTGCATTGCATTGCATTGCAT